>OX637867.1:19508764-19755882 GCA_951802705.1 Netelia virgata
ATCGATTCGAACTAAACAAAGCGTGTTCGACAGAATTTGTTTTCCTACTTTCGCACACGATAAATTTTAATTTTTATCGTCTCTCGGTCGAACCAAAAATTTCCAAGCAAAATCGATAAATACGTTTTTCTCTAGGAAGAAAAATAGAAAAACGAAAAATATTTTTAAAAAACGACTCAGCACGTGCTAACGAATGCAACGAAGATATAACGTAGTCGGTACTAATTTTTCTTTTCCGTTTTTTTCTTTTTAATTTCATGAAAATATGAAAAAATCGATAATTCGATTTTTCAATTTTTTATTTTTTTATTTTTTTTTTTAATAATCGATGCCTAGACAAATTTCCGTGAGAATTTTTCCGCTCTACTGGTCCGTGGTACTACTTAATTTTTAAGAATAATGCACGACTTCAACGACAAGCTCCCTCGACTCTCGACGTTGCTTTTCTTTTTTTGCTTCGCGACATAATCGAAAAAAAACCCAAAATTTGATTTTTTTTCTGTTTTTTTCCCCTATTTTTGCACTTTCAAAATCGAAATTCGATGCGAGTGAAGCGTGAGAGAGGAATAGCGCGTCGAACGAAGTAAAATCGAAAAGCCTACCGATCGACGTAAAAAGAGAAAAAAAAACTAATTAAAATAAAATTAATTAAAAAAATAGCGCATACCACGTAACGTTGATCTCGTTACGTTTTTCTTCCTCTTCGCAATCGTCGTCGATCTTACGACGACCGCGGAATTACCGAATAAAAAAAATTGAATTTAAAAAAATAAACAAAAATAAAAATAAAAATAAAAAAATTCCCAAAATTGCTCTTTAAAACAAAAAAAAGTTCTCCCTCTTTCTCCGATTCTCTCGTATGATTTGAGATACGAACAAAAATATTGTTGACCGCCGATATTCGGCGGTGGGGTGTGCGCGTGTGTGCGTTAGATTAAAAAATAAAATCCAATACCACACGAGAAAGAAACAAAAAACGAGTTCTACGAACGAAACGTTTCCGGTTTAAAATAAATTAAAAAAAAAAAAACTAAAAACGACCTAAACACGCGGTTTATACGAAGTTAACTATACTGCTGTATAAACAATTTATTATTATTGTTACGATTATTAAACGAATAGAGAAAATTCTAGAATTTTACAGTTTCAACTCGTGAACACTTTAATAAGAAAAAACTTTATCGATACGTTATACGTATATAAATATATATTTACATACGAGGCATTCTCCCTAAGGACCATTTTTCTTGCACTCCTTAAGAGCATTAAGGCCCGTGTGAAAATTTGAATTCAAAAACATTAATTAAAAATTCATTATGCAAATTAAGTTCAAATTTTTTGCGAAAACAAAAATAAATTGTTTTTTCTTTTCAATTTAAAAAAATGGCCGCAGGGGTAGAGAATTCTTCGCGTCTATAAATACATATACATATATACGTGTATGTGAAAGAAATCCGCGCGATTATCGCTCGTCTTAATTGTTACGTAAAATGACCAAAGAAGAAATGACCGATCGCGGTAATATTACCGATTTAGAATTTCTAGGAGCGTGAACAAAAATTGGGTGAAAATGTTTGCCACGGTGTGACGACGTTCTCAACGCCTGATACGAAAAGCATACACACGTGAAAATATATCACGAATAATACGAGAAACTAAAATAAAATTTAATATTTTTCAAAATTTATTTTTATTTTGAAAAAAAAAAAAAAAAAAAATTTGTTTTCAATCGATTTATTTTTTTTTAACGAACGATGGTAATAATAAGAAGAATTTAAAAATTGTGAGATGAAAATCGTGACGAAAAATCTCGTGTGTATACTTTTTGAAAAATCTTGTAAAAAAAAAAAAATTCAAAAAAAAAGAAAATTGAACGCGTGTAAAAAAGAAACGAACGAAACGCTAAAGTGTACATTTTACTCGTAAAAATCGGCATTAAGTTCAATGGACTCGAAGAGGTTATTTATTAATGAAAATTAAAACGAAATCTAATGAAAAACAAAATGAAATTACATACATTAAAAAAAAAGAAACTAAAGGCGTAAACGATAATAGCGAAGCGTAACGCGCGAAAACAAAAATCCGACCCCCTTAAAGTCCGAAGCCGCGTCCTTCGTCGACGAAAAGTTAATTCGATTAAAAATAAAAATAAATTAATTTTAGAAAATAATTCAAAATTCAAATCTCTCGAATTTATTTTATATTTTTTTCATAAAAAGAAAAAGAAAGAAAATTTATTAAAACACGTTAATTAATTTAAAGATTTAATTTGGAAATATTTTTTAAAATTCAAAAATCCATTTTTCTCGTATAATTGTTTTTCCACGTGGGATTCGTGACGAGCGAATAAAAACAAAAAGCAAAAATGAAAAAAAACAAAATTAATATTATCGTACGAAATAATTTATCTCGGGCCATATCGTTGTGCCAATTGTACTCAATAAGTATTTACGTAGAATCGTACGAAATATCCACCTGCGAATTAACGAACGCGAAAATCCCACGAAGGACGAAAGGACGCGAAACAAAAATTAAAAAAAAAACAAAGATTTAATTAAAAAAAACTAATAATTGACGAATCGAGAAAACGCTCGCTGCTTGCTATTATCTAATAATAAAAAAATTCTCACGCAACGAATCTTGAAAGTAGTCAATATCTAATCGATCTCGATAATCGAAGAATTTTAAAAAACAGATAACGTTCAATAAATAATTATCGTTAATCGTAGTTCAAAAGCCAGTATAAATTTTCAATTCAAAATCGCAACAAAAAAAAATTTCCAAACCGGCGAAAAACTTTTCAAAATTTGCGAATAAATATCGAAAACTACGAAAAAAAAAATAAATAAATAAAAAAATTTAAATCCTTGATCAAATTTCAATAATCCTGCGAAAAATGTTCGAAACGTGGAAATAATATTTGAAAAAAGCTCACTGACCGTTTAGTTGCGCGGAGCGCCGCGACCTGTTGCATTCATCGCCTGACCGGCGCACTGACACTGCGCATCGTCGCTCGATGCGAGAGATCTGAAAATCAAGAACAAAAGAAAATAATAAAAAAATAAATAATTAAATAAATGTCAAAAGTCCCACATTAAATCGAAATTCGAGACGGCTCGTTGTACTGGGACCAGTTACGTAACGAATATTTCAATGGCTATCGAATCGATTCACTGTCGCATATTTTTTATTTCCTCGTTAAAAAAAAAAAAAAAATCGCAGAAATGAACACAAATTGCATCGACTTTTTTTTCTATCGCGACGTACCAATAAGCATTGTATTTGCACACAAAAATTCGCAAAGAAAAAAAAAACACAAAACATTTCATTAAAGAATGTAAACAATATTAGTAACACTCACCTCGTGAATATTCGCAGTTCGGCGTGCTTCGATGCGCGAGGCACGTACTCGATGCTAAACAAGAGTCGCCTTCCCCCACCACGTAGGCCCTTGCTCACCGCGTTACCGGCCTTTACACTCGACCCATCATCCACGCACACGATTTACTTCGACACAACTACCACGGGAATATTAGGCACAATGTACGTGACGTAGTTAAAATACTCGATTTAATACACGCACGAAACACTTCACAGCTCGGAAAACGATCGAGAAACGCGAATAATCAATCGTACCGGCTGAACACGCACGAGCTCACGCACCGATTGTCAACGATCAACGACTGACCGGTAGACTGAGCGTGACTGCGTTCACCGGTCGACTCGCTCTCTCTCCTCCCACTCTCGGTCGCTCGCTCCACACTCTTTCCCGCGCTAGACCGCTCGACTCCAGTCTCCGTCACTCTAGACCGCTCGCCGCTCTACTACGTGATCGCACGACGGTGGCAATATATTTTTCGTACAGCCTCGAAACCGTCACTATACCTATAGAGATATATCGATGTATTCTCGTCGTTGAAATTTTAATGTAACGCGAAACATTTTCGTGCGAGATCGCGACTGCAACGTGTTCGATCTCGTTTCGGTTACGATCTCGTTGTTGATGCATGTTTCAACGCGTGCATCAACTTACATATTACGTGCGAGATACACCGAGAATATGAATACGCTAGAGCTTGCACGCGACAGAATTTATCATTTCGTCACAACCCGTAATATGGACCAGTGTGCACAAACGCGTATCTTGTACGATGAATCGATGAAACATTTTTCGTTTATTCGAGAGAAGAAAGAAATATAAGAAGGAATTATACGAAAAATACTCGAGTATGAGAGATGAGGTTATGCTCGAAGAGACGAGATCTGCGCTCAAACTCGCGGGCCGCCGCTTGCGTGTGTGTGAGTGTGTATGCCTGAGTGACATGGATGCACGAAATGTATGTTTCATTCGTTACGATTAAAACGAAAGCGCATTGCGCACTGTTTATGTTTGATACGGAACGCGTTCTTATCGAAATGTGAAAGACTATGAACCCAATTAGAGATGTAAAAGTAATATGTAATAATGAATATTTACGAAACAGACTTGAATCTCTCGACGTGTGCGTCACGCCCGCGCGCCTCCGTAGCCAGTGCATTGTGTTTGCGTGCATCGCCGCTCTGGTGGAGGGCGGCGCTAGCTATCGGGCTGACATCGTGGCGCTACCTCGCGGCACAATCTTTAAACACCGAGCGGCGGTTACTCGAGACTGTACATATATATATATATATGGGTATGCGTTTGTATGCGTATACATGTGTATAACGGTCTCGACGTTCAATTTTTAATGTACGCTGTACGCCTCTGACACGAACGAGATCGTAAATACACGAAACGAATATTCTTGTGAGTGCGATCTCGTCGTTCTGGCACGTTTCATACATTCTCCAACTTTTCGAGCTCATTCCCCCGTAATGTCTATCAGATTGCAAACGTCGAATCGATGAAACATTTTTTGTTCATTTGAGAAAACAGGAAGAATGGCGGGGATACTCGCAGCGGCGGCCATTTTAAATACGCCACGGACAATTTAACGAGCAATGCATATTATTTTTATTCGTAACGAAGAACATATTTATTGTATACTTTCGATTCGATCATTTTGACCGAATTCCGAAAAAGAAAACGCAAAACCGCGGCGCCGATCTCGCATATTTGTGCGCACGCAAGCCCGATATAAGAATGTTGTCATTCGTTACGCTTTACTACGAAAACGCGTAGAGCATCGATCCCGTTTGATACACAACGCATTCTCATCGAAATACGAAAGACTATGAAACCCAATTAGACATGTAAAAGTAATATGTAATAATAAATATGAGCGAACCTTTCCTCGGTCCTTCGTCCTGTACGAACGCGCGCCTCCATCGAAATGAGCGAGACAGTTGCCACGTCTCGCCACTGTGTCGAGGGTGGCGCTAGCTGTAGAACACTAGACGAGAGACTCGACACCCCGCGAACTTTGAAAGCTTCTGTTAATTTAGTTTACAAACTCAGCGGTAAAATACGAATGAAATTATAAAAAAAAAAACTGAACGTCTCAATTTTGCGAACCAGCGTCGCTTTTAAATAATGCACGTAAATTGTCGCACAAATTACGAATCATCGTTCAAATTGCCCGAATTAACGATCAAACATTTACACCAAACTATCATCCAGTGACGAGAGATTGAAAACGAGTAAGAAAAAAAAACGATATGCGTTTCGTACAGCTTGAAACAGCGAAAATTGTAATCGTCGAATCGTGCGTCCTAGTCGAGAGACGTTTTTTTTCCTTTTCATTTTTTTTTTTTTTTTTTCGTTCGTTTAAGGGAAATTCCACCAATGTATAAAACAAAAAAGAACATTATTCGCAAGTATACCTCCCCGACGGTCTACTAGTGGTGTAAAAATAACGATTAACATTAAAATCTCACACGCTCCCCCCTCCTCCACGAATCAGGATATACATATATAAATATAAATATAATAAAATATAACATAGCATATAGATTTATACAAAAAAAAAAGTCTCGAGGTCATAAAACCGTTGCGATCTTAAAAATCATACCTAATGTTTGTAAGCTCTTAAAAAAAAAAAAAAAAAAAAAAGTCGAAAAGACGAACAAAATCTCTCGACAACCACGCGATAAATAAAACTTAATGAAAAGAAAAAAAGAAAAATCTAGCAATAGACGCCGGATACATAAATTAAAAACTAAATGATATCAACTAAAGCGAGAAGAGAAGAAAAAGAAAAAAAAAGGACATACATAAATCTAGTCTGTTATCTAATAAATTATATATAACCTCTTCTAGTCTATGCCTTCTCAAAGAAGATATACTTCTGTAAATAAGTGTTGATGTAAAACAATATTATGTTTGTATATATTTGTTAAGTAGTTTTAAGTAACGCATTAAAAAGAAAATAATAAAAACAATAAAAAAAACATAATTAATTTTAAAAAACAACAACAACAACAACCATTACAATGTAATAAACGTTAAATTATCACGATAAACGAGAAAGAATTTAATATTTACTACGATACTGATTTTCCTTGCTGCGTAGACGAAATTATAAAATTATCGACGTTCGTCATTTTAACCCTCACGAGATTATTAAAAATAGATAAAAAAAAAAAAAAAAAGGAAGAAGAAGAAGAATAGATAACGTTTTCCTAGCTAGTCGTGATCGAAGTTTGCAAGACATAAAAACTATGGGAGAAAAAAAAACAGAAAAAGATAACGATAAAGTCGATGAGAACCAAAGAAAAAGAGCGATCGAATTAATTAAAAAACAAAAAAAACTGAGCTGTGCCTTCCTATTGTTTTACTGTAGAAACGATAGAACGGTTATAAATTGTTTCCCGTTATTTTCGAATAACAAGGAAAGAATTGTCTTTAAAATGGTTCCTAGTCGGCAAAAAAAAACATTTCAGACCAAAAACAAAATAAAGAAATATTGTTTCGGCGCATCGAAGTATCGCGAACGTACAGGGGGACCAACGAGTTTCGAAAATCCTGGCTTTAATACATTTTTCTCCACCACAAGACATACTTTGGCTAAATGTAAAAAAAAAAGTAAAATTAAAAAAAATTGCACAAAATTTTCATCGAAATTCCCACTAAAATAAAACGTATTTGAATATTCGACAAATTTGTCTACAAACTTTTCTGTTTTCGTACGTGTGCAAAAAATGTAGAAAAAAGAAAACGATATTTCAGGCAATTTTTTCGACGAAATTGAATAATTTTTCTAAACCCTTAAAAAATAAAATAAAATGCCTAATCTCCATAAGAAAGACTGAGAGAGCGAGAGAGAGAGAGAGAAAGAGAGATGGATGGATCGTCGTTCTACCTTCAATGAGTATTTCCCCACCTTCCATTTTGCAATGAAAAGAAATTTCTTATTTATTAATAATTTATCCGAACAATGATTACACATCGTGTGCCGTCCCGTCCGAAAGAATTACTTTTCTTTCCATCCCTTATTTAATTCGCTTCCCTTATTTACAACGTACGAACTATAATTCGCTGCCGGGTCGAAGAGGGAACAAAATGGAAAAAGATAAAAATATTTCGCGTGATGTTTCATTTTTTTCGAATTATTTGTGCCGCCTTTTTCCCTCAGTCCGAAGTGATGGCTTCCGTTTGCGCCGAAGGCGCAACATCTTTCCTCGGATTGGTCGGTTCCTCGAAGCTTTTAGTTTTCCCCGCCGCGGCGCTCTTTTTCGTCTCATCGGCTGTTTTCGACCACGAACAGCTTCTCTGCCTCGGTGATTTTGGCATCGACCACGAGCTACTGTTCGATCTCCTTTTCGCCGATACCGAGCGCGATCTCGCTCTCGTTACCATAACTTTCGATCTGCTGCGTTTTCTGCGACTATTTCGTGTTTTGGAAACTTCGCGAGAGCTCGAACGCGATCTCGTGCGTCTCGAGCGTGTTCTCGAGCGTGAACTCGACGATCTGCGCCTGCGCGAACGACTTCGGCTCTTGCTGCGACTGTCGCTGCTCCGTCTGCGCCTGCGCGAGCGTCTTTTCGAGCGCGAACGCGATCTACCGCGACTGCGCGTGCGCGACTTTGATCTGCCGCGACTGCGCGTACGTGACTTTGATCTACCGCGACTGCGCGTGCGCGACTTTGATCTACCGCGACTGCGCGTGCGCGAACGTGATTTCGAGCTTCTGTCGTAGTCGCTCTCGTAATCGGGATAATCCTGGCCCGCCAAATTCGCAAAGTACTTGTAATATTGTTCGTTGTAGACGTGAGGATTGAAAGGTCTCGTTCGGGGATTCCCGCGGCGAAATGGGAAACCTCGACCACGTCCGCGAGCGAAACGATTCATGGGACCGCCGCGAGGACCTCCACGACCCAGGGGATTGTACAACATCGGCAGAGGCGTCTCGTAGTACCAGGCTTGAGGAAATCTCGGATACATCTGGGGAAAATTCAGATTTGGATCCATCGGAGCGGAGCCTGAAAGAAAAAAAAATAATACGGACCGAGGATTAATTATTTCGTAATTTCATCGATCGATTTTTTTTATTTTTTTATTTTTTTACCTGTGGAAGACGACGGCTGGACGTGATTCATCGTCAATACGCTCTTCATTCTCTTCTGCGTCGTTTCGGGATCCGACTGATCCGTCGAACTTTCCGAACCCGATTCTTTGTCCTTTTTATGTTTTTTCTGTAATTTATAATTTTTCGTAAGAAATTGTATCCTGTCGAGGACGAAGGAAGAGAAAGTTAGATGGGAAAACCTTTTTTTTCTTCTCTTTCTTTGCTTTTTTCTTCTTCAATTTTTTATTTTTCTTGTCGCTTTTTTTCTCGCTGTCTTTTTCAGCGGATTTTTGCTCCTGATCATTCGCTTTGTCATTTTTCTTTTCACTAGCTTTCATTTCTGTTTTATCGCCTATGACAATTTCTTTCTTCTCGACTTTTAGCTGGAAAAAAATGAATGGGAAAATATGTATTTGAAAACTTCGTTTTTTTTTTCCTTTTTTTCCTGCCTTACTTTTATTCTGTCGAAGAGCTCATCGAGTAATCTGATGCTTTCTAATTGCCGCTGCGCCTTGATCAATTTTTGTTCTTCTCTAGCTATTTTCATCGATACTTTGTCCTCTTCTTGTTGACGATAAACCCTCAGCGCTTTTCGCTTTCTCTTTTCTTCTCTCTGTACGCGCCTTGCTTGTTTCGCTTCCAGATCGGCCGCCTCTTTTTTCCTGATTTGCCAATAATCATCAATGATTTTTTAATTAACATTAATATTAAATTAAAATTTAATTAAAAAACCGTACGAAAACTATTACACACTTCGTTTCTTCCTTTCGCTGAGCCTCGACCTCCTCTTTCCTTCGTAATTTTTCCGCCGCAAGACTGTCCTGAGCTATGAGACGTTTTCTCTCAAATTCGCGATGGGAAACTGTGCTATCGCTCATGTGCTTCGTTTTATCAAAGTCGACCTGAATCATTAAACAATTTGTTTCTCAATAAAACGAACAACGATAAAAAAATCGCTAAAATTCCAAAACTAAAAAAGAAAAGAGCGCTATGTAAAAAAAAAATCGCTAAAATATTTGAAACTTAATAAAAATCAATTTTTACGAGAGAGAAAATCGAGCACCTTGATCATAGCGGTGAGACAATTCTTAGCTTCCTTCTTCAGCAATTTCATTCCTCGAAGCGCGTCCATGGCTTTGACAAAATCCATGTACTCGACGTACTGTATATAAGCCTCGAAAAAAATTCCATCCCCGAAGCTAAATTTGTGTATATTAGTCCCTAGTCTCATTCTCGAACGATAAAGATCAGCCGCTGGCACGTCTATCCTTCTCAGAGGTCCCCATTTCTTAAATACCCTCGTGACTAAAATTTCGCTTGGTGTATTTCCTCCGTCCTCGCTGAACCATTTTACCGGAAGACCCGTAACATGAATCGTGTCAGGTCTTTCTCCCGGTTTCAACTCATTCATGTGCTTCGCATCCCTGAAGTAAGAATCCCAGGAATGTCTGTTTGGAAAATCATCCTTCGCCTCGGCGACTCGAACTTTTAGAACGTTCGGAAAACCAGCGAGATTCAAACGCTGCGAATCCAATCTCGCCAATACGCGCTGAAGTCTGCATCTGTCGCTCAGATCTCCCTCCAGCCGGATGAATTCTAACGTACTCTTGGCTACCTTCAGCGATGCAAATTCGTCCGGTTGTATGAGAGCGCGAATTTTCTCCATTACTTCCCATGTTGATATCGTTTTTCCTGTTTATATTGTAGCACATATTGCTGTGAAAAAACGACGCTACGAATTTCGAACGTCGAATATGAGAAATAGGAACCAGAGAAAACAGGAAAACTAAAAAAAAACCCGAATTTTCTCCATTACTTCGCATGTTGATATCGTTTTTTCTGTTGATATTGTAGCGCGTATCACTGTGAGAAAACGACGCTACGAATTTCGTCGAATATGAGAAATAGAAACGGTGACAACAGGAAAACTACAGAACTAGGCGAGAGCGAGAGAAAATCGAAGACGCCGTATTCGGGCCGGATATTTAAACGATCTTCCAGAAAGTTGATTGTTCCATTATCGCACGGTTTTTTTTTTTAGAAATTCTGTAAATTCGCTCGTAAAAAATTATTAAAATCTGAAAATTATGAAAAAAAACATCTGAGAACGATAAGATCCCGCTCGATTCTTCATTCAAATATCCTCGGATTTTGCTCGATGCGACGAGTTTGTCGGATAAAAGGGTTTCGAAAAATTAAAAAGTGGAAATTTTTTTTTTTTCGAGGTTATGTCGACTCTCGATAACCACCTCGCAAACGTATTAGTAAAATTTTATACGAATCCGTTTTTTTTAACGTGTTTTATGTTTACCTGGCGTCTTCAGTTGTGGAAGATTAACGGACACATTAATTTTCGCGATAGGTTTTAAATATAGACCCCTTGGCGAGTGAAGAGGGACAACGTCGGTCAAATCCCTACAGCTCCAAAACCCGTTAACAACCTCTCCACTGGAACTTTCACCTACCTTTTTTTTAATGTCGCTCATACTTTTATATTAATTTTTTTTATTGAATTTACAAACAAAATATGCATTTACGTATATTCTTACTTTTTATGGGAAAATTAAAGGTATCGTAACGAAAAATTGTAAATAGACGAGAATAATAATCTGAGGGGTTATGCTACGATAAATCGAAAGAGTTGAAAGCATTTCAGTAGAGAGGTTGTATTACGTCAGGCTCGTAACGTTCGAGATGCATGAAAAATCTCTTTTTGGTTGCTGAGTTTGTCTACTACGTGCTCAGCTCGATGGGATTCATAATGAAACGTCGAATTCACCAATTGCCCCGATCTCCAAGTTCTGTCGGTGAGCACAGTAGGGCGATTATACGCGATCGACACGGAGACACTTCGCGCTACTTTGTTTCGATCATTGACACGTCACTTAGTGCTTGATCGCGATTAAAACTACCGTTTTAACGAGATTAAAAGTTGATCGTAACGCGAATATTTTTAGAAAGCGTCTGTTTATAATTGTGCTTTGAGGCTCCTGATACCGGTGGAGAGGTTAAAAATATTGTGACAACGAGCGACCATCTTGAAAGCGCACACACCAACGACGCCTAGCGGAACTAAAGGGCGACTAATCGTAGCTAACTTCGGACGGGTTGTTTTTTTTTACAATTAAGTAATGAAGACCAGGTAGACCAAGTAAATGTCAAGAATAGAGAAAAACGATGAAACATTTCGATCGATCCAACAATTATGAACGAAAATTTCGTCCAAAATTACGAATAATACGACACTAACGCCACTCTGTCAACTTCACGAAGTTAACCCGTTTGGTGGGCCTAGTGGAAAGTAGGTGGCAGCACCAATGACCGTAAAATACTCACACAACTTCACGAAGCACGCACATACGTACCGATATACGGGAGCACGGGAGGTCAGTGGACGTCACGCAGTTATTATCCGCGAAGGGTGATAAATTGGTGAGATTTTTTGTTCGACGAATTCGCGGTTAAATACTGCAAACTTTGTGATCGTTCGACAAGATCGAAGGAACATTGTGGGTGATCGTGCACGGTGGTTTTCCGGCGATCGAGGCTAAAGTGGAAAAAAAACTGTTAAGTCGAACATTGTCGGAATTGCCGGGAGGCTCTCACGCCTGTGTGATCTCCCATATATACTCCCGTCCTCCAATCTCTCTCTGTCTGTCTGTCTCTCTCTCTCTCTCTACGTTCTCGCCGTGTACTTATATTGCCTCTTACTCCCAGAATAATCTCCGAACGTTCGAAACTTCAAAATAACGAAAACTCATACTCGTGATCGTGCTTCGTCAGTGAAGATCGATACAGTCGCAATCGATAACCTGGATATTCGATTTCGTGTATAATCAACGAATTTCTTGTCAGGGACAAGGTTATGTCAGCTGGATTAGCAAGTGCGGTGTTTCTCTGTCACGTCAAGTCGGTTCATCGACGTCGAGTGGCAACACGCCGATAACGTCCTATCCTCGAATCCGTTAAAAATTTATTTTTAAACGCGTTCGAACACCAGTAACCAAAACTGCTTCGACTGTAAAAACTTACACAAAACACAAAATACAAACAACGAGAATCGTACGAATCTACTCTTAAAAAAATTCGCCGACTATAAATCATCCCTATATTTCCATGCAACGGAATGCAGCGGATGCAAGGACAAGCCAATAGTCAGGGTGAGCTATCACAGACAATATTCGCCTTATCGACTCTCAAAGAATCAAGAATTAAAACGAAAAAAAGACAAAACAAAACATTTTTCTCAAAAAATTACACTTTAAACAATTGTCAAATCCGCTTCGACGACAACAAAATTCTTATAACCTCAAAATTTAAATATTCTCGTTTTAAAACATTACAAACCGTTTCCGCCATAAATGTATGAAATTTCAGCTAAAAATGGTCCCAAGGAGCATCAACAACAGCAGCAGCAACATCAGCAACAACAACAACAACAACAGCAACAACAAGCCGATCATATCGGCGGGGGCGAAGATTCCGGTTACGATTCTTGGCGCGGCGGGAACAATGCTCAACACCATTCGAGTTATCCGATCGGTACGGGCGATCCGTACAGTCCGTATTACGCGGCGGGCACATCCTTTCCCTATCAAACTTTCGGCGCGGGTGACGGTACTTGGTCCAACGGTACCGACCCCGTAGCTTTTCTCTCTGGTTATGGCGGTCAAATAAGCCACGACGCTTACAGCATGGACGGAATGTTCTCAGCGAGTACCAGCGGTGGTTTTGGCACCGCTTTTGGTCAAGCGACCTTCAATTATTTCCCTGGTAACGGTGACTTTAGCGCCTGGAGTACTCCTCGAAAACCTCGTTACGAGGATTATTATCCTCAGCCACGAGGCGCCGAGAGTTATCAAAATCCTGCGAACGCCGATATTAAAGCACTGGAACAGAACGTTCAAGGTCTCGCGATCGGTAGCGGCACGACTGCCGGTCTCGGTACGGGAACCGGAGGTAACGGAAACGTCGAGGAAATCGACATGGTTCGTCACGATCCAGGTCACATGTCCTCGTCGCAGACGATCAAGAGCGAGGCTAAAGAGCCTCGCAAGATTACTTGGGCCAGCGTAGCGAGCCAGCCGGCAAAGCCGGTTCCCCCGATTTCCGCGACTCAGGGTATGAAGAAAAAAGCGGGTATGCCACCACCTCCCATAGTCCCTGGCAAGCACAACATGGACATTGGAACGTGGGGCGAGGGTAAAACTTCCGTTCCACCGCCGAAAGTTCCTCCGCCGCCTCCGGTGCAAATTCAACCGCCGGTACCACCTCCGCTTCCCAAGGTCCATCCTCAGCGACCTTTACCGCCGCCTCGTTGGGCTAGGCATCCCGCGAGCTCGCCGCGTCCTGCTCAAGCGCCTCAAATTCAAGGTCATCCCCAAGGTCATCCTCAAGGTCAACAGCAGCAACATCAACAACAAGCGGCGCCGTCGCAACAACAAATTCATCAACCGCAGGTGCAACAAGCGCCTCAGGCACAATTGTCCCATCATCACAATCATCCGGCGCAGCAGACGCAACAACATCATCATCAACATCCCCCGCCGCCACCTCTTCCTCCACCCCAGCATCATCTTCAACAACAACAACAACAACAGCATCATCATCATCATCATCATCACCATCATTCGCAACAACAACAACAACAACAACAACAACAACAGCAGCAGCATTCTCATCATCAACCCCAGATTCAACAAGATCCTTCGCCCTCCGGGCAAATTTCTCATCTTCATCATCATTCGCAACAACAACAACAACAACAACAACAACAACCACCACCGCCCCAACAACAAACTTCTTTGACCACCAATCAAGCAATTTCTCATCCCGTTCTTGACGAACTCAAAGTTAAAAATGATTATAATCCACTTGATTTCGATCAGAGCGCACCAGGTGCGCGTTTTTTCGTTATTAAATCTTATTCGGAGGACGATATACACAGATCGATCAAATACGAGATTTGGTGCAGCACCGAGCATGGTAATAAAAGGCTCGATCAGGCTTATAGAGACGCGAATAGAGATGGTTCGCCTTTGTATCTCTTTTTTTCCGTTAATGGCTCGGGACATTTTTGCGGAATGGCACAAATGGTATCGACGGTTGATTATCACAGCAACAGTAACGTCTGGTCGCAGGACAAATGGAAGGGACAATTTCGCGTACGTTGGATTTACGTCAAGGACGTGCCTAATGTACAATTGCGTCACATTAGATTGGAGAATAACGAGAATAAACCCGTGACGAATTCACGCGACGCTCAGGAAGTACCGCACGCTAAAGGCATTCATGTGTTACGAATTTTGCACACTTATCGTCATTCGACGAGTATTTTCGACGATTTTGGGCATTACGAGAGACGACAGGCGGAGGAGGATCAACGCAAGGGTCCATCGCCTGCTTTGATGCAACAACCGCCGCAGGACAGACAGAATCGACAACGCCCACCACCGGGACAAAGAAATCGAGGACGCGTTTCCGGTATGGACATGCGAGAAAATCCTCATCAACAGCAACAACAACAACATCCTCAGCAACAACAACAACAGCAGCAGCAGCAACTACAGCAGCACCAGCAACAACAACAACAACAGCAGCAACAGCGTAGAGTAAGTTGATCGCAGCGTCATCTGTTGATTTTTTTTTCGTACTTGGTAACCGGAAGTCGCGATTTTCTTGCAGGAACGGGACGGAAGGGGAAGAGGACGACCGATGCCGCGCCAGTAGCGGTTCTTAGAGGGTTTCGACGATGAAACGAAGGGATGGAGAGGAAAGGAAAATAAATAAAAATAAAAATCCAAGATAACGGGGAAAAAAAAACTGTTGATAATTATCGTAACGAGAGACGATCAATAAGGATTTAGGAAGTTGCGACGACCCGAACGACCGATACCCCCTCGAACATCTCGTTGGCTTAACCTGGATATTGACAAATGGCTTCTAATTTTATTCGACACAAAGCGTGTTGTAACACATCGGTGGAGGAATTGTATTGTTTTTTTTCTCGCTGGGAAAACTACCGAGTTTTGCTTCCTCTTAAGATCTTCCGACAAGTTTTGACAATGACGATTGTGTGAGATTTCGTGTGATTTTCGTCGTCGGGACGTTTTTCGATGATCTCCTGAACGAGAGAAAAGAAAAAAAGATAAGGAAGAATTATAAAAGGTGATAATACGAAGAATGAAGAGAGAGAGTCATAAAAATACGAGAATGAAAAAATCATCGTTTGGGAAAAAAGTGCTCGACGAGACAGACTTTTGTTGACTAAAAAAGAGAAAAAACAGTAACAAAAAGAAAAAAAGAGAAAAACTAGAGAAGAAAAATGTTTAATTCCATTTCTAAGGTTCGTTCGTTCGCCGCTGGCGAGTGTGGCGCGCGTGTCGTTTTTTTTAAATCGAATTGCCGCCGTTTTTCTCGAAAACCTACGATGAACTTTGTAGAAAATCGCATTAGCGAAATGTAAAGAAAAAAAAGAAGAAGACGAAGAAGAAAGAAAACGGATAAGCAGCCACGGGAATCGTCGGTTCTTGACAATGAGAAACCCGAGAACGAGGATGATACAATGAATATTAAGCGATGAGTCGCGGGGGTATCAATAAGATGTTGCGATATCGACGAAAAAGTCGCGAGTGCGCGCAATAGCTTCCTTCTCTCATTTTTCTATCATACGATTAATTTTTTCGGGGGAAAGATAAGAACGTCGATGCGCAGAATCGTCGTTCCTTTTTTCCGATCGAGAGAGATCAACCGTCTGGGGAAAAATGGCTGCCGGATTTTGTCGCCAGCGCGCATGCGCATCGTCTCAAATCGAGAAAATAAAAATATTTCGGGGAGTCGAGATTCCGTGTAAAATCATGCTCGCAATGTTTTGTGAAGAGATTGAAGAAAAATAATAATAATGATAATGGATATTATTTGTCAACCGAATGATTCGAGGATGCGCAGAGCATCGTTCGAAAAAATGGTGGAATTTTGACATTCTGCAGATCGACGCGCGTGTTTGCGCGACGTTTTTTGAGCCCTAGGGCTTCTTGTATGCGTGTCGAATATTAATGGTTATTATACAGATTATCATGAAAAAGAAACAAAACAAAATAATGAAAAACAAACAAATCGATAAAACAGAAAGGAAAAAGAACTTTGTTGCAAGATTACAAACAAAAATACCGTGCGCGCCATCGACGAATGGAAATATTACGTTGTAAAGGTGATGTTAATGACGATTGGACCGATAACTATTATTATGATTATTATTATTATTATTACCGTTATTATTATCTCTATGTACCGTTCGATGGAAAATCGTTCATCCCTTCTGTTCTTTCGAAAATCTCGTTTATTCCGCGCCTTACGTAGGCGCCTGCGCACTGCATGATGGGCGAACGATATTTTCAGGCCTATGTTTAACCTCACTTTTTTCTTTCGTTCGAGTGTTTCGACGCTACGAATCTGCCGCTTTTTCGTACACGAGCTGAGTCTAAAATGTATTTCGACGTGTTTTCATCGAATTTTCGCGCGTGAGCATGGAGGAAAGTGCAAGAAATAATGGGAAATGAGGAAATTACTTGGTTTTTTTCATCGTCGCGAAACTTAAGACAGCCTCGTCGAGCTGTACGTTTCGGGCATTCGGGAACTTCCGGTTTGCACGAGACGAGCGGATGTCCAGCTGGATCTTTATCGATCTGATTTAAAAATATAATATTTGAAATGAGTTTAATCAACGAGGATTATAAGTAGGTCGGACCTGATCAGCCCAGACGAGTTTTTTCGTAACCGTCGTTTCTTCTCCGCTCGGAAAGCTAGGAACTTCGGGAAAACCTAACCTCTCAGGCAAAATCCCTAACCTCTCGTCCCGACATTTATTCTCCGTCGACGATTTTGTAGCTTTTTCTTTTTCAATTTCACTCGAAAGCTCGTTTTCGCAAATACGAATATGTTCTTCCTCCGTTCGAATTCTTTCCCTCCCATTAATTTCCTCCATTTCAGCCCCTGATGAAAAATCGTTTAGAACTTTTTTCTCGATATCTTCCTCGAGCAATCCTTGAGAGACGACGTAATTTCGAAGATTGTCTCTCAATTCTCGACAAAATTTCTCAGGATTAGCCTCGACGTAGCGATAAACGAATAGATCGACACCCCGAATTACGAAACGATGATTATAAATATTAATTTTAGCCCCGATGAAAAAATCTTCAGGCGTGTAATAAAGCGGATTGTCCCTTCCGGTCGAAGGTTTCGGGACTAACGTCGGGGACAAGAAAGATCCACCTCGTCTTCCAGAATTTCGCTTCTCGATCTCGCTTATTCCTATCTTACCGTCGCTCAGGGCATAATCGATAATAAAATCACGATCTTCGTCCTCGGGATGAACCGCTTCCATAGTCGCGAGATATCTCAATTTTTTTGGGAAATTATAAAGCTGTCGCACTACATCTTTCCTCGGAGGTTTTAGCACGAAGGATTGGCAAGCTGCGAGGCTGTCTTCCGGGGTGCCAAACGCTATGTGAGGCGGAGGCTTCGCCTCTCGATTTTCGCCATTTTCTTTCGTCTCGATTATTCCAGCTGGCTGAGGATTGCAGAGCATCCCTGAATAATATTTTCTAGTGAACGAGTCGCAATCTCGAAGAAGAAAACGACGGCCAAATATGAAAATTGTTTCACCGATCTGAAAAAGAAAAAAACAAAAAATTGAAATTTTGTCGCTCGGAAGGAATCCTTGAATTGGCACGGCAAGTTTTTTTTCTACGATAAAGCAATTTTTTCACACGTTAAGGAAGAAACCTTCAAGTCTTTTGGGGTGTAATACTCGACGACTTCGGGATCGTCGACCTCCAAATAAATCGAGGGATATGACGAGGGTAAATTCTTCCAATTTTTTGGAACTTTGGTGCGCTTGAGAAGCATAGCGACGGGATCCTTGCCATCATTAGGTTTGTGGATTTCTTTGACGGCGATCGTGTCGTCGGTCAAGAAATACATAATTTGGTAACGATCCTCGTTCCAAGTCGCATCGAAACAAAGAACCATTCCGTCGTATTCGAGAAATCTTCGTCTCGAATCGTCAGTGACACAGCGAGTTTGTCCTCCACCGGAAACGAGTCTCTCGGCTCGTTTCCGAACGAGCCGAGTGTAAGGATCGACCGGAGCTTCCTCTTTGTCGCCGACGTCGATACCCTGACTCTTTAGAAATTCTCTCGTGAATAAATCGCAATCTATTGTGTGATAAACGACGCCGTAAATTGCTGAAAAGAATTATTTTTTTATTTTAAACATTTTTTATTTAAAAAATAAATTTTTTAATTTAATTTTTTTCATTTCTAAAATTTGAAATATTTTTTTGTAAAAATTTCTCACCGATGTCGACCCCGACGCTGAGATCTTTCCAATGATAGAAACGTCCCTCGCGATTCTTCACGATTTTATCGCGTCTAACGAGTCGACCTTGTTTGAAGCCCGAATTTTCTACCGTTGGTTCCAACACGCACATCGTGTCGTCCTCGAGGAAATATATTATATTAACGTGACGCACACGATAATGTTCGTCCGGTGAATTGAAAACACCTTGGCGAAAAAAAGCCTTGAAGTTTAAGCATTTTTGGGCGAAAAGGGCGTAATCGGGAAGGACCTGATTGTAACCGTATTCACGGACACGTCCGTAAGTCAGCGAAGGGTCGTACCTGCAATCAATATGCAAATTTAGCAGAAATTTTCAAGGGGATGGAATACAATTTTGTTTTACTAAAATTATTTTTTAATTTTCTTCCTTAACGCATACAAATTTTAAATAAAAATAATAAAATTATTAAAAGCAATGAAAATAATAAAAATAATTCTTTTAGCAGGCTTTGTATGCGATAAGGGGTTAAATCTTTGCCTCGAACGATTTCTATTCTAATTTTAATTCTCATCGCTCACTCGACGGGGTCGACATCAAAACCGGAAGTATAAGCACTGGAAACAGCGTCGATAGGACGTCTTCCGGTCCCATAGTCCGAATCACGAAGAACTCTATAACCGTTCTTGTAAGCAAATTTTTGTTTCAGCTTGAAGTCACGAATCTGCAAAATTGAAGATACATTTTTCAATGAATTCGTCTCTAACGATAATAAAATTTTACTTACCGTCGGATCGCTAAATGCAAATCCGGGTATAAGCGGCAAGCCTTCCATTTTCGCTGGTCGCGTCGCTCTATGAAAAAAAAAATCCGCTCTTCTAAAAATTTCTTCCAATCGAATTTCCACGACTCATCGCCATTTCGTTCTCATCGATCGTCTCGTTCTCTCGTTGTCAAGGAACCGTTCACCGTTGAATAATAAAGCGCCGAATCAAAATGGTTCTCGTCAAACGATTTTGCCCTCGAGAAAAAAAAACAAACAAAAAACTCGAAAAAAAAAAAACAGCAGGACTCTGTTTAATTTTTTTGCAGGGAAAGAGCCAGCTCTCACCATGAACCATTTATTTTTATCTTCTTCCTTTTTCCCTTCGTAATCCATAATAATAATTATTTAATCGAGAACATAGCTGCCGTTTTAGTAATCGACGCATGCGCGTTGGCGCTTTTTTTTTAAATTTTTATCTTACTGTTTTCTTCTTTTTTTTTTCTTATTCAGGCCGCTATGATTATTTCTCGTTATTGAATACTGCTCAAACTGTATGTCCCCCAAGCTGGACTTCCCTCGACTCAGCACGGGCGAACGCTTAGTATTTTTTGTTTTTTTAATTTTTCATTTCATTTTTTTTTCGTCTCATTTTTTTTCTTTCTCGTTTATATTAGAGTCTTAGTCTACGCCGACGAACTCTCTCATTATTGCCATACAACCGGCGGACAAGAGGCCGGCGATCGGCACAGTGATGAGCCAAGCGAACGCGATGTTACGAAATAATTTCCAGGAAACTCCTTCGCCTCCACGCGAGGCCCAACCGACGCAAACGACCGAGCCGACCTTGCAGTGGGTCGTGGATACCGGAAGACCCGCTTTGCTGGCAAGCAACACAGTAACCGCAGCCCCGACCTGACAAAAGAAAAATGAACAAATAATTAAGAATTATTGATTTTTCACGAATTAAAAATTCCCAAAAATCGAAATTATTTTTCGTTTTTTTTTTTTTTTAAATTACTTCGATGGTAAATCCTGTAGTGGGCGTGATACGAGCGAGATCTTGTCCCAAGGTCTGTATGACTCTGCGTCCCCAGACCCAGAGACCGGTGGAAATTCCAAGACCGCCGTAAAGAAGAATTAAAATCGGAGTGTCGGCTTCCTGGCGAGCCGAGCCTTCCGCATAAACGACCCAGAGTGCGATCAGAGGACCAATAGCGTTGCTAACGTCGTTTCCACCGTGAGCAAAACTCCCGAAAGCCGCGGTGAGAATTTGAAGAAAGGAGAATAATCTCGAGACTTCCGGTTGTTCCTCGTCGTCGTTACGTTCACCGTCGACGTTGCAAGCTTCTGCGTCGACTCCGGTCGCCACGAGAAGAGGAGAAGCGCTACTGTTTCCTCGCAACTTTGACCTTGAACCGTCCTCTTCGTCTCGTTCCTGTCGCGCAACAGCCACGGCCACGGGTTTGCCATTTCCGGTTTCCGTAGTTGTCGTTATCACAGAGAGTGCTGTTGTCTCTTTAGTTTTGTCCAAATCGACGAAATTTCCGGGATTTTCGTCGAGGCTGTTTCTCTCGATTATTATTCTTTTTCGTTGCCAAGGGACGACATAGAGATAGACGATCAGACCGGAAATGACACCGATGCTCAATGCGGCTGTTCCGCTTCCCCACCAAGGAACTTTGTCCAACATTAATACTAAAAAAATTCAAAATTTGTTAATGTTTTTTTCTTTTTTTTTTGGTTGTATGTTTTTTTTGTTTTTCAAGGTGATTTGTTCGTACATTTGGGTCCATCGTGGACGACCGAGAGGACGTTTACCGCTATCGTTAGACCGTAAGCGATCGGCAGAATTTTTAAACCTCTTTCAAAAGGTTTTTTAGCTCGCAGGACACATTTTCTCAGAATTGAAAAAATTGTCACGGAGACGCAACCACTGAGAAGAGGACTTGCGAACCAGGAAGCTGCGATATTGACCAACGCCATCCATCTGACCTGAGATTTTTGTATGAGGAAGAAAAAAAACATTAGAAAAAACGGTCATTTCCGGTTTGGGAAATTTCGTACCTCCGCCATGGCCGTCCAATCGCGTTGCTTACCCCGGCTGTTCCTCGGCAGACGAGCGAAAATCCAACGGTAGCTCCGACTATCGAGTGCGTACCCGAAATTGGCAAACGCAGGGCTGTCGCGAGCAAAAGCCAAACGCCGGAACCTGCGAGACTCGACAATGCACCCATCATCAATTCTTTCTCGTGGCCGTCGTACAAACTAACGTCCAATATTCCTTTTCGCATCGTGTCCGATACCTAAAAGAAAAATAATTTATATTCGTCACAAAATTTGATGTAAATTGCAATTTTCAGATTTTGTTTTTTTTTATTATTATTTTCTTTACCTTGTTTCCTATAAGTACAGCACCAGCAATTTCGAAAAAAGTCGCCAAGACGCAGGCTTGAAAGACCGTGAGAACGCCAGCACCGACGCTCGTACCGAAGGAATTGGCGACGTCATTGGCGCCAATTCCAAACGCGAGTACAAAAGCAACGATGAATCCCACGATAATCAGCCATATCAAATTTTCGTCGTACGGAACGCTCATTTTATCTTCCTTGATACGTCTTGGATAAACGACGTACTGTCCCGCAGCTTTCTCGAAGCTTATACTTCTTTTTTCTCTCCCTATACAACTTTGTCCCAGCGTTTAAATACCGGAAGTTGTGTATTTTTGTTTCTTCCTTCGTCCCTCATCGGCGTTAAATACATAAATAATTGTTTCTTGGAATGAACACTCGTAGCTTCGCTGACCTGCGTACCACCTTGGGGCTTACTCTCGTTCTCGAAATGTGCAATTTACACCTTTTCGCTATATATATATATGTACATACGTATGTACATATGCCTGAGTACATACGCATATGTATATACTATTTGAATAACGTCGTTTCTCATGCTACTAATAAAACCATTTTTTTAAGAATATTTTCTTTGTACAAGCAGCGGAGGTAGGGCTTCGTCTCGTCGACTTTCAATTCTTTCAATTTCGTCATTTCTTCCCCGTTTAAGCGATTAACACGAACCTCCCTAGGAAAAACTTCTTCGTTTCGTGCGTTATTGAGAGACGAGCATTGGAACAAAGATTTTTCTACTCTCGTCGAATGATTTACTCTTTGTTCTAACGTTGCTCTGATTCAGAGATTTCCTCGTACAGAAGAATTCTGCTCGCCTGGCTCTTCGCATCTGTAATATGCCAGGCGGTAGAGTTTATAGGTTATGTTTTCGATGTTATGGTTAACGAGGAATTTTTCGATAAATTTGAGTTTCTTTCGATTAATGGGAATAAGATTGTTATACAAATTTTCTTTATGTATTATTGTCTCATTTATATTGGTTAGAAACGGCAATATCGTCAATGGGGGTTTCCCTATGTCTCAATTATAAATTTCCTTTAAATGACCGTTTGTGACAAAGTTTACTGCAAATGTGACGGTCAGTTATGAGATTGTTGGCAAAAAGATGACGAAAATTACGATAAACGAAATAAAAAAGGGATTCTACTTAATGAGCCTGAAGTATATATATATATATATATGTATGTGTATATATATGTGGGTATATATATATCCATATACAATGTAAAATAAATTAACCTACCTGGATTTGTTACAAAATCAGAAATCTATCCAACAGGCAACACATGTGGAATAAATGATGAGTCCTTACCGCTGAGAAACGCATTTTATTGTTTCGTGTTCCACGATGCTTTTACGTAGAGACCCTTCCTCGACACGTTTTTCTTCGACCCGGCTGCGCTCGATTTCGCAGCGACAATTAATGTAACAAGGGTAACAAGGATAATTCGAAATAATCTCGAATTAATCGATCGTATGTTAACGAAGATCACGACGTGTGACGAAATAATTCACGACACTATCGTCTTTAAAGTAATTTTACAAAATTAGCTGTAACAGTATCACGAAAATAAAGCAAGGACAATTACGACGAGACGAACGTTGAGACAGAGAGAGGGAGAGAGAGAGAGAGAAAAAGGGACACGTTAGCAACGACGTTGGTTTGCCAAATGAAAAATCTCAAATTGCCAGGGGTTCTGGGGATCGCGAATACGCTCGTGGAGGGATGAGAGAATATTGATCCGACCAAGGGGCAAGTATTGTATAGAGAACGGTGGGGTACATGTTTTATCGAGGGTGAAACGATTAGGGAGACGTTCGCGACTTTACGTCTTGCGTTACGAACGTTCCCCTCGCAGCTTTAACGTCTGTCTCCACCTCGAAAACGCGATTTGCATTTTCTCCAAAACGATACAACCGATCGGTCAGAAATATGGCTCAGTCGTCGCAGAATCATGGCAAGAATATTTTTTTTTATATAGAACTCGATTATTTTCGGAAATAATTAAATCGTGTTTTCGGACCTATCTCTGATTTACAGATGAAAACTGCTTCTTCTTAAAATTTCTCAAAGCTATATAGATACTATAAAATGATAATAAAAAGGATTTATTAGCGCTCCTACGTTGTTCAAGCGACGCTAAACTTCAGGGATCTTTTTCAAGGTCATTTTCGATTAGTGCACTTAATTGTTGATTAGAATGTCCACGTGGACGTGAAATGTAACGAACAAAAAACAATAAATGCATGTATATATACACATATTAGCATATAATCTCAAAAATCATCGTTTCAATGTACATTTTTACGTAAGAACATTATATTTGAGCGATAGTTCGATGTTTATCTTAAAAACTCCGGAATCCTCGAATATTTTAAATTATTTACGCGAAAAGCGGTTATTCAAAGAAAAGTTACCACTTTATTTTGCTATTATTCATGATTTACACTAAAGACGATGGAAAGATTTTATTCCTTGTTCCATTCTTCTTTCTCTTTGATTTCTTTCTCTATTTCTGCTATGTACGGTTGCAAATACATGACATCCTGCGTGAAGAAAAATACAAATTATGATGAAAATTGTCTCTCGCTTGATAATTTCATTTTTTGGATTTTTTATTTACTTCCTCCATTTTGGTCCACTGTTCCTTGGGGAGAACGACCTTTTGGGCGTCGAGTTGCATAGCGCGTATCAGTCGGAAATTACGTTCGTCCACAATATGTTCCGGTAGTCGTCTCAAAGCTTCTTTAACAACGGGAGTCTCTCGCAGACAATCGTCTCTCATAAGACCTGGAAAAAATAGAACGAACAACACCGAAACGTTGTATAATTGATTTTTTCGATGATAAAAGACAATGTTTGCTCACCGTATTGATTAAAAATAGATACATTGTAGGCCCATTTGCTTAATCCGGGTCCTAAAACGCAAAATACACGAAATTCAAGTTATGTAAGAGAAATTAGCCTCTTAAGGGGAAAAATACGTTCGTAGGAAGGAACTTCTATCGAACGAGAATTTTGTGAATTGGGTCGAAAGGGTGAAGGAAAATACGCGAAATTTACCGATTAGAAAATTGCCTTTACGCGCGAGACCCGACATTTCTGTTAATTATGACTTTTGACTGATTAAAGAGGAAAGGTTTAGCCTCTACGCCAACGTCTGCTAGCTCTGGGAAGAATCGTGACATAGAAAAGTTTGTTTTCACTAGAAACGATCAACGTTTTTCGGGTAAAAACCCGAGTGCTTCAACGTTTCCATGAGAGATGGCGCCACAGTAGCGTTCGACCCAGCTACGAACACGTTAACCGGAAACGTTTGGAGTTTTTGTTGTGGAGAGAGACCGAAAGTATTAGGGGAAAGTAACTAGAAAAACAGATGAGAAATTCCACTGTACGGTGGCGCCGACGGAAACGAGTGTTGCGAACGGTGGATTAATCCCCTAAACAGCGAGACGATTGGCGTATAACAATTGCCGCGTTTCGCGCAACCGTTTGGCGGCTTTATCACCGCGCGTTTTCGTCGTCATCGTGGCGGAGTGGGGAAACGTAGGTGGTACTACTTTCGACGGGCGTAGATGAGCAACGCGGTCGGGTATATAAGCGTAGCACGTACTACTTTCAACGCCTCTTCCTCATTAAGAGTAGAGTTGTGTTCACGTGTGGTTGTGTCTCCTTTTTCCACAAAATAGGTCACACAACCCACCTCCATTCGTGAAATAACTCTTCTATAAAAATAAAATAAATAAAAAAAAAAAAATATAAAAAAAGACGAAAAAAACCAAAACCAAAAAAATCGAAAAACCGGAGACGAGAAACCCGCAAAAGTGTTGAATAAGAGTGAAACATAGAGGCAACAAGAAGCAAACAAAGAATACGAAGAAAAAAGTGAGAAAAAAGCGAAAAAAAGAGAAAAATAAAAATCCAACGTTTCAACGAATAAAATTTTGTTTGAGTTCGACGACGAGAGGCCACCGCGCGTGATAAATAATACATTGTGGAACAAAAAAGAAGAACAACATTAAAACACGCGATTTACGGAAGTGAGAAAAACGAGCGTTTAAATATAAAAATTCCAAAAGCCATATTGAAGAGGAGCGAAGAAAACGTGACCGTTCTTTTTCTTTCCTCCGATCGTGCGATTATTCATCGTCACACGCCCCGCCTCTCGCCTGCTGCCGTTGCTCTGTTCTCCCCCCACCCCTCCTCTCTCCTCCCCGCCAATCCGCTTCCACCCGGGTATATTACGTTTGGAAAGCCAACAAGATAATACGCAAAAGTGTGTTCCACGTTCGTGCGCGGCTTTGTGCGTGTACGTGCGCGTAGAAGAACCAATAAAACCCAAAAACAAAAGAAAAAAAAACAGGAAAACGATACGAGAAAAGAGGCAAAAAGAACAAAAAAAATAAAGAAAAAACAGAAAAATCGAGAAAAAATAGGAAAAAATCATGAATCCTGGAGCACCGAATTATCCGATGGCGTCGTTGTACGTGGGTGATCTACAATCAGAGATAACCGAGGCGATGCTGTTCGAGAAGTTTTCATCGGCTGGGCCCGTGCTTTCGATACGCGTATGTCGCGACGTCGTTACACGACGCTCTCTTGGTTATGCCTACGTCAACTTTCAACAACCGGCGGACGGTAAGCTTTTTCCTCCCCATATGTTTCCATCATTTTCAAAATTCCGAATCATTTAATTCCTTCGAATACGATCTAAAAGACATTTTTTTCTCGTGTTCAAAAACGTTGGCACATGTGTTCGCAATTTATTCGTCGCGCTTGCGCATTCGCGACACGTGCACGGCGACTGTGCTTCCATATTGGAAGTTTCTCTCTCCTCCCCCACCCTTAACCTCTCCCTTTCCGTTCCCGCCGCCATGACGATTAGCGGTCATCGTCATCGCGGCGTGGAATCGCCATATCGTTTCCTAGAAATTAACCAACGACAAAAGATGGATGAAATTAATATTAACGATCTTTTGTTTCTTTTTTTTCTCGTTTTTATTGGATAATTTTAGCCGAAAGAGCATTGGACACGATGAATTTCGATATATTGAAAGGACGACCGATTCGTATCATGTGGTCTCAGCGTGATCCGTCCTTAAGACGATCCGGCGTCGGCAACGTTTTCATCAAAAATTTGGACAAGAGCATAGACAATAAAGCGATGTACGACACTTTCTCGGCTTTCGGCAATATACTCAGCTGCAAAGTCGCTCAGGACGACGGCGGCGTGTCCAAAGGCTACGGTTTCGTTCACTTCGAGACGGAGGAGGCGGCCAACAAATCCATCGAGAAGGTCAATGGAATGTTGCTCAATGGAAAGAAAGTGAGTATGAAAAAAAAAATTAAATCCAAATATTGCGTCTGACTTTGAAAACTACCTACTAACTCGTAAATTCATAATTTTCAAAAGGTTTACGTTGGTAAATTCATTCCGCGAAAAGAACGCGAGAAGGAATTGGGCGAAAAGGCGAAACTCTTCACGAACGTTTACGTGAAGAATTTCGGTGAAGACATGACCGACGAAAAGTTGAAAGAAATGTTCGAAAAATACGGAAGTATAACGAGTCACAAGGTCATGAACAAGGACGATGGGAAATCACGTGGTTTCGGTTTCGTCGCGTTCGAAGATCCGGATGCGGCGGAACAGGCGGTGATGGAATTAAACGGGATAGAAATTGCCGAGGGTAAATGCATGTACGTCGGTCGTGCACAGAAAAAAGCCGAGCGTCAACAAGAGCTTAAGAGAAAATTCGAGGAATTGAAAAACGAGAGAATGAGCCGCTATCAAGGGGTTAATCTTTACGTCAAGAATTTGGACGATACGATCGACGACGAACGTTTGCGCAAAGAATTCACACAATTCGGCACGATAACATCGGCCAAAGTAATGCTCGAGGATGGACGAAGCAAGGGCTTTGGCTTCGTGTGCTTTTCCGCCGCTGAGGAAGCGACTAAAGCCGTAACCGATATGAATTGTCGTATTATTGGTACAAAACCACTTTACGTCGCTTTGGCGCAACGCAAAGACGATCGCAAGGCTCATCTTGCCTCGCAATATATACAACGTATGTCCAATTTGCGAATGCAACAAATGGGACCGATGTATCAAGCGGGTGGAGCCGGTAATTTCTTCGTACCGACATTGTCCCAAACGAGATTCTACACTCCGGCTCAAATGGCGCAAATGAGAGCGACACCACGCTGGCCGACACAACCTAATCAAGTTCGACCGAACGCACAAGCCGGAAATTCTGGCTTTTCGGCGATGCCTGGACCGTTTAGATCCGCACCGAGAGCTCCGACTGCTCAAGCTGGAGGAATGCGCAGCAACGCCATCTCTGCGAGACCGATCACAGGTAATGCTTTTTTTTTTTAAATTATTTATCTTGATTTATTTCGTTTTTTTGTTTTGTTATCTTTATTGTCTCGATCGAAGCAGGAAAGAATGCCACTGTTTCGCGATAATTCCGGAGATTGTGAAAAGATTAGCCATCTAGCGGTTGAAAAAACGAAGCTTTACGCAGATTTTTTTCATTTGCTTCGCTTCTTCGCGATGACAAAAAATACATTCCGTTACACGAAGATATGTAGGGGAATTTAAAGTTCATTTTTAAGGAAAAAGAATGTTTTTCGAAACTAGGAAAAACAAAGTTGTATTCGTTTGAAATTAATTTTTATATCTTCCACTGTTTCTTTTCTTATTTTTATCGTTTCGACCGAACTAGGAGAAAATTCCAAGGTCGCTGTAATAATTCTGTATGCAAAGATTAGCTCTCTCGCGGTCGAAAATCGAAGCTTTAGTCGCGATTAGCCCGTTAAATAGATAATAACAAATATAAACATTATTTTTCCAGGTCAACAAGCCGTTAGTGGCGCGAATATGCAGGCTCGTTCCATGGCAGGCTCGGCGATCGGTGTCCCACCGCAAAATCGTACCGCGAGCTACAAATGGAATCCGAACGTGAGAAATCCAACGCACGGTGGTGGAACGATACCAGCACCACCACCGATACAACAAGCCGTTCACGTTCACGGCCAAGATCCTCTAACGACAACGATGCTGGCGGCAGCTCAGCCTCAAGAACAGAAACAAATGCTCGGAGAGCGTTTATTCCCTCTCATACAATGCATGTATCCAGCTTTGACCGGCAAAATAACAGGAATGTTGCTGGAGATCGACAATTCGGAATTGCTTCACATGCTCGAGCACAGTGAGTCGTTGAAGGCCAAGGTCGAGGAGGCGGTTGCGGTGTTGCAGGCTCATCAGGCCAAGCAGGCCGTCAAGAAGGAGTAATCTTTATAACGCCGATTTTTTTCGCCCCTTCCCCAATTTTCTTTTCGGTTTTTTTTTTTAATATTCTTTTTCATCATAAATCGCTTCGTTTTTTTTTCGTTATTTTTTCCTCCCCCTTCTTTTTGCCCTTCCAGCCAACTTCGGAGCTAACTTCGTTCTGTTATTTTTCATCGTGGTTTATTTTATTTCGATTTCCAATTCGTCGTTTTTCACATCGCGACTACTTTAACCGTTATTTTGAAATTAATGAAGGTTCGAACCGCGGTTAATCTGGGTTAAGCTTATTTACGGGACGAAACGATGAGAAAATAAAAACAAAAACAAAAAAAGAAGGCCTTAGCCCGATCCTCCTTCCTCCCTTTTCCAATTTTTATTGGATTTTCCTGATAAACAGCCACGAAACTTGGCGCAAATTTGTAAAACATTTCACGTACCTTTGTTACTTTGAACAACGTTCGTGAGGATTTTTTCTTCGAGTTTTATGATAATAATTTTTCCTTTCAAAAAGATTGAAAAAAAAATAAAAAAAATCACAAATAAAGAATATTTGCGTTACTCTTTACCTCCCTCTGTTCCGCAAGGGTTGAAAGGTTTGAGAATAATTTAGAATGATTGAATTTTTGTATAATTTACCGACTGGTGAAACGAGCTCTTTTTTTTATCGGTCGATAAGACGATGTTGTAAATAGTTTCGTCTAGTGTGACGAGATGGCGCTGCGATCGAGATAAATGTAGGAGTCCGACACGACTTTTTGCAGTCTCCGCTGACAAAACACGATGTGATCTTCGAAACGCTCAAGTTGTTTAAAAAATAAATAATATTTCCTCCTTTTTATCATAATTATACGATCTCCACGATCTCTAGGCAACATTTCGGACAAATTGTGAATCGCGTTTCCAAGCCGTCGCGCCATGCGATACAGCCCCGTTGGAAACAGTAGCGCTCTCGGACGGACAAAGCCTCAACCACGTTCCGAAAAAAACAATCAGCTGTGCGGGAGAACAACAAAAGTTCGTACAAGCGAAAAAGAATAAAAGCTCGTGTCAATTCCTTTCGAACAAAGAAATTGTAGCAAAACCGTAAATGATACTTGTGATAATTAAATGATATTGAAAAGCTTACGGTGACTGTGTGGATAACGACGAAGACGCGAGAGGCGTAGGAGGAAGAAAATGACGGAGGAGAATCATCCAACCGAAAGTAGCAGCAGCAGCATGAGAAGCAGTCCTTTAGTTCAGGCCGAAACACAAGCGAATACCCTCGACCCTGCAATCAAGACCCGCGACCTCAAAAAAGAAAAATGTCGAGCCATGACCAAAGTGAGTTCTCGTTAAAATTGTACAAAAAATCGAGATTTACAAATTTTGAGGTTAACCATTGAGATTTCCGCATTCTCTATTTTTCGTCGTTTCAACAAACTTTGTATGTTTTCAACAGGTCGTGATACGACGATTACCACCTTCGATGAACCAGAATCAATTCGTCGAGCAAATATCGCCGTTGCCCGAGCACGATTATCTCTATTTCGTCAAAGCGGACATGTCCCTCGGACAATACGCTTTTTCTCGCGCTTATATAAATTTCACAAATCAGCGTGATATATTCATATTTCGCGAGAAATTCGATAATTACGTATTCGTCGATGCCAAGGGCACGGAATATCCGGCGGTCGTCGAATTTGCGCCGTTTCAGCGTTTGCCCAAAAAACGGGCTGGCAAAAAAAAAGACGTAAAGTGCGCGAGCATCGAAACCGATCCTTACTACATCAGTTTTCTCGAGACGCTGCAGAATCTCGACGCTGATTCCACGCCGGCTCAACCAAAGACGGAATATTCTTATCAGCCTGCCGATAGTTCGTAATTTCTCCGTTTGCAAAAAAATGGCGCCTTAATGGCTTTTTTATGACTAGAAAAAATTCGTTTTTCCAGGTTCTCAGAAGAAAGTTACGACGACTCCGCTTCTCGAATATCTGAAACAACGTAAACAAGAGAAACAGAGACTTAAGGATGAAAAGAGAGAAGAACGACGTCGTCGCGATCTCGAGAGACGCCGGGCGAAGGATGAGCCGACGATATCGAAGGTAGTTTTTCCATCTTCGATAAATTTTCTTCACATTTTTCAGCGATAAAGACCGAAACCAACGATAATCTTTAATTTTTTCGATCGTTTTACGAATTTTCCTTGTACAAAAAATTCGCAGCCCAACCGGAAGTTCGTAACCGGAAGTTCCCAGCCGAAAATCAAGTCGGAAAGTTACGAGCGTGGAAAACCTCTCGATTCTTCGATAAAATCTTATCGCAGAGGAAAAAGGTGTAACGTCGAATCTCGCGAATGTTTCGAACATCGTGAAAACGGAAACTTGAGAAGAGGCAGCGAGATAGAATTTTTGCAAAGATGCGCACGACGCGAAAGATCGCGATTGCGTCTAAAGAGTAATTTATGAAAATTCGGAAGAAAAAACATTCATTAAAATAATTCAAAGAAAATGAAAATGAAAACGAAACCAACGGAATTATTTACAGCATTGCCGAAAAATCTGACGACGAATCAACGTCAAGTCTGGGAAAATCGAGCAATTTCAGAATTCCCACTGTCGATCCCGAAATCAAAGAGTTGCAGCGCCGTGCCCGATCGAAAAACCCACCGTTGCGATTAAAATCCCGAAAAAAATCGCAATAAACAATTTTCCTTGATTTTTCAACGAATTATAATTTTTTTTCGCGTTTTTCTCTCTTTCGCTTTTTTCCCCCTAAATTCGTTACGATCGTGTCTCGCAGTCTCAAGTAAGCGAGATGTAGCCAATGTTATTCATGGAAAAAATCGATTAAACAATTTTTGTTCGTTTTTTTCAGGTTTTGAAAAATCCGGAAATGGAGAAAGAAGTGAATTTGAAGGAGAGCGTCAAGGACGAGAAGGACAAGCTAACGGTGAAAGAGGCAAAGTCTCGTAACAAGAGAGAGGACAAGGGACGCGAGAAAACCGGTGGACGTGAACGCGAAGGAAAATTACAGGGTAATAAACAGCCTTTCGGCCGAGAAAGAAACGAGGAAAGAAATCGGGACGCGAAACATCAAAAAAGAAACGACGAGAAAAGATCTCACGGTAAGAGAGACGAGAGAGACCGAGAAGGTCCACGCGAGGAGAGAAAAAACGACGAAAAATATTCCAAGGAGAGAAAATCAGAGGAAAAATACAACAAGGACCGAAAGCTCGAGTCCAAGGACGAAACGAGAGAAATAAAAGATCGAAAAGGATTGGAGGAAAAACGTGGCAAGAGTTACGAGAAAATGCGACCGGAGAAAAAACGATTGACGGAAAATAAACGAGGTGGGGCTGGTGATGCCAAAGGAAACTCGACGAAAACCGGAAGTTCGAGAAGAGAAGAGCGCGATGTTACGGAAAAGAGAGAAAAAAAACACGAAATTTCTCAAAATTCGAAAATTTCGCTCGTCGAAGCGTCCGTCGTGGAAAATTCCCTCGATTCGGCGAATCAGAGGGCCGAAATTTTCGAGGCTGAATCATCTCCGTCGAGACTCGAGCTCGACCTGGCTGGAGGTAAAAATAAAAAAAATAAACAAATTTCGATTTTTTGTCTTTTTTTGTTTTTTTGTTGTTTGTTTGCAGAAACCACGAAATTGTCTCGGCGAAAAGATCGTCAGGATTTCGAGGACGAAATTTGCGGAAGATCTCGATTTCACGAAAGTCTCGAGTTCGACGATCGCGAATCCTCGTCGATGAAGAAACATTCGAAGCTCGTCCTGAGACGAAGTTCCCTCGAGTCCGGTGCCGAGGGAGGGTGCGGAGAAAACGGACGTCTGAGACGTCACAAGTCTCTCGACGGTGGAGAACGCGACAATTCGCGAAAAAACGATAATCGTTACAAAACCAAGGACAAAAAAGATCCGCGACTGGAACGAAGGATTCGAAACAAAGTAATTTTTTCTTATTTTTTTTAAATCTTTATTTTTCACTCAAGAGCGGATAAAAAAATTCTAAATATTCTCTGGATATAATTATTTTTATTTAATTGGTACTTTCTCAATTGATCGTTAAATTTGCAGGATCGACCGGCGATGGAGATTTATCGACCGGGAATGGGACGATTCAGCAAACAACGTTTGGAGCGTGAGAAATCGATGAACGATGATCGAGCGTCGCTCTCGCAAAGTCCGACTCCTGGAGGATCGTCGCCTTCCTCGATTCCTAAATCTTCGAGCAACAAACCAACGGCTTCCTCGCCGTCGAGCGAGGTGCGCACGATGACCTTCAAACGGAGCGCAAGCCGAGACCTGCCCTAGACTGAGAAAATAAAGGAATAAATGTGAAAAAATGGCATCGATGGGAGTTTTCAACGTTTTTCATTATTTTGACGTTTTGGTTTTAAACGAAACCAAAACGAAAATTTGGGAAAATACCGACCTTTAATATCATTGTTTTATTTGCATTGTTAACGTTTTGGCGTCGATCTTGTTATTCTTCCGGATGTTCGACACGGCGTCGTTTCCGTCGAGGTGCTCGAAAATCGATCTACAGCTTGTCTGTGTCTCTTGGTTGCAGATTTCGGGGTAGTAACTTCCAGTTGTTTTCTCTTAGTTCGCGTTGGTTCTAAACAGAAGGAAATTTTGTCGTTTCATTTTTATAAAAATTTTCTCGAGATTGGAAAATTTCTCTCGAAATAGCAAAAATTTCTTTTTCGTTAGAAAAAAAGTAAACTCACTTCCTCGCTTCGGTTTCGGGGTTGCTTTGGCCGGGGGTGGCTCTTCGTCGGAATCAGAACTCGAGGCCACGCGCAAATGAGTTTCGCGCACGTCAGATCTCGGATTTCTCGGAGTTCCGTTCTTTTTCGCTAAAAATACCACGAAAGAAAGATTTTTAGAAAAATTCCCTTTTTTTTGTTTTTTCAAAAAAAAAAAAGTGGAATACAATTAACAAACCATTATTCATAGGGATATTTTCCGAATCGCTGTCGTCACTCTCGTCCTCGTCCTCGCTGCTGCTATGCCTCGTCGACGTTTTTCTTCGCGTAACTTTCCTTCTTTGAGGCACAGGTGGCGGTGGCATCGCCTGATAATCGTCCATCGCTCCTTCCTGTACATTCGTCGTCTTCAACAATTCCTCAAGCTTGGCCTCAAGCTCCAAACTCGCGTCTTTCGTGACAGCTTTCTTCTTCGTTTGTTCAATAATCATTTGCAAAGCTTTCAAAACTTCTCTCTGATGGATTTTATCCTTAAGTAAACTCAAGCTTTGCGTCAATTTTCTAATACTTTTCCCACTGAATTGCAAAAGCGACAAGCAATAAGCAAGATCGCGCCACTGTCGTTCGCTCGTGGCGAGAATAAAACGCGAGCACAGTTTTTCGATAAGCGTGTCGATCTGTCTCTCCTTTTCCATAAGACCGAGAATATATTTGATAATTTCTTGAAAATCGTCTTCCTTGAGTTTAAGCTCAGGATCCGTGAGTCCCGAAAGAATATCCGGCATCGCGTTATAAAGAGTGTTTCCTTTGTGCGACAAATCTTTGAAAAATAATTTCGTGTCGGCTCGAATCGTTTCATCAGAATCCATTATATTCAACGCTAAAGACGAGACTTGTCCTTTAACGCGAATCATTTCTCTCATAATAAGACTGGACAGCATTTTCACGCAAGTTCCGCGAACCTCGACGCTCTCGTCTCGAAGACGACTGTAAATATGACTCGTCCAGGGTTCGACCTGATTAGGAAATCTTGTCGTCAGATCGCACATTCCTACGACGACGTTAGCTCGAATTCCCGGATAAGGCGAGCGGTCCATTATCGTCACGAGAAGCTGCAACGAATCGACGCAAAATTGTGAGCTCACGGTCATCATTTTACTCAAAGCTAAAACCCCGTAAGCTTGCAATTGCTCGTCGTTGTATATCTCCGGATGTCGACAAACTTCCAGAACAATTGGAACGAATTTCGCTAACAATCCTTTTCCCGTTACTATATCGTTCTCTAAAGCTGCTGTGACGAATTCAGCGTCAGCGTCATCAGCCGTTACACCCTCGAGAACGTCTTCGCTATTTTCTTCATTGTTCAGGCTCGATTTTTCCGCCTCTCTTCGACGATTTTGCAATCTCGCGCTCGCTGGGGTCGAAAGATGTTGTTTCGAAATATTGCCGGTAGATGGTGTCGTCAATTCAGTCGTACTTTGGTTGAAAGGTTTAGTTTTGTTTTTATTTAACTGGCGAATCGCGTTTCGTCTTCGCAATTCTTTGTAAACGCCGTTATCGAGATAAACCATGTGGCGAATTGAGATATGGCCGATTATATACAAAAGGCGAGATAATAAATGAATATTGGTCGATGGTGGTTGAGTCTGACTCTCCTGAGTCAATTCGCCCGATCTTCTTCGCGACGGAGCCAACAAATTACTCTTTTCGGTTATCGCCGTTATCACCTGCTTTATCAACGTGTCAGGGCGATTGGCCAGATAATAAATCACGTTTATTCCCTCGGTCACGAAAGAAATGTACCCGTCGTCTTTCGTGCTTGAAAAATTGTTGATTATTGTACCAACGATTTCTTGAAAAATAACGTGATCGTTGGTATATTTTAACGGGGATTTGTTACCATCTTCCGATTCTTGGGATATTTTCTTCAAAGCTCTGCAAACGTCTCGCGCAAGAAGAAGATCGTTCCTGGCTCGAGGTCCGAGGCCGATTTTGATCAAAACGTCGAGATTTCCGGTTAAAAGACCGATTTCCGTTGTCGCTACCATCGTTAATAAAATGAGAGCTGCGCGACTTTCCTCTGGAGTAGTTTCCGGTATTTTCATGGAGAATATTTCCCACATTACTTGAATTTCCTCCGAGCCGAGTTCTTTGTTGTTTCGCCAAGTTACGATGAGCTGAGCTAGCGCTGTGCTCTGACCGGCCGACAAACCTTTCAGAAGCTCGATTAAGCCTCTCACGGAGGTCAGGGCTTTTTGTCTCGAGGATCGATTCGTCGCGCTGTTCTCGAGATAAATCGTTTTGTAAACGTTGGCGACGTTGTTGCGAACCGACTCGTCGCGACTCGCAACTTGAAACAAAGCTTTTCGGACACCGTCGAGAGCTCGAGGGACGTCAAATTGGGAAGCTGTGCCGAGGAAGGTGCAAGCCTCGATCGCGTCACCGGCGGTCGTCGAAAAAAGCAAATTTTCCGCCAAGGAAATCGCTTTTTCCATATGTCTCGCGAAATACAAACAATTCTCGAGATATTTGACGAGTCTTCGTCGTTTTTTCAATTCCTCTTGATATTCGTTGGATTCTTTCCTTTTCGTGGCTTCACTCGTCGATTTTTCAGGACCGTCGGCATTTTCGTTCTGAGTAAAAACATCGGACTCCGATTCCATGAAAATCTTGAGCAAAAATAGATAAAAACAATTTTCCTTTTCCTCGATTTTCATTCCCGACATGTCCGGAACGTTTGGCAAACTTCCGCAGATTTTTTGCAGATAAACCACCGCCGGAAAGACTTTTTTCGCGAGAAGCAACTGTCGTACTTCCTCAAACGCGAGATTCGAATCAACCTCGTTTTCTTCCCTCGATTTTTTGTTCCCTTCGTCGCATGAATTTTCGTCTTCGACAGTGACGATTTTTTGTATCGCTTCTCGTATTTCCGGCAATAAATTCTTCCATAATTCTAGTCGAACGGCGTTCCCGCGTGTACTTTGACTCGCAACGCTGATTTTTAGCTCGTGAAGGCTCGCACGAGCTTCGTCCAATTGATTCGAAAATGTCGCTTGATCGAGTTTCGCCGCGAAAGGATTTCCTTGCAAAAGCGCTCGTAAAAGCTGAAGGGCTTGTTTTCGGACGAAAGCACTTTTATCCTCGAGACGTTTTGATGCTGCTTTTAGCAAACTTCCTTGTTTTTGAAGGGGTACGGCACCCTCGCAACACAAACGTTGCCAGACTTGCAACGATTTCACCCTCGAATAAGCGTTGGAGTCTAAAATGTGTTCCTCGAGATGTTTGAGGCAATCGTCGCGTTGTTCTCGCTTCTTTTCGTCGAGCTCCTCACCGGTCAGAGAACCAAGCACGACCTCACCGATAACAGTCAGAGCGCAATTTCTCATCGAATAATTCTGCAAAATGAACAAAAAAACGTACAATTCGAATTTTTGCCAGGGTTTTTTCATTTTTTATTAGAAAAACGGGGTTTTTTTTGGAAAAAATGTTTAGTAGTGAAAATTACCTCGGCTGTTAAGTAGTCCGTGATGTCGTCGAGAAGGGGTAATAAGAGATTGGGACGAGAAGAAGCGATGGTTTCGAGAAAAATCGCTATATTTCGAGAATCCGCGTCGCTCGGTTCATTTTGCTCGATTTCTCGAACTAAGGCTTTTACAAAGCCGATGTTATCGGTTTTCGTCACCATGTGGAGGACACCGTTGGCCATGGGGATGGATAAATTATCGTACATTTTGATCAACTGGGAAAAAATCGAAATTATATTTGAAAAAATTGAAATTATTTCGGATTTTTCGATAACTTTCTCAACGTACTTGAATTATTCTCACGACGCAGATAATCCCATGATTGTAGCGCTTGACCAAGGTACCTAAAATCTGCTCGAACAAAATTTATTTTATTCGGCTTAGACAACAATTTTTATTAACAACGATTTTAAAACTCGACTCACCTCAAAAATCGTCTCCGTCACCTGTTTTTGCTTAGCGTCTTTATTTTTTTCCAGTACTTTGTAACAAAATTCCGTGTGAAGCCTGCGAGAAGAAAATTAATGAAGGAAAATTCGTACATGTTTTTGTTTTAATTTTTGTTTATCGAAACTAACGTTATAAACATCGATTCGACAATGGGAGGCATCCATAATTTTTGGAGAGGCAGTTGTAACCATCGATAAATACATTCCAAGGCTTTTTGCCTGCTATCGTCCCAATCTTCTTCCTCTTCGGATTTTTTCGAACCTTTTTTTTTCTAGAAAAACGTAAATTCAAAAATTATGGGGAATATTTTGTTTTTCTCTAGAATTATTACCTTTCCCATATTATTCTCGCTCTGTGATTTTTTGACCATGTAATCCTCGATGAAACAACACAGAGAAGACAAGAGGTAGGCGTACATTCTGTTTAAGGAGAGATAAAGCATTCTCTCGTTAACGTCGATATCTTTTCCACCTTGGAACAAAACGTCCATATCGTCTATCAAGAGATTCGTTGCTGCAATATTTAAAAAAGAAATACAGTTTTTAACCGTTCGAAGATTTTCTCACATTTTTCATCGAGATTTTTTTACCTTTGAGAATCGAGCGAAAAGCGCGTGTTGTGAAAGGAAAATGGACCTTGTTCCCGTGAACGAGTATAGAGAAAAAAGTATCAAAGTGTTCGAGAATGAATTTCGGTCCTTTTTCTTGCAGCGCCGGCCTGATCGCTGCGAAATAAATATTGGGAAATGGAAATAACAAAATAAACAAAGTTCAGCCATTTTGTTTACAAAATGAATTCGTACGAAATGTTTTTTAGAGTAGTTAGACGAAAATTTGAATTTTACGGAAGTTTTAAGGCAAAAGGCGTTTGTTTACCGTTGAGAGCGGGGCCAAGCGCTGTGGGTTGCAACACATCTTTAACGCCGTACTTGCCGTGGCGTGTTTGCAACAGTTCGTCAAGGTCCAAAGGAATGACGAATTCTTTCATAACCTCTTCATGCATCGTAGAAAATTGTTCTCTCGCGAAAAATCGCGTCACTTATGGAAAACTCGATCGAATTTACACTTTAAACAACTAATTATTAACTGATGGGCTTCAAAATGACGCCATTTAGCGTTAACCGTCAGTCGACTAGGTTATCCACAGGACGGTTCGTTTATTTCCATAAACGCGCAAACAAACGGTTTGGATATTTGAAATCACTGTTGCCAGCTTGAAACTAGGGAATTTAAGATTTCGTCAACTCTAGTTGGCTAAACTTTCGTCACTGCGGGCGACCATTTTGTTTCTAGATGACTCTTCTAGAAAATAGCGAGAAATTCAAACTTAAAATTTCACCTTTGGCTATGATTATATTCTTTTCAACAGTTTCATACATCAGATTTTCTCCATTTTTATTCATAATCATTGATTTATATTAAATTCCATATAGTAAATTCGGTAACGTATTCTCACCGTAAGGAGGAGACTAGAAAAATAAAGATCCTATATGCACTTACAGGGGAGAGAATTTTTTTTTTCTCGCTGTATCTCTTTATCGAGCGTAGAAGCTGCGCTCAAAGAGAAAGAGAGGGAGAGAGAACGAACGAAAGAGGACAAAATCTTATAAAGACAAATACTGATGAACCAAGCACCCCTCCTCCCTTCTCGAGCAGCAGGGAAATCGGTGAGAACTCTTCTTCCTCGTCGTTTTCTCTTTTCTTCTTTTTTTAATATGAAATTCATTTTTCTCAGGGAACTGGAATTTGTACGCGAAACGATAAGAGAATATAATCTCGTATACAAAGTCGTCGCTGCGTTTATCTTCTACACGGTTGGACAGTCTCAAACGTTTCTGTTGCGATCGCCGAGCGTTTCCGGTTCACGTTTCAAGGTCACGTAACTGCAGTCTCAAGGACGTGGCGATAATCGCGTTTGTGCATTTTGAATGATTAGTGAAGTTTACTTCGAGAGCTTCAAAAAGCTGTTTTAGGCCATTGCCGCGGACGCTGTCGAGTCGTGAGTCGAAGCGCTGTCGTCGTGATCGATGTTGACTGCCTCGGTCGCCGTTTCCGGTGGCGGCGCTGGCGTCGCATCTTCAACCTCGTGCAATCTTTCTTCCTTTCGCATCGGAGATTTTCTCTCTTTCTCGATATCCGGACGTGCCGGACATTCGAAATGAACGCAATGGAAAACCTACGAAAAAAACAATTTTAATATAAAAAAAAAACTCAACTCGAAACAAAATTTCTATAAGTTGTAAAATTATCGAACCTCGTTAGCAGTATTGTGAGTCCCGATGATTCTTATAAATATGACCGATCGTGGGGGATGAAAGCGCAAAGTTTGCCAAGAACGACAAGCTTCTCTCGTTTTATCGGCGACTCGCACCCATTCCCACAAATTTCTCGACACCTCGACGTAATACGAGTACGAACGATCGTCACAGTCCCAGAGTAACAAACTTGCCAACAAAAAAATTCCAATTAAAAAATCATTGAAAATCGATTTTTTATTTTTTAAATCGAAATATCGAAAAATCGACTTACCGCATCGAATCGATTATGTACGGTTGACCAAGTTGAACGAGTATCGAGCCTGATCCAAGCTGATGACACGTGTAACCGCTGTCCCAGTCGTAATTCGACGTGACGCCGTTCAAAAGCGCATTTCGCGATCTAACGAAAAATAATGAAGAAAACAAAAAAAAATAGATAAATTTCTTTCTCTCTCTTCGTATCTCGAAATTAGAAATATTCTAAAAACCTGCAAACTCCCTCCGTAACGCTTGCACCCCGCTCCATCGTTGCGACATTTAGAGTAGGAACGACAAACCCATTGGACAATTTTTCCGTATGATTCGTATAATAAGCCTCGAAGCTCACAACGTGAAAAACCTTAACAAACAAACAAAATCCCAAAAATTAACGATATATCGTCGAGATGATTTTTTGTGAATGATTTTGCGAACAACTGACCTTATTGACGGTGTTGTTTGTACCGACGATACGAATGTAGAGAGCGACTCTTGGCTCGAAATAAAGATATTGCCAACTTCGACAAAAATACTCCGAATGATCGATAATTCTCACCCAATCTTTCTGATCGATCGATACCTGAGAAAAAAAACATTCGAGCTAGGAATAAATCAATTCGAAACGAAATTTTATTTTCTTCTTTTTTCGTACCTCGAGGTAGTAACAGTACGAGCGTAAATCTCGATCCCAGAGTAACATTTTAATGTGGTTAATTATACTCTGCGTCCCCAATTTTATGAGTATCCCGTGATCTTGAGAATCGGATATCGCGTGTCGTGTATATCTTAATAAACAATTTTTCAAGATTACCCGGTGAAATTAAATAGAATTTGTTTTCTTTGTCTTACCCTCGTTCCATATCGTAATTGTGGGAATCCCCATCCAGAAGAGAGCTTCTCATTTCCCCCTGTAAAACCTGAGCTCCGTATCTCGGATGCGCGACGTTCTCGTCGACGAGTAAACGTCCGCGATAAATCAATTCCGAATTTCTCGTTTGGGTTCGCAAAGCGATAGCGTCGAGTATCGCTTCCGGCGATACGAGACCGGTGGGTCTAACGACGTTAAGCAGATCCGTAATAGCTATGAGACAAAGTCTCACTTGGCCTAAAAAAAGCCGTTCGAAACGAAGAAAAATCAGGATTTAATAATTTTAATTGACAAAAAAGGGGAGAAAAAAATTATTTAGGGGGAACAACTGACTCAAGACTATTCCGGCATCCACGTCGGTATTAGCTTTGACCCAGGATCGTATGGCTGTGAAAATATCAATCTCCGGGGCGTAGAAAGAATCTCGAGAGACGAGCTCGCTCAACGCGCTCGGACTCAATAGCAAAAAGCTCTCGTGCTGTATCACCTCGAGGGCGTGTTTGTCCATGTATTCTTGACACACTTTGGTCAAACGATCGAGCTGGTAAAGGCGAGTAGCATCGAATATCAAACAGACGTTTTTTATATTGAGAATTTCTCTGAGATAATCGGATATCGCGACTTGTAGATGTTGAAAGCCGTATTGATGGGCTAGGCCTAATATATCCAGGATGACCTTGAACAACAGAAATAAAAAATCTATTTGGACCAAATTTTAATAAATTATTTTTGCAAAATATTTTCATTATTCTCGATTTTATGCAAGTTGGAGCAGCTCGGTCGCGTTTGAATGATGCGCGCGCATCAATCTTTATACTTTTTATAAATATTTTTTTTATAAAATTCTTCGATAATACGAAAATTCGAGAAAAAATTTATAGACTTATTTTATTTAAAAAAAAAAAATCATTTAAGGCGATAAATGTGTTTTTCTTTCGTAATTATACTCACGTCCTCGCGCATATTTGCCAACGACATGTGTCCTGTGTAAATGTACTTGAGAAGGCCCTTGAAAGCCGGTAAGGTCGTGCCCTTGAGCTCGATCTCATCTTGCATCGATTCTTTGAGACCTCCGAAGAGAAGCGCTCGAAAATATTGGCTACGAGCGGCTAATATGGCTCTGTGAGCATTGAATCTTTGTCCACAGATCAAAAGAGTCACGTCCGAATAATCGTCAGCGAGATAAAGTGCACCTATGTCCTCGGACAAAAAATTCGTGTGTTCGACTTCGCCCGAGGTTGGATTCAGATGATGATGAGAACTCATTGCGTGCAACAAGCTTTTTTAACCTCGAGGGTTAAAACCCAATCGCCTGAAATTGTTGAGATAAATACAAGTGTCCTAATTTTTTGATCGCCGTCCATTGTTTGGATAAAAAAAAAAGAAAACAATGATTATTGAAATGAAAAAATACTCGTATTTAATTTTTTTTGCGTGGTTGAGAATTTTCGCATCGATAAACACATAGATCGGTCGAGACGCAAAACAATTGATGGTTTTTATGTTTAATCGTGTCATTCGGGTGAAATCTGTGCCAAAGCAGTTTTACATCGATTTCTCAAACGATAATGGGAATTGCACGTCGAAGAAAGATACGAACGGCGTAACAATAATTCAATGAACGAGGAATTGTAATGAAATTCATACACACATATAGATATAGTACGTACCTTGTCAGGCAATGTGATGTGTTACACGGCGCGTTGATTTCACTCGTACAATCGCCGTTTGTCGCGTGGGCGCGTCACAACAACAACAGAAACGGTCGCCACTACTTGCTCATGATCAAAGTTGCGTGAAATAACGTGAAATAGGGGACAAACCAGACGACAGGAAAAACATTGACACGGGAGGTACGTTTTCTCGATTATTTTCGCGGAGCTAAAAGCTAAAAGCTCAGATCGCTAAGATAAGAGACGTGCACTCCCCGGCTGCAGCGAGAGAAGTGCACGTAGCGCTTGTGTAACGACGACAGTGGGAACTAATAATGCAGCGGGAGAAACGGAAAACAAGATGGCGGTGGGTTGTAGTACGAAGTGGAGCGAAAGAGGGGAAGGGGAAACAAGATGGCTGCGCCACGACCTACGCATATATATCGAGAGGAATGTACGAAGAAAAGAAAGCATTCGTTCGGAAACCTTCGGAAATATCTCTTACCTGCCGCACTTGCACATGACAATCTATTTACTCATCGATCTTCCGCAATGCTCTGAATTACCTGCAAGGCTCCAAACAATCCGAAGCTCCCCGAACACGGTTTGTTTTGATTCCTGTTTCATACACCGTGCGCGCGCATCGAGCCCGAAGGAAAGAAAAGTTTTTTACTTCTTCGAAAGAGTCTTATGTGCTCAAACTCTTTAAAACGATCCCGATGTTCCGAAACGTAAATATATCTCTCTCCCTCCCTTGTATTTGAAGGAATAAACTGAAAAATCGTCGTGATGGCCGAGATGCGCCGGATTAGGTTAGGTCAATGCCAGTGAGGTGGCAGAGGGGGAGGAGGGGTGGGGATGTTGTCCATCTCTCCGACAGTAGTGTTGACGATTCCGTGGTGGGCTCGTCGTGTGTCCCCTCCCGGATGAGTGCAAACTCGCCGTTTGCACACCGTTTCAGCGGCACGCACACGTCGAACCCAAAAAAAAATACATACAAGGTGTTGGTCTCGCGGAGGATCGGGACTCTATCTTGTAACGCGAACGAGAAAATTGAACGTCGAAGAAGTGGGGTCGACGCGCCAAGTGTCAACGCGCCGCGCCGTTGAGATATCGGGGTCTTCGCAGGGCGCTTAACCAGGCCCGTACCCTTTTCGCTACGTTCGGGTCGTGAGAAAAAGAAAAAAACAGCACACGCGTAACAAAAAAAACATGGACGCCGTAGAGATTGCTACGGCGGAGGAATCTCACAACGAAGACACGATAGAAGAAACCGTGCCCGAGGTCTGTCGTGTCTGTTTGCTCGGGCATGTAATAATGCGCGATCTCTTCGTCGAGAACGAGGTCGTCTCGCTCTCGACCAAAGCCATGAGCTTCGCCAGCGTCAAGGTTCGTTTAGACCGCGATCTCAGTAATTGAGGTTATGTTCGACAATCGATTTTTCATTTTCGTTACCAACAATGTTTTATTCATTGAAACGATGATTCGTAATTTTTATCATTGATTCAAGGTCATTACAACTTGTAGTTTCATACAAAAATGCCTTTTTTCGAATATTTTCCGTCCAAGTTTTAAAATTACTCCAAATAGGCAGAAACACTTGTTTGTATGCAAATAATAATTCTAGCCTCCGAAATAAACAACACTTTATACAAATCTCAATCGATATTTCTACCAATATCGATTATCGTGTCGGTCGATACAAAAATTCAAATAAGATCGAAATTAGGCATTGAAAAAAACCCTCTTTAATGTTTGATCGTCAGATGTTGCCCGAGGATGGTTTACCGGGGCAAGTTTGTTGCGAATGCGCTGACAAGCTCGAAGCGGCCTATGAGTTTAAACTCCAGGTGGAACAAGCCGACAATGTATTGAGACAAAGATACGACACTTTAAATATCAAAGAAGAGCTTTTCTTCAACGAGGTCGAGGTTCATCTCGAGGGGGAAAGAGGTCACGACGTTCACTCTCTGGACGTCGACGCTCATTATCAAGCGACCGTCGACAGTCTGAACGCTGTCGAGCCGGAGGATGAAAAACCATCGCTGCTCAAGGATCATCTGGCGCTGCTGGAAGTCGAGAAACTTGCGAAAGAACAGGGTGACCTTGAAGCTGGTAATATGTCCTTGTATTTTCAAAGTAATACAATAGAATCCATTTAAAGCGACCTAATTTACTAATAATCGTCCAATTAGAGCGATGCGCGTCTCAAAACAATTCGTAATAAGCAAAAAAAAAAAAAGACTAAAATCACAGACGTCTTGCGCCAGTAAAAATAATCTATTGCATTTTCTATTTATGCACGGCATAATTAACGCTCCGAACGAATTTCTGTTCGTTCAGATAACAAAGACGTCGTCTCGATGGGGGATGAGAGCAGGGTGGGCGAAATGCTTCGCGGGGACGACGATCATACCGGTTATCTTCGCGACGATGTCGAAAACGTCGAGGAATTGGTCGATTACGAAGAAACGGAAAAAAACGAGAGTATGAACGAAGGCGTAACCGTCGATGAGCACAATTACATAATGCAACAGGGTTACTCATTAGCGCCTAACGAGGATGAGCTAGGAACGCGAGAAAATTGCGACTCCACGGCGAACGACGAGTCCGTGAATTATCTGTCTCTCATGGAGGACGATATGAGCGTCGAGGATGACCCGAACGAGTCAGAAATCTTGAACAGCGTCGATACCGAAGACCAGGACGAAAAAACATCGTTGAAAGAAGATTTTTCGATGGAGACAAGACGGAGCAAAAGAAGATTGACGAAACGCTCCCGGGACACCGACGAGGACAATTATTTCGAGAATTTAAATCTCAGCAGTCGCTTAAAAAGAACCCAGACGATCGAGAAGGGTGAGAAATTTTATTTTCTCTGTTATTTGTGCGACAAGCAATTCGTCTCGAAGGAAATACTGAAAGAGCACATGCATTCGCACGAGGAAGTCAGACGGACGATGTCATTGAAGAAAAACGAAAAGGGAGAAAAACGTTTAGCGAGTCCGACGAAAACGACGCCAGCGCCAACGACGGCGAGTTCGCCAAGCTCGGGCGGACAATCAATGTCCGGCAAAAAAGCCAACAAGTGTCCTTACTGCGGCAAAGAATATCTTTACGTCATATCTTTCAATAAACATCTCAAACAACACGAGAAAAATAAAGAATCGTCGACGGAAATTTGGCCGGAAGAACCGATGGACACGGGCGAGGATTCCTCCTCGGATTTCGTCGGTTACGATGAAACGCGAATCTCCGAGGCGACATCTCGCGTCGAGGCGAGCAACGACGATGTTTCCATCGATTTGAATGTCGAAGAAACGAGTCCTGGAAGGAAAAATGCTCGGCGACGTTCCATTCGTAACGAAACAACGGCATTTTCTGGCGAAAAATATCCGGAAAGATTCCCTAATAAACATGAACTTGCCGAGCACGGGATCGAACACTGTACGACCTTCAAATGTAGCACTTGCGATCGCGATTTCGAGGATCTTGAGAAACTGCGAAGACATCGTACCGAGCACGTGGTCGAGGGTGTTCTCTCGGAGCAAGATCTCGAGGATAACGCGTACGAGAGAGAATTCGAAACGCCAAACGACGCTGAAAATGAGATTTTTGGAGAAATGGTCGAAGGTCAAAGCGAGGACGTTGGAAGTCAGGAACATTCGAACGAGGCGGATGGCGAGAATAATTGGCGATTGGTCGGAATCGAGGGCGAAGACTCGGCAGACGGAAAAAATCCCCTCGTACCGGAGACCAGTGAATCCTTGACCGGGAATGCTGGAAATTGGCCGGAAACGCGTAATCTTCGATGTCCTCATTGCTCGATCTTCTGCTCCAGTAAAAAATCACTCGCGCGTCACATCGAGACCCACAAGAGTTCCAGACAAGTTTGTAAATTGTGCAAAATGGAATTTCCACGGAAGGAACAACTGCAACGCCATATCGAGCAACATCACGCCGGTAGAACCAAGAATTTCAACTGTACGGACTGTGGCAAAGTCTTTGGCAACGAGCTTACCCTCAGAAATCATTTATTCGCTACGAATCACAAGACGATAATTCACGGCCAGCAATACGATCCTAACAAAAGATTGAAACGCGTCGCGGCTAAAGCGGCGCAGAGGATAATCGACAAGATCAAGACGGAGGACGATCTGGACGAGGAAGAAACGGAGGGGATCGACGAGGACGAGAGAACGGAGGAGAACGACGGAGAAACGACGGAAAGTCGCAACTCAAGGTCGAGCAACGCTCGTTGGTCGCGTCAGGTCGAGAGACAACAAGGCGCCGCGTCACGAAGAAAAGTTCAACAACATCGCGGTCGTCGAAGATGCGACTACGAGTGCGAAGCTTGCGGACGGAAATGCAGCTCGAAGCAATCTTTGACGAAGCACATGGAACAGCATCGTGCCAAAGACGAGAAGATCGAATCAATGGAAAAATCGGGAAGGAGCGAAGCGGAGCGTGGTTTGCGACAACCAGGCTCGAGAATCGATGATAAAAACGAGGAGGAAACCGAGAACGACGAGAATTCCGATTTTGAGAGCGGTCTCGATTGGCCAATGGACAATCACGAATGTCCGACTTGCAAGAAGAAATACAGCACGAAAAAATCCCTTCTTCGCCATCAGCTTTTGCACGAGGAGCCAAATTTCGAATGCGACATATGCAACGTCAAGTTTTATCGCAAGGACAAACTCAAATCGCATTACGACAAATGCTCGGAAAAAAATCCCGATCAAGTGAGAAAATGCAATATATGTGGGGATAGTTTTGAGAACAATGAAATATTAAAGGAGCACAAGAATCGTCACGTCGACGAGGGAATTCTGACCGAGGAGGATCTTCGAGACATAGAACCAGGTTTCGAGGAGAGACGAGAGTCGCGCAAGGTCGCGAGAAAAAGAAGAGACGATATCGTCGGTCTCGAGTGCACCGAGTGCAACAAACGTTACACGTCGAGGAAAGGACTGCTGCGACACATACAAGTACACGAGGGTAAGAAGTATCTCTGCGATATTTGTCCGAAGAAATTTTATCGCCGTGAACATTTGAAAATTCACGTGGCTAAACATAACATGATAAAACCTTATAAATGTCCACGCTGTACCAAGCGTTTCATCAAGGAAGAACAATTATCGAATCATCTGTCGAAACACGATAGGACCTTTAAAAAACCTAAGGAGGCCGATACAGCCAAGAGATTTTTGTGCGAGATTTGTTCCAAGAGCTTTACTCAGTCTACGACTCTCATAGCTCATCTCAGAGCACATAATGGTATCAAACCTTACGTTTGCGAAGTTTGCGCTCGACCTTTTACTACCAACGCTTATTTGAAAATGCACATGAGGACTCACACTCAGGAAAGACCTTACAGTTGTCAATATTGCTCGAGAGCGTTTGCGCGCGCAGATACTCTGGCGAATCACCTAACCTCGCATACCGGGGAGGCGAAATATCATTGCAAATATTGTCCGAAGAATTTTCGACGTCTCAAATCTCTCAAGGAACATGTTTTCATTCATACGGGCCAACGACCTTATGCCTGTCCTACCTGTGATCGTCGTTTCAATAATAACGGCAGTCGTTATGCTCATAGCAAGAGATGCAAGCAAAATGTCATGCAGAGTCAGAATCGAGCACAGGCTGGTCATATGACCGGCGCCATCTTGCAGAATACGATGGCTCAGCCAATAAGGCTGCAGCAGTTCACGGGTCAGGAACACACCTCGCAGATGCAAGTTGTCAAGTCACAGAGTATCAAGACGATTACGATCGCGAGACAGAGCGATCAATTGACCGGGCATCAAGTTATGCAACATCAGGAAATTCTCATGCCGCTTATTTTACCGCTTACCGTCACGCTCACGGACGTTGACGAGGAGGTCATTTTACCGGAGGGCACGAAGATCTTTACCACGGCTTGATGAGAGAATTTATCATTTTTCATCGTTGTTCTTGAGACGAGAAAGCACGAGAGACGGAGAGAGGGATGCTAATTTTCTGGATTTTTTTTCTCGATATTTCAATGAACTTTCCGATTCGAAGCTTTCTCCGTTCGTAATTTACTGATAAATTCGATTTTCGTTTATTGGGAATTTGACCGTGGCGGGAAATTTGAAATAATCATGCCGTGTTTTTGCTTCGCTTCATACCCATTGTGTAATATCTTATTGAAGATACGTGTAAAAATGAATCGTACGGGAGGTTGCAGGCGAGATTTGTAAATCAAGTATTAAAATGAGAAGAAACGAGTTTTTCGAATCAATTTATGTAAATGGCATTGAATGCCGCGGGTCAAACTTGAAGGGCGCGAGGGCATAAGTCGTAATCGTTAATAATTGTACTTCGCGGGTCAGTTCTACTGAAAAATCGCGTGCTTATCTAATTCCGTCTTTCTTTTCAGAATATTATTTACATCGCCGATAAGCTCGCACGACCGAACGTCATACATTTTAACGAGACGGGGTCTCGAGCTAATTTTTAATTATTAATTAAGTATTACGGAACAAACTATTTCCATTTTTATTTGTACAGTAACTGTTACGAGTGTGAATAAAGACTTTGTAGAATTTAAATTATCCAAATTATGTGCCCCGGAACGTAAACAAAATGAAAATTCGTTGAAAAGTGAGGTTAACCATTTTTGAACGAAACTGTAGCGCTTGTCTCGGCGGGAGAAAAGCGGACGGGTGTGTGCATTGCTGACCATTTCTTAAGCTATATATAACACGTTTCCACGTAGCACGTCAGCAGCTGGCACATACGTGTGTTGGATGAATTCACACGTACATGCACGAAGAATCGTACGTGTGTAGCAGGGACGTTGAGTTTCTATCGAGTCAGTTCACTGGTGTGTCGTGATAATCGAGCTTGTGTGTTTTGAACTGAATTTTGTGGTGTTTTAACTCGATTTTCGCAAAGACCTCGAGGTCCAAAACACGGAAATATATAAAGAAAAACAACGAATCGAACGTATTTTAAGATCGTAGAGATGGAAAAACGAGACATTTTTATCGAACGTTAAAAACCTAACCTCACTTACCCGCCATATAAGGCAAAACGGACGAACAGACATTACCGTAAAAAAAACAAATAATTCAACAATCGTAAACAATTCTTCGTTATTATCATAAGACGATGTTCCATCGTTGATTATTATGCCAGAAATGAACAATTAAACGAACAACATAACCATCAAAAATGCGACAATGGAGTTATGGAGAAATTTGCGCGAAAACTTTTATCGACATGTCGAATAAAACTCTTAACGTCGTAGTTTTTGCATTTTAATCATTTGAATACATTGAATATAGACAAATTTGAGAATGCACACCGAAATTTGTCCGTCGATCAAGTTGTCCTGTGAATTGGACACTTCAACGCCTAACAACATTTCCGTTCTGGAAGACGATCTTGCTCTGAGCTCCTCGACTCTCGGTAATTATCAAGATTATCAAATTTCTTTAGCACGCAGCTCACTTTTACAGTTTACAGGCCAACAGTACACAAGTTGTCAAACCGAGCACTCTGCTAATTCGTTCCGTCCGTCGAATAATTTGATTTACGTGAACGAAGATACGATGGATTGCAGCTACGCCGAATCCTCTGGAACCCCAAAGAATCGTAATTCAAAAATGGAAGTCTCGAGTCCCGAGATGTTCGAGAGCGACGACGACGTCGACGACGAGGATGAGAATAAATCTCGTAAAGATTTTACGGAATGTTTGCCTCGACCGAGAGACAAATTGAGTTCGGCAAATTCCTCGATTCTGGAAAAATCCGTCGAACCGACGACGGAAGAATTATTAGCAAAATCCGATTGTCACTTGTTGGCGAGGATGAATAAATTTTTGACCGGTGTACCGCCACCTCCTAAACACACGATTTGTCAAAGCGATTGCGCCGATTTGCTCGCTCGAATTCTCGAAAATCGTGAATATTTTCTCGTCGATCCGTTAAACGACGAAAAGAAAAAAACGAGACTGGAGGAAAAAGAATCGAGACTCTATGAGAAAGTAACGTCGAGAATAACGACTGAAATAGGTCAAAGTTCGATTTACGAACGTAGCTTTAAGAACCACCGTGGAAAAAGTAGTTTAAGAAATTTGACAAACGCATTTGACGCTTGTTTGAGAAACGATTCAACGACGACGAGCCTCGACGGCGAACCGACGACGGAATATTGTCCCGAGAATTCGAATGATTGTCGAACGAGCGGCGAATCAACAAATAACGAGGATATAATTGATAAATTTAGAAATAACGACGCGACGGAAGAAGAAACGTTAGGAAACCTCGTAGAACCGACCGTAAACACTGCAACGAGTGCAATTTCCGGTAACAGAGACAAGATTAAACACGTTTCTTTCAAAATGCCGCAGGAGGAACCAGGCCGATTTTACTGTACGACTTTGGTCGAAAATGTGATAAATTTACCGTGGGAATTCGCTTACGGACACAAAACGCACGGAATACAGTGAGTTTTTATTTATTTATTAGAAGTCAGTTTAGGTCTGTAACTAACCTAACTACCGGTTGGGTTCGCAATTAACCCAACTTCCGGTTGGGTTCGCAATTAATCTAACTTCCGGAAAACTTTTCACGTAATGCAGAAAAATGACAAATTTATGATAAAATGTTTGTCTCGTTTCTTTTTTTTATTCTCAGTTACAACAGAAGCAAGATTGTTGAAGAATTCGAAAATCTGACCACAAAATTGTGTCAGCGTTACGTGGGAGCCGAGACACAATCATCCTGCAATATATGGTTCACGAAACAAACTCCAGGGAGCGTGAAAAAGCGTAGTCTCCTTTCGCGCCGTAATAACGGTCAAAGTCCTGGAAAACGCTTGAGCCACTTGGCACGACGTAGACGAACATTTTCGAGCGCGAATCTTCAAGGATTAGGAATGACCGACAAGAAACAGCTAGTTTTAAATATCAAGTGAGTTTAAATCGTAATTTTTTTGCGAGAAAATGAATTTTTGCGAATTTATTGTTTTTTCGTTTGCGACAGAAAACCAACGATAAGAAGAGGCAAAAGTCCTCGTGGCTCGGCGAAGAAGAGAGCCGCCCTTAGCAGAGTCTCGCCAAGTCCACGCAAGAGCAAACTCGAGACGTCGAAACGAGCGCTCTTCCAGAGTCCACCGGGCGAACGAGCCGGGCCGAGCAACAAATTAACGACTCTAACAGCGACGAATCCTCAACAAAGAATCAGACGAGCACTTTTCTCATCGACAAAGAAAGACGACGTTCCGAATTTGACCTCGAACGTCCTTGAAATCAAGAGAATATCGTCATTCGACGAATCGCGCAAGCGCAAGAGCGAGGACGATCTCGAGGGCGCGAAAGTTAAAAGAACCAAAAGCTTTTCCGTCGACTCCGCTCAAGGAATCGTAAATCATTCGGCAGATTTGTGGACCAGCGAAAAACGCAACATCCCTATTTTTCCCGCCAAAAACGAAAATTCACACCAAGGAAAATGTGAATTGAGCGATACGCACAGAAAGGTGAGAAGAAAAAAATTGACAAAACGATTGAATATTCATTAAAATATATTTATTTTTTCTTTTTGTACAGAAATTATTTTGGGCCGTTGCTGAAGCCCTGAGAGCCAAGGGCATCGGTATCGGACATCCTCGTTTCAAGCATTGCGCCTCTCAGCTTGCACAGACGGTAAAAAAGCACATGCCGGATTTGGAAAATCGTAACGTCCCGCGAAAACCCGGTAGTACGAGCGATCGTATGTTACGACTGGCTAAACTGCATATTCACCTAATCGTCGAGACTAAAACCACGGAGTAGGTGAATTCGTAAAATCAACGTTAAAAAAACCTCGTCTCGCGTACTTTTTCTTTGACCGAAAACCTCTAGTTCTTTTTTTCCTCCGACGATTTTCCTTTAAACTAAGTTCGTTAGTTCCGCGTTTCGCCACGGTGGCGCCACCAGCAAGCGAGAGGACGCGAACAAGTGAGACGATATTTAAGCATATTTTCGTTTTATTAGCAATAAAATAGTATATTTTACAACCTATAAATAATTAATAAAAAGGCGTTTTTTTCTTTTGACTTAAATAATCTCGTAACTCGATCGCCGATAGTTAAATTTTCCGCGAATCGGAGGGTTTTCCTCATTTACAGAAACGACTTGTGGCGGATTTTTCTTTGTTTTTCTAGGGTGGGGGGTGGCGACAGCATTCGAACTTTCGCAAAATTGTTAGTTGGGTTAAAAACAATGCGGTGAAATTAAAAAAAACAATCAAAATCATAAAATTCCGACGAATGTGTGAAAAAACTCGATTTTCCGAGAGAATCGCCCATTTTTGTGGCTCATTCGTCGGATCACGTCGATCCACGACCTTCGATCACCGTTTCGGATCGTAAAGCGCCGTATTTTTTGTTTTTTCTTTTTTTTTCTTTACCAAACATTTCGTTCTTAGCTCAAATTTCTTATTCTAATTGCGCAGAAAGCTCTCGTCACCCGCGAGACTAATCGTGACGAAATCCGCCGTCCTCAAAAAAATAATATAATTGAGATCACGAAAAATGTTAAGACGTGTTGGATCGAGAACGAAAACAAAATCGTTCGCGATTTTTTAAGTGATGAAAAAATTCGCGGAATGATTTTTCTTCTTTCACATTTTTCTTCTTGTCCCGTCGTCGAAGAATCATTCCGATTTGTCGTGTCCGACCCTCGCAATTACCTCATCGAATATTTGGGTGAGTTCCTCGTTTTCTTTTGTTTTTTGTTCGACGAGTTCCGCGAGCGAGTTGCTCTTAAGCTCGGCCTTCTTCAACATCGCGTGAAGCCTCACGTTCTCGGACTCGCTCTGTTTCCTTATCGTCTCGAGATCGTGGTTTGCTCTGAAAAAACAAACGATTTTTTCGATATTTGTTTGCATATTTTTCATTTTTTCAACAAAATGTAAATTTGACGTACTTTTCGAGCCTCGCTGTTGCGTGACTTTTGACCTGCTCGTAACGATTTTCCAACGATTTTATAATCTCGACATTCTCGTTTATGCTTTCCTTAAGGGCGATCTCGTTGCTTTTGTAAGTCGCTACGACCGCCTTAAGTCTCTCGTACTTGAGATGAACGTCGTTGAAAGCCGCCTCGGTATTGTCGAGATGATGTTTCGTCGCCGCTAATTCCTCTTGCAATTTCGCTCTCTCGAGATCGAGATTTTTCCGATCTCGTTCTCGCTCGGCGACCAATCGACTAATCGATATCTCGTACTCGTCGACGACGACCCTTAAACACAAATATTTCAATATTTTCTGCCAGAAAAAAGAAAACGTCAACGAATTAACCAAAAAAAAAATGAAAACAAAAACAAAAGAATCGACTCACGTTATTTCGTTCTTGTTCTTAATTTCTTGAGCGAGTTGAGCCTGTAACTGATTAATCTTTTCTTTGTAGCTCGCTTCCTTCTCGACGTTCTCATCGTGCTCGATTTTTCGTTTTTCCAACTGTTCTTCGAGCTGAAGGACCGTTGTTCTCACTAGTTCCAACTCTTTCGCCATATTTATCGTTTCGACGCTCGTTTCTTCAGTTGGTTTCTATTTTTTGTTTTTTTCGATAAAAAGAAGAAAAAACGTAAATTTAGTGGTTCGTTGAATCGTCGCTTCGTAAATGATCCGACACTCACCAATTTTTCTTGTACTTCGTTCGTTTTTTGTATCGTAGTTGTTGTGTTTGTTGTGTTCGTCGTGGATGTCGTATTGTCCGACATTGGACTGTAAAATAAGAGTCTGTCGATCGCGACGATCGCTGGATTTTTCTTCGGGGTTCCCACATTCGTCGCGTTGTTGTCGCCGTTGCGCGCCGCTTCGCTCACTGGTGGCGTTGCGTTCGCCATATTTGTGTGGGGCAACATACTCGTCCTCGAAACTAGCGGATCGAAATTTATATAAAGGGATTCTGCCCTGAGATCGCGCCTCGTGTTTTTTCGCGGTGTTTTCGACAATAAAAAGTCGAACGACGTTGGATCGTCGAACACTGAAAAAAAAACAAATTAAAATTACTCGAATGAAAGATACGGCGAAAAAAATCATAAAATGTAATTTTATGAAATTTTTCTTATTTTAATAGAAACGAATTATTTTTGATACCCACAGTCGGCCGATGCGTCCACGAATCTCTCGTTGTCCTCGGCGAGCTCGATCGAGACGTTCAAAATATCGTTCGCGACTGAATTAGCCGCTGCTTCCAATTCCGCAAAATTTCTTGGGGAAATTGGAGCTTTTGGGGAAAGAACGAGCTTCGTGCTCTGTTGCTGAGGTAAAAATTCAACGTACTGTTTTGCTTCTGGATTTAGAAGAATGTCGTTGATGCTCGTGTCGTTCAGAGTCAACGTGTCGTCCAATGAGTTCAACTCGTCCGAAGAATTAATGTCTTTTTTTTCCGGGACGATTTTCTGTAGAAATATCGGCGATTCTTGTTTCTCTGGCAATATTTCCTCGATTTTATCGCTCGGCTCGATTATTTCCAACGTATTCAATTTTTCGACCAACTTATCGGCGTTCGATTCGATAAGCAACTGCGACTGGTCGATCGATTCGACTTTGTCGATTTCGAGAGGTCGAAAATTTTCTACTTTTTCGAGATTATTTTTCTCAGATAAATTTGCCGATATTTTAGAATCTTCTACGATCGGCTTGGCGACGAAATTCTGATCGTTCAGAAAACTCGGATCTCGTATCGTCGAGATGGAATCGAGACGATAAAATTCGTCCGTTGTGTTGAATTTTTGTAGAACTTCTTGCCGAGGAATTTCCGGAATTCTGTCCTCGATGATCGTTTCCACCGGAATTTGGGGTAAAACTGAAAAATTCTTGATTGGCTTGTCCACCGATAAATCCAAGATTTCGTTAATTTGAACGCTCAAAGCCGGTAACGCAGGAAACTTCGAATTTTCCGTAAATTCGAAAATCGACGATTTCGAAGTTTCTTCGTTTTTGAGATTCAACGATTGTTCCAATAAATACGTAGGTGAGATTTCCGATCGGTCGATTTCCGTCACGGGACTAGCGAGATTCTCACGAAAATCGGAGAACGAAGGTGCGATCAGTTCGAGCGGAATTTCGTCCTTCGATAATCCAGGCCCATTTTCGATCTTCGAAGTTTCCACGGACAATTTTCCAACAGTTTCGACGCATTCGTCGAGTTCGCAATTCTTGGGTATTGCTTGGATTATATCTAAAGCCCGAGACTCGTAACCGGCGTTTGCTTCCGCTTCCGTTTCTCCATCGATCGTACGAGTTCGATCGACCTCGATAAAATCAACGCCAGGGTTTATCGGCACCGAATTTTCCTTCCCAAGATTAAGATGACTCTCGACCTCTCTGGTATTATCTTTAGGCAGATCTTCGGACAAATTCTTCGTAAGATCGAGATCAACCTGGTTCGGATGATCGATCGTTAAATTTCCAAGTTGGACGTCCCTCGTCTTATCGAGATCGACTTGGTGCGGAAAATCGATCGATAAAGTGTTTATCGTTCGATCAAGATCGATCTGGCTCGGGGTATCGATCGATAAATCGTTTTTCGTTCGATCTAAATCGACCTGGTTCGGACAATATATCGGTGAAACATTTCTGGTGCAATTGAGATTGACCTGGCTCGAAGAATCGATCTGTGAAACGTTTCTGGTGCAATTAAGATCGACTTGGTTCGAAGAATCGACTGGCACAACGTTTCTCGTGCAATTAAGATCGATCTGGCTCGAAGAATCGACTGGCAAAACGTTTCTCGTGCAATTAAGATCGACCTGGCTCGAAGAATCGACTGGCAAAACGTTTCTCGTGCAATTAAGATCGATCTGGCTAGAAGAATCGATCGGTGAAACGTTTCTGGTGCAATTAAGATCGATCTGGCTCGGAGAATCGATCGACGAGACGTTTCTCGTGCGATCTAAGAGCGTATTTTCCGTCGCAGATGCGAAAGACTGATCGGGACTTTGATCCGGTGATTCGACGCGTAGAACAAAAGACGATTCCTTCGCGATGTCTTCGGAAGAATCGTCGCCGAGATGAATGTTCTCGCAGGCTGCTATGAGATCGTCCAAACCGGAAATATCAGCGTTGAGGTAAGATCTATCGGCGATCAGGCCAGGACTGCTGTCGACGCAAATTCCACTGCTGCACTTCGAGCTTAAAGTACTCGCGAGACTCTGAAAACTGCTCGCCGAGGATAGACTGCTGCTCTCCGGTGCTGCGTCGCGGACAATCGCTGTCGCCTCCGCGAATTCTCTTATAAATCTGACCTTGACGTCGTGCTGCTGATCAGGCTTGATCGTGGGTGCTTCATTGCCAGTCTGAGAATAAAAAAACAGAAGACGAATTAGAAAAGTTGCAAATGAAAATATTAACTGCGAGGCGAGAAATGAATTATTGTGAGTTTTTTTTTGTTCACATCGACCTCTGGCTCGGGGGAGGAAAGTCCAGAATTATTGGGAGAACGTCGATGTAAGAGACGATTAATGTAATCCATGATTGATTTTTGTGTGTTTTTTTTGTTTAAATCGATGAGAAAAGCAAGCTCTGCCCTTTGTCACAGCGCGCTTTGGTTACTGAAGCTTTTTCGTCTAGCTTGCGAGATCAGCTGACCGTCTGAAAATTCAACGGTATGTTTTTTGTCCTCGATGGAATTGCGCAACAAAACTGGCAGCCGACGCGAGCCATCAACGTGTTTCTAATTATAAAATTTCGGTCGGGAAGAGAGCGAGAGGGAGGTGAGACTTCTTCAGAATCACGAATTGCGCAGAGTTTTAATCTTCGTTTGGACCTCGAGCGTTCAGCGTCGTGAAAATGTGAAAATCGACGGAAAAATTGCCAATGGAATATTTTTCGACGAAGAAAACAAACAAGTTACAATTTTCAATCAGAAAACAATTCTGATAAGAAGTTCGAAGACAAAGTGCGAATTAACCGAAGCGTGAGTCGATTAGAATATTAAATTTTCGTGTAATCAAAATGGCGACGCCAAGATGGCCGCCGCGAGATGGCCATTCAAAATGGCCGCCATGAAAAGTCAAATTCCGTTCAATTCGAACGAAAATTGATATCCAGGGGTTTTTGGGGTCGCGGATTACGAATTCGTGACGAAAAATGAGTTTCGAAGGGTGCGAGGGTGAAGTCGAGCTAATTTTCTTAATATCCGTCGTTAATAATTTAAAAAAAATTCAAATCTAAAGAAATAACCGTTCCCGCACCTTTCTGCCGATGATGTTACCCATGATATTTTCCAACTGACTCTACTTTCGTGCTTTCGGCACCCTGCCACCAAAAAACTTTCTTCCCTTCTTCCAAATTTACCATATCCTCGCTTTCATGATTCTTTTTTCAAGCATCTTTTTCCCCCACCTACGCAACTCGCTCTCGCGTACACAGATGGCGTTGCCGATGACACGTGGTGAAAACGTCAAAACGTTCTCCCTCGTTAAAACGCGTCTCGGTTCACTTTGATATATTTTTTTTTCTTCAACCCTCGGCGAAATAAAAGCAACACGTTTCTATTTTCGACCACGGTAACGCCTCTCCCGTTCGCAATTTATTTTATTCCAGGCGTTAAATTTACTAAAAAAAAAAACTAAAAAATTAACGATTCAACGAAATAGAAACAAAAAAAATTAATAATCGAATGCCAGTTCGAAGCTTGTCGGTTTCTCGTCCTCTAGTGTTTGTCTCGATGAAACAAAAATGGGATTTAAATACCCAAATGAGGGCAAAGACGAAAAGCACGCACGATTTGCCTTCGAATCCTTCGTTCTCGTCGTCTCGAAAATTAACGACTCGCTCTCGTTTCTTATTTTTTTTCTTTTCCTCTCTCGCTCTTTTTATTCGTTCTTATTTCTCCATCTCGTAATTACGATGAATCAACGTAGACACGGGAGTCGCTTGTGTGGCGAAAACAACGATGGTAAGAAATGTAAAGAAGTGGGGGAATTCCAGGGGCGAAGTTGTCGATGAGAGAGAGAGAGAGAAAGAAAGAAGAGAGAGAGAGAGAGAGAGAGAGAAAGAAAGAAGAGAGAGCCAGAGAGAGAGAGAGAGACCAAGAAAGAGAAAGAAAGAGAGAGAGAGGAAGGAGGGTATTAAGAAACGTGTTAGGCCATGAGAAACTCTATAAGAGGAGCGTCCGTGACAGCGTGCAAGAGCGTGACTCATTCCCATCTGGAGGGAAACCGTGGATGAATTTTGTCCCCACGCATTGAGAAAAAAGAAGAAAAAAAAAAATAAAGAGAAAAAAAATTGGGCGAAAATCCGAAGATAATGTTTTTTCCCCCCAAGGTAAGAGACGCTCGTTCGGTCGGTAAAGGACTCGTGAAATTATTCCTTCGTTTTTCCCTTCTACCTCTTCCGCGTACACACGCGACTCACGCGTGTCCACGAAAAATCTAATATTAGAACAAATGTCCGTAGCGTTGAAAGTCGATTTCGTCCCACACTCTCTTATACACACACACGCGCGCGCGCGGACACACACATACACAAACACAGAAGCACTCGAGGGTCCTTTTTATGGATCGTGTTAGCACATGAGAAAGAAGGAAAAAAAACCGGGGCGAAAAACGTAAAATTGTATATTTTTGTTTTTCTTCGTTTCGTTACGCTTTTATCGTGTTTTCGTCTTGGATTTCGTACGTTAAGGAAGATCTTTGAGACTGCAGGCGAATTCGTAAATGGGAACGCACACGGGTTGGTGGTGTTCGAGTAAATTGCGCTTGTGCCGAGACTTTATTGTGTTTTCACGACGAATGGAAAGGCCCGAAGGTTTTTGTTTTTTTTTGGTCGCTTCGCGCGTAACGATTTCCCGTGCTGTTAAAGGGAAAATTATACTAATGCCTTGTTTTACTCACTGGTACGTAGAATTTTTTTTTGTCTTTCTCTCTCTCTTTCTCTCACTGTCCCGGTGATAACACACTCGGCATTAACGTTACTGGCCCGAGTGTTACACGATATATAGATAAGTAGATGCTCTCGGTGGCGTACGCAAGTGCGCACACTCAGTCTCAAAAAGACAGATACAACGAGGATAGGTATCGTACGTGTGCTTTTTACTCGTGTTTGTACTTAGCCAGTATCGCCAACTATGGAATTCCAACGACCGGACATACGGGGAGTGTTTTCATGATACGGGCGGAGTGACCGATGGCGCCGTCCGTCGGACGACGCGATAAGCTCGAGATGACGAAAAACCGTTTTTACCGATAATCGAAAACAGAGACCAAGAATTGCGAGAGATGCTTGCGCGAAAAGCGTTTAATATTTTTAATTATTCTCTATTCTCGATAACAGCTAAATGATTAGCCTACTATTTTTATTCATACGCGAAGAATCGCTTTCTCTTCGTGAAATTATTTCGTTTTTTATGCGCATGCGTCGTCGCGCTCGAAGTTTCGTTTTAATTTCTAATATTGATAATTCGCTATTTACAAATCGTGCGTTTGTGAAATTCCTTTCAAAGTCGTCCCAGAGTTCGACGAACCCCTCCACCACGCTTGTGTTTTGCTTCGAGGAGTCGACCCAAAATATTCCATAAAATACAATCGTCAGAAGATAAATCCCTTTCTCGGACTAATGAAATCCCCCCTCTCGTTGTATTTTTGCATCTCCTCGAGACAACGTATGTAAAAAAAATGAAAGGTACATTTACGAGGGAGAAAGGAATGCAACAAGTATTTTTACTTTGTCAGATCTTCCTGCGCCTCGGCTTGTCTCGTGTCGCGATATTTATAGAAATATACCGAGCATATGTGAGAATTTGCTCCCCAACTGTCAGTGAGCGGCGAAAGGTATCGGGGGAGCTTCCCATGACGATTTTAGGGCGGGAAGAACGAGCGCCGTAGAGGGGGGAGAAGCGAAGAGACAAAATGGTGGGGGAACGAAGAAACCGTCAATTTAGTCGCAGTGTACCGGGGAAAAGAAAAAAAGAAACTATTCCACGACACGTGACGATAATATTTATTTTCACCGGTCTTTTCGCGAAAGTCTTGAAAATAAAGACAAGTCGTAATGTTTGACATGAAATTATGGGCAATTTTTTTACCTTGCGTCTCGGTGACGTACTAGGTGGTGAATTTTGAAGATTAGCCGTTATTTCACGAAGTATGACTCTCGTGCCTTCGCGAATCCCAGCTGAAGCGTTGTTCCCACCGACACTGCTGGGACTTGACATTTTCACCGGAAGCCTCGGCTTGTGTATTTTTTCTTTTTTTTTTTAATCACGCCACTGAATATTCTTCGAGAATATTTTACTCAAGTATCGTTAATATTTAAACTTCTGTTTGTTCTACATTCGAACATTTACGGACGATTCCGACGAGTTTCGTTTACATCGGTACACGGCACAGATCTCATCGACGCACGTTCGAGAGAACTCACGAAGCGACAAAGAGCCCGTTAAAACCTTGCACCAACACGCACACGGCGTTGCGTATATCGCACACGCGCACTGGGAGGAGATCGCGATCTCTCCACACAACGTCCTTTCTCACGTTACGATAGACGAACGCTACACGAATTTTTTTGTCGTTGCCCCGGTCTCTAGGAAAGAGAGACTGGAGTTACGATTTCTCCTTTTTTTTCTCACGAGACAAACACGGAGAGAAACACTCGCGACTTAGGACGCGATAAAAGGCGCGACAATTCACTGTTCGGTAAAACCGGAGGAACTCGTTGGACTTCTCCAACGGCTATTTCTTGCGTTTGACAAAACTTGAATGCGGACAAGCACGCCAAACGGCGAAAGTGTCAGGCTCGGCCCGAGGGCGCCACTGGTAGTTTCCGAAAAAGTCCGCCGACGACGCGCCATTGCCTTCATCGTTCCATGGTAATATAAAACGGCGGGCGGGTTCCACGGTTCCGACAGAGATGACGCCACCGGCGCATTAATCGTAGTGGCGGGAAAAATAATAAACTAGATGATGCGTTCGAATCGTGTCGATTGTTTTATCAACAGAAAAGATTATGAAATAATACAACGACCATTTAATTTGCGTCTATAAACGTTTATTGTCAATCTCTGCTTACAAATGGATATAAACTCGTAACTAATTCATGCAAGTTTATCCTCAAAATCAGCATACGCTTTAAAGAAATTTCCTTGTATTTCTCTTCTTTTCCTCCACTCGTTTACCACGAAAACCTAAGTATACGTACGATATGTACACGCAAGCACTCGTTCATACACGCATACGAGTTTTATATGGGAAAAGGAGTTAAGGATTTGGCGGGGAAGAGGACGGGGGTTAAGTGTAAAAACAAATCACATTCATAGCGGAAGTGCATCAAGCGCACTTGTTACGAAATACGTTATTATACGACTATTATACATAATAAGGCAAAATAATATATATATATATATATATATATATATATATATAAAAGGAAAAAAAATGAAAATTTTATTTACATCGTTTTGTCTCGCAAGCAATAAAAGAAAAGAAACGAGATAAGAGCACTTGGCGGTTCATTCGAAGGCACTAAAAAATTCGTACGAGCGCATAACTTTGTATTTATCACTATTCGTATTAGTTACTTGTTTGTTTTCCTTTTTTTTGTTCTTTCCTATTTTTCTTTTTTCTTCGTACCTCGAGAAAACCAGGGCGAAATGCGCTGGTGATTGTTTCTCTTTTTTAACGATAAAAAAAACACGTTTATCGCTGTTTTCGAGGATATCGAGTCGGAACGTGTGTGGGGCAAGGGGGAATGTGCGATTTTGGTCACTAGAGAGTCTCGATCACAGAAAGACACTTTTTTCGATTTAAAAAAAAATCAAAGAAACAAAAAAAGTTGTTCTTACGTCGCTCATGTAAATTCGCACGAGCTCGGTGTGGTCACCTAGCGGACTCGACGCACTTGCATATTCGCTGATCGTTAGCGAGCCGGGAGAAAAAAAATTATTATATATAAATATTTACAACGAGCATCGCCGATCTCGCGTCCATTCTCAGCCTCATCGAAGAGAAAAACAATTGGCTAACTCCGTCGACGCCAAATTTCGTTTTTCAACGATAACACTTCACTTATAAAAAAAAAAAAATCGCGAGTTATCCTTTTTTTTAAGAGACTATATAAATATCGCAAATTTCTCAGGCACGCTCTTCTTCCACAATGCCTGAATGAAATTCATAAAAATATTTACGCCGTTTCTCGAAAAAAAAAAAAAAAATTATAATAATAAAAAAAATCGTAAAGTTCGGAAAAGACAAAAGTTAGTCGTCGATAAGTGCAAACGCCGACTTTACCGACGTTCTTACTTTACAAGAATTCCTCGATTCTCTCGTGCACGCGAAATTTCGCGACGAGAATTTTCCAATAGAGAAATATCGTCGAGAATTCATTCAAACGCGCGAAGAGAACGTGCCGATTAATTTTCCCGTCGTTCTAATTTCCCGTTTACATTACTAATGGCTATCGTCGAATCACCGTACTTCCGGTTACAGGATTTTCTAGGAAAAAAAGGAAGAAAGAACGACGTTCGATGAAAAACAGAGCGTCGGGGATAAAAAAAAAGGAAATTACGTGTAAGGATGTAATTGTGGAATCGGTGGCGAGGGACTCGGCGAATTTTTTTGACTACTCGAAGGTGGCGTTAGTATTCCGCTCTGATCGGGACTTCCGACAGAGTCCAAATTCGTGTGAATGCACTCCAGTTGCAATAGGTCGACGGTCATTCTTTCCTGAGCTTTTTCAAGCATCGTAAGATCGACCACGTGGGTTTGTATGCGATGAGACTCGTCCATAACGATGTTTGGAACAGAAGCACGAAGTCCCGAGCCCGAATGCGATTCTACCGGTGGAACGGATGATCTTAGAAGCAAAAGCTGAGCTCCTTCCTCGGCGACGATCGTCGCGAATGGCGACAACCAACGGGCGCAGAGCGAAAGTTGTTCCCAGGTTAATTTGGAGACTCGAAGAGCACATTCACGGCCTTGCGTGTGATAAATCGCCCCAGCGGCCATGTGACTGTAAGGAAACTTCAAACTACCCTCGTCCAATGTCGCGAGATCCAATAATTGCGCGGCTTGAGAATATTGCAAGCCACCGTATTGCGGATAAATAAAGGCGTTCGGTTTCGACCAATCGCCCGATTCGACTTGCATGTAAACGTTCAACCAGCCCGGCGCGGTTACGGGGGATAAATTCCAACCAAGCCCTTTCAGAACGACTAATTCTTTTCCTAAGATTTCCTCCTCGGTGCAAGCGCCGTCCGTGACGTAAGCGAATTCGGCGATTTTTGGCGGATAAATCTCTTCGACCTGTGAAAATAAATATTTAAACATTTTTTTTTTAGATTTTGTTGAATTAAATAGTTTTGTTTATTTTTTTTTTCAACGGGGATGAAGTTTCAAAATGGCGGAGGGCATGAAAAATTAGAATTTTGAACAATTTTTATTCGTTTTTTTGGCGAAGAAATCGCCTCGACCTGAGCAAATCAATTTTTAAACGTTTTTTTAGTTAAATAATTTCGTTTCATTCAATTGTTTATTTTCAAAATGGCTGACGTTCCAAAATGGCGGATGTCTCACAAAATCAGAACTTTGAAAATTATTAATTCGTTTTTTTCGCGAATAAATCTCTTTGGCTTGTGAAAATCAATTTAAACCTTTTTTTTTAGTTAAACAGTTTCGTTTCATTAATTTTTTTTTAATTTTCAACATGGTCGACCTTTGAAAATGACGACTAGCCCAAAGCAAAATAGAATTTCGAGAATTTTTTGAGGATTAAAATTCCCAACGAACCTTAGCAGCGATGAACAAGCATGTGATTCCTATGAGTTGAAGTTGATTTTTCGGAACGTTCTGATGAGTCGAGAGATATCTATCTATGTAGTCCATAGCGAGATAATAAGTTTCTCTATGAAGTTTGTAAACCTCGCAGACTTCGATGAGCCAATCGAGAAGAATCGCTCGCATTCGTGGCTGAAGAGTCGGATGTCGTTGAAACATCTGAGGATCTCGCTGCGTCACGGTTTTCTGATCTCCCAAGCACATGATCGACCAAACTTGTGAACCATCGGCCCACGGGAAAGAAGGAAGAGGGCTTGGTCTGTGCGAAGTTCCACTCGAGGTCGAAGGAGTGAGAAAACAAGTCGCCGTTCTCAATTCCGACCATGTCGCGGGTTCCTGTTGTTCCTTAAGTGGCGAACTTTGCTGAGGCGTCTTTGAACCCTCCGCGGTGTGGCAAGTTTCCAGGTACGAGGAATTAGAGAGCGCTGCGACCTTCGCAGGAGGATAAATATTCTCAGCGTCCTCGGACAATTCGGTCGTTCGTCTCTTGCGTTTGAGGGTCTGACCCGAAGATCTGCCGCATTGCAGGTAGGACTGACTTCCCTGCTGTTTTTCCTGCAAACTGAAGATGCAAGAACGAAAAATGTATCAGCGGCTTTCTTCGTTTCTCGTTCGAACGAGAAACGTTACGAAAATAATAATATTTTTAGAATTTCGAGCTGGTCGAGCTGGAAAGACTCAAAGCGCTGATTTTTATGCATGGCGAGAGGAAAAAAAAATTAATTATTTTTTTTTTAATTTCGAACGACGAAGCTTCGATCTTATTCTTATTTCGTTGTTACGAGGGGATAGTAACGAGGGTGGATGCTACCCCGATGTCGAAACCTCGAGGCACTTGTCTCGTCCACGCCTCGGCCGACCACAAAAAAAAGGTTAGATTCGTAATTCGAGATGGCGAGGAAAAAAATGTATTGTTTCGTGAAATTATGTTCACGATATTGTGAAACTTTTCTGAGATTCTCAGGTCGATTATTTTATTCTTATCCTGATTAAAATCGTCGGAAAAGTTCGTTCGTGTGGAACGCGAGGTTCGTCGACCACTCACCTAGTTTGTGGCATAGCGATGCTGTTTTTGATGACGTGTGTTTTCGACGAAAATTTCTGTGTCGAGATTATTATTTTCACTTCGTCGTGACGAAACTTGCTTTCGCCTCGTATTATAAACGTTTTCACAAAAATCCAACGACGTAAAACACGTTTTTCACGATAAAATACGAGGAGGCACACGATCCTTACGGTTCACACGATCGCCATAACTCGATACGGCCAAGCGGTCCTCCTCTGGTTATTAAACGTTTTTTTTTTAAATTTTCGACGCAAAATACACAGTACGGTACGACGAAAATTCGGGCTCTCGTAACAATAATTTGTCAATAAACTTTGGAACGTTGTAAAATAATTTTTGCGCGAAAATTGCGGCAAACGAGTCTGTCGATGCGCGGGAGAGCAGCGCGCGCGAAACCCTGACCAACCCCTGGTTGTAATCCGGTACTGTCACGCCCTCTGTACACACAACATAACCTCTTAATGAAAGGGGGGAAAAAATTAATTAATCACAAAAATATGTTTTTAATTTTGAGTACGTTGGAACGTTTTACGAAGGAACAATTCCAGCACGTAGCGAATAATAACGTCTCGCTCGTAGCTGCAACGAAGACACCAGCTTTTTCGCCAATCCGAGACACACGTTCGCGTCACTCTCTCTCGGACGCCAACGCGATAATCGTCCGTATTTCTACATGAAAATCACGTTTTTCTTTTCTTTACGAGATTTATAAATTTTATTCGACCACCTTTCGTCACGAGGTGTTAATGTTCTTAACGTGGCGAAAAAAATGCTTCGCTTGGACACCGGAGTCGACGAGTACGAGAAGTCTGTGACGCGACCCACGCTCACCGTACGTCTATTTCCCGCGTGAAATTTCCGACGATTTTTCACTATTCGTCGTAAACTCGTTCCGTTCGCACGATTCCGTGTTTTCAGAAGTTTTTCACGTCACACCCGCGATCGTAAAAAGTTTGATAATGTTCGTTACACCCGCGATTAACACTGGGATATTTACGTTCGGCGTGGCGCGAGAGAAGCCCAGTACGCCGTTTCGCGCAAACACGAATGCAACAAGGCACCGGCGCAGCTCCGTGTGTACGTTGTGGAGGCGCAACAAGCGCATACGATACATTCTCATTGGCGGTTGTCCCGGGCACAGCTGGCTCTCAGCTGATCCGTCGTTAAAGCACGATTACACGAACAGACTCATACCACGTTACGTAGTGGGACCACGCGGGAAACGTACGCGCGTAAAATCGCCCCCTAGCCCGCCAACAGCGCTCAGTGTGTCGTCACTAGCATCGCATCGACTATCGTTCTGTCTTTTTTTACCTTGCCACGTATATAGACATATGCATATATATATATATATATATATATATATTTAGGCTATAAACAATGAAAATGAATATTGAACTGTTTCGCATATATTTTTTGACCATGAGGTCGGTCAATAAAGACGACGAGGCAGGATAGAGTGACCTAGTAAGCGCTGGTCCAAGAATGGCATCATTCAAATTAAAATTTGACAAACTTTGTGTAGTTTACGAATTTTTGTTGATTTATAAAATATATCGCTGTCGAATAATGGTATATTCAATATTTCTAGGTAAGCGAAAATAATTTTTAAATGACGTTGTTATATCGATTTTGTTTATTATTATAAAAATTATAATTACAAAAATATTACATTATAATCTACATTATAAAAATATGTAGATAATGATTTTGTTGTCTACGTGGATAAGAGATTATAGACCAAGTTTCCCGCCAATTTTATATTAAACATGTCCGAGCGTGGAAAAGGCGGTAGGAGAAAGTCGGGGAGTCGTTCCAACCGCGCTAGACTTCAGTTCCCAGTCGGAAGGATTTATCGTCTTCTTCAGAAAGGAAACTACGTTAAGCGAGTTGGTGCTGGAGCGCGCTGTTTGGTCGAGCGAGCATATGTTGATACTCGATAATAATCCCGCGCAAATGGAAATTCGGCGGCGCGCAAATGGCTATACAGTTATTGGCGTGGTCGTTTCAACTTTAGTACTAAAAAATTATTATTAGTACCTATTAATAGTATGTGGTCTGGCAAGTTTGCAATCAGTTTTTGACTTTGGCTACGTCGAGTGTATTCATTTACAATAACAATAGCCGTTCCGGTGCAATTTCTCTTGGTATACTTGAGGGTCAGGGTAGAAAACAAATTAAAAATGCGATCAAAAGAGTATGCATTGATATTTTTTATTAATTTTGTTATTGTTGTAAAGCTAAAAGTATCCCCGTCAAGAATGGAAAACGATTTCGTTCATGTGGCTCCCTCTACTGGCCTTACAGTATGCCATTCGGTCACCCCAATTAGTGATGACATTTTGAACTACCTCGGCGCCAATTTCACTCAAAACAGTCGTAATGTTGTTTTTCAAAGCTGGAATTGTCTCTGGATTATCTGCATAACATCGGTCTTTAACGGCACCCCACAGGAAGAAGTCCAGGGGTGTCAAATCGCAGCTACGCGCAGGCCAATTGACATCTCCTGAATGGCTGATTATGCGGTTGTTAAACTTGGTGCGCAGAAGGTCGATCGTAAGTCGGCTTGTATGGCATGTGGCGTCATCTTGTTGAAACCAAAGGTCGTCCACATTCATAGCGTCGATTTTAGGCCATAAAAAGTTGGTCAACATGGCTCTGTAGCGTTCGCCATTGACGGTAACGGCGTTGCCAGCATCATTTTCGAAGAAAAATGGGCCAATTATGCCACCACTCCAAAATCCACACCAAACTGTGACTCGTGGAGGATGCATTGGTCTCTCTACGATTGCGTGTGGCTGTTCCGAACCCCAAATCCGGCAGTTTTGCTTGTTCACATATCCGCCGAGATGGAAATGCGCTTCGTCCGAAAAGATGATTTTTCGACCAAAATCGACGTCATTATTGAGCTGGTCTATGGCCCACATAGCGAACTGATATCGAAGCGGATGGTCATTTGCTTTCAACTCCTGAGTCATCTGGATCTTGTGGGCGAATAATCCGAGGTCTTTGTGCAGTATTCTCCTCAGGCTGGTGCGACTAATGCTCAGTTGCTGCGATCGGCGTCGAGTTGAGGTCGTCGGATTCTGTCTCACACTTTGGGCCACAGCCTCAATATTCTCGAGGGTGCGCACTGTCCGAGCTCTGGGACCACTTCTGTCATCCACTAACATCCCTTTCTCACGAACTTTCTTCACCAATTTGCGTATAGCACCTTCGGTGGGTGCTTTATCACGACCCATATTTCTTTTCAAAATTCGCACAGTTTCGGCGACACAGCACTGACTTTGAAAATAAGTTTTTAAAATTTCAAAACGCTCTTCAACAGAAAACATGGTGTTTCGTGCCGCGGACAGTATGGCTAATGAACTGTAAAAATTTCGGGTCTATAGCTCGTTTGCCGTTGTCATACGACGAAATTCAAAAACGTACCAACAGATGGCCCACCCTGTACAAACAACGGTGCAACGGTACGGTGTGCGACTACCCCCACCCTGCGCCCAGGAGCCAATAACGCGCTTGCTATCCCCTCTACTAGTCGACTGACGAATCATCGAGTGCGTGTTCTGCTAGCCGATGCAGTTTTATAGTTATCCCCTCTACTAGTTCTTCAGCCAATGATGTCAAGCCTCGGCGCTGGCGTCCTAATAAAAGTGCGCCAGCCAACGGATTCGCTAACATTTGAGCTTTGACGGTCGTACTCTGTACATCGAGATGGCTCGTACTAAGCAAACCGCTCGCAAGTCTACTGGTGGCAAGGCTCCCAGGAAACAACTTGCAACTAAGGCCGCCCGCAAGAGTGCACCTGCAACTGGAGGAGTCAAGAAGCCGCATCGCTACAGGCCTGGAACCGTTGCTCTTCGTGAGATCCGTCGTTATCAGAAGAGCACTGAGCTGTTGATCCGCAAGCTGCCCTTCCAGCGACTCGTTCGTGAGATCGCTCAGGACTTTAAGACCGACTTGCGTTTCCAAAGTTCCGCTATAATGGCGCTTCAGGAGGCTAGTGAATCGTATCTTGTCGGTCTTTTCGAAGACACGAATTTATGTGCTATTCACGCCAAGCGAGTCACCATTATGCCGAAAGATATTCAACTTGCTCGTCGAATTCGAGGAGAACGTGCCTAAATTCTAAGGTCCTTTTCGAAGCCAAAACTCCAATTGCCCTTTTCAGGGCCTAAAACGAAATCACTATCGCAAAACGCCGACTGGCCCTTTTCAGGGCCGAGAACGAACATCGCCCTCTTGGACACAAAAACAGCATCACCCTTTTCAGGGCTTATAACGAGATCGCTCTGTTCATCGCAAAACGTCGACTGGCCCTTTTCAGGGCCTAAAACAAACGGTCCTTTTTAGGGCCAACAATATTTATTGGAGATCAAACTGTACGTAAAGTTATTCTATTTTCGTATTTTTATAATTTCTTTTACGTCTAGAATACATTTAAATAATTTTATTATCCATGGAACACAAATATTTTACTGTATTACAAGAATTGACCGGTAGGTCAATTCTAATTGTAAATCTTGCTGCCCGAACAATTTACGTGCAATTCATTATGAGCTTAAAAATCATAGAACTACAGAACCCCAGATTATGTGTTCAATAGTAGACGTTAAACGTAGCTACAACAATAGGGAATCTTACTAACAATTTCTTCCGATAGAGGGGACATGATATAACTGATAGGACGTTTAATAAGATTCTCTTTGGTTTTACACGTGTTTCTAGGACTACTGTTGTATTTAAATAATCTGTGTGTTGTGAAAAAACTGCGATGAAAACATCAGTGTTGTGCAGTTGGATGCAGAAACGAAGGCTTTCATTTGTTTCCTAAACATACAAAAATTTCGCAATGGGAAATTGCTGTACGTCGCAAGCACTTTACAGCCACAAAACATTCGAGGTTATGTTTGATTTTTTTAAACCGGAAGATTATAAAAAAGGAAGAATTTGTCAAGTCAGTTTATAAACATAAATTTTTTGATGCCATTTACTTCTAAAAGTACAGTGTAAAGTAGTTCATTATCATATCCGAAGAATTTCTATTTGAGATATTTGCATTTTTTAACCTGGATCAGTCAATATTTAAGTCTTTTGAGTAGTGTAATTTCCAAATAGTGGTTGACAGACCGGCACAAATCCGAATTCGTACTGCGCGAGATCGAGGAGACCGCGCGGAAATTTTTCCTTTCCATGACGGTTTTTCAATTTTTACGAACTTATGCTACAAACGAACTTAAAAAATGTATTGTATTTATTTATATGTTCACAGAGGCATATGGCCTCATTATTTTGATCAGCACATGGTCATGGAAAATTTTATTTTTACCTTCGAGCAGCCCTCTGCAGTTGTACACGAACACTAGGTTATCGGTCAAGTAGAAAAACGGATGTACGTCCAACCATCAGCCGTTATATTAGGGACACCGCTAGTTTGGTAATTCGTTTGTTTCCTAGCTTTTAACCAAGCACATAACCCGAATATTCCGAGAACATTGTGAAACATATCAAGTCGACCGAAAATGTCACATATTAAAATTGAAAATTTTGATATGCCTGAAATATCGATAAAACAAGAACCGGAGCCATACTATGATAGCATCAACATCGATGATTCGATGTTTGAGTGCAAAGATGAATTGATTTGGTCGGAAGAAATTGATGAAGCAGGTGTATACGAAGAAGTAGAGGATGAAATTTTGTCAGACGAAGACTACGAACCTGATGAAGATGAAATGAAAGAAGATATGGATTTCGTTCCACTAGAGTATAAAATAAGGGCTGTTAATCTTGCAAAAGCTCACCCAAAGTGGAATTTGAAAAGTTTACATACGAAAGGAGTATCTCGCTTGAAACGTATGTGCGATTTGAAGTTATGGGAAGAACAGATTAAACAGGGTGGAACCCGAAAGGATAAATGCAATACTATTGATACCCTGATATATGATCGCTTCGTAAAAGCGCGGAGGCGTAACCAACCAGTCAATACCAAAAACTTGCGACAATGGGCAGTTGAAGCCGCGAGTGAATTTCCAAACTTCGAATTCAAAGCCTCGGAAGCGTGGGCCAAGGGCTTTAAACGAAGGCATAAAATTCGCGAAAGAAAATTGTCGGAATCGGAAGAAGAGACTCCCACCCTCGAAGAAACAGTCGGTGCGGCAGAGAACACATCAACTGTATAATTTTTCAGGCTATTAACTACATTTGGCGGTTAAATGCTGTCTATCCGACGCTACTACAGTTCAGCAAACATAAACGGCTCTTTTCAGGGCCAACACGGTTTCCAAACGTAGATCCAATGTTTGTCGCATCGTTCTTAAGGCCTCGTTCTTAGTCTAAAGTCGTCTAGACTAGTCAGGAAATAAATATTTTCAATAACATTTGTCGTATACCTGCTCTAGTCCCCTAACGTACCTTCCCCCTAGCGCTCACAAAAGGAGCTCGCTGCAGACCAGACGGCCTTGTACTAAAATTCGAAAACCGAGTACCTAAAGGTTTTTCCCGGCCATAATCTTCTGGGACATCATTTTTGAGGTCCTAAGGGACCATGTGGAATTTTAAAAAAAATCGATTTTTCGAAAATTCTAGGGTGGCCTAAGGCCTTAATCACGTGAGTTATAACATCGACTATTATATGTTAGGGAAATAAAAAGATTATGGAATGCATTCTTAACCATTTATATCCCAAGTAACAAATCAAGAATTTCAAGAATTCTGTCCTAAGCAACCAATGAGTGTAGTTAAACTACGCCTGTAAAATAAAAAGAAAGATAAATAACGTGCACCGTGCGAGAAAAGGCTAGAGAGGAAAATTTTGTGGCCGGAATTTGGGAATTACATCTCTAAAAAAAAGACAAAATCAGTTGTGTGCGCGCTGCTAGAAAAGATGGAAAATCGTGTCCTTCAGAGTCATCTACCATCCCTGATAGGGATGGTAGACGTAGAATTCTCATACATCTATTTGAAAATATGCGTTCAGAAAGAACGTATACCAACCGCCGCACCAATCCGGCGTTGGCTGGGAGTGGGGATTGATAGCTCGCCATGTGACAACCCCCGCACCAATCAGCGCTGGATAGGAGTGGTGGTGGGGGGACGATACAACCGCCGCGCGAATCAGGAGTCTTGATGCGATGCATTGGTGCGCGCGTTGGTTCTCAATCTGCTATAAAACGGGTCGGTTAACAAATTTTAGCATCACTCGACAACGGTTACTCAACCGTCTAACTTGTTTCGTCTTTCTGTCTTCTCAACTCCAAATCAACATGTCTGGTCGCGGCAAAGGTGGCAAAGTAAAGGGAAAGTCAAAGACTCGTTCCAACCGCGCTGGACTTCAGTTCCCTGTTGGAAGAATTCATCGACTTCTTCGTAAAGGCAATTATGCTGAACGAGTTGGTGCCGGAGCACCGGTATATCTCGCCGCTGTCATGGAATACTTGGCGGCTGAAGTACTTGAGTTGGCTGGTAATGCCGCTCGTGACAACAAGAAGACCAGGATCATTCCTCGTCATCTCCAACTCGCAATCCGTAATGACGAAGAATTGAACAAGCTACTTTCTGGAGTTACCATTGCTCAGGGTGGTGTTCTACCAAATATTCAAGCAGTTCTTCTGCCCAAGAAAACTGAGAAAAAAGCATAAGCACTAATCATCGACAATATCGGCCCTTTTCAGGGCCAACAAATGTTTCAACGGAAGAGTTTTTGTGTCGCAATGCTAACTAGCTATTTCTAACATCAGGATTCAACTCACCAAAAGTATATAAAAACACTTCGTGGTGATTTCGTTATGAGAACTCCCGCTTAAAATGTGAAGGTGTATATACATTTATATTTGCCAAGGTATTTAACCTATAAACGTGTTCTCTGTGCTATGAACACTAAAACAAAATGGCGGCCATCCTATGCACTATATACCGAAGACAATCACTTTCATTTATCAGAAAATATTCGCTTGTAAAAATAAGTCGTTCTTGATCAGACTGCAGGTAGCGAGTCATCTCAATTCTCGTAGCAATATCGGTAATTTTTATGCCCAGGTACTTATCAGCGATAAGATGTCTACGACACTGTCCTACTGGGGACCTCGATCGCCACAAGTTCAGAGTTTCCAATTTCCCTGCGACAGTCGGTATCGAACGTTGCGATAGTACTCATCGACTACGGCAATTTTTTTAAAAATACGTTTACAGCCGATACAATTTTGCGCGGGCTTACGAAAAGTTAAACGTATCGATAATAGTTGTCGATTAGTGAAAACAAGTCAGTAAAGAAAATAGTGTAAAAAAATCGTAATCCTCCGAAAGCCTGACGAAAAGATTTATTATACGGATATAGTGCTATCGTATTTTATCCAAGCATGTTTATTAGCTTTGAGGTCCTCCGAAAAGTATTCACACACGTGACCAACACACGTATATCGCTTTGTGAATAGTTCGAATTACTCAGGAATACGCGAGCCGATAGATTTCAGATTCTTATCGCGATAAGAAAATACCGTATCATCTCTACAGGTTGACAGCACTCTTCATTAATCCATGACGCATATCGAGAACCATCGAGTGATTGAACAACGACTTCGAGCTTAATTTTCTCAACTTCGAAATGGCTTCGATCGGAAACAATAAAACTCAAATTAGTTATACGTCAGGTCTGTATGATCATAAAAATGAATCTTCCGAGGACGACGAAACGGATCGAGGGTAGGTAAAACGTTCGTACGCTTTTATTCGTTTGGACGAATAAAATATAATATTTTTGTATATTTTGTTACTTAGACCAGACAAGGAAATTCAATCATGGGACGTTTTCGAGTATTTTCCACCGAAACTCAAAACAGGGTCGAACATGAATAACGCGATTTTCGATCGTGCTGCCAAAGTGGCGAAAATCGTAACTTACTGCGTGCTGTTTATTTTGACACTCGGTGGGGGAATTCTCGCGAAGGGCACGATAATATTCGCAATCTCTCAGCTCAACGACGAGGGTTCTGTTCCTTATTGCGATTATAATAATATTGGTAACAATTACGAGTTACGAATAATCTCGTTCGAATATTTTTATTGACAAATGTATTTTATCCGCGTTCGTTTCTGATTTCTCCGCTAGAGGATAGACCAACAGGTGCAAATATAGCAGCCACGGTGCCGCAAGAAATTTCGATCACGTGGTACTGGTGCGTGGTTTTCGCGTTCGCAGTTCCCGAAATATTAGGCTTCGCCAAAGCAATATTTCACTGGTTCTTCATCAAACGAATATGTCCAACAAAATCAGACCTTATTTTTTTGCTAACCGTCGAAGGTCTCCACACGATCGGATTGGCCCTGCTATTTTTCATCGTATTGCCAGAATTAAATTCGATTCAGGCTTTAATAGCCAGCAGTTGCACCTGTTTCGTGCCAGCAGTATTTGGTACGAATATTATTTACTTTTCGTTCGTAAAAAGTAAACATTTTCGCGTCATGTTCCATTTTTCATTCGAACAGGTCTCTTTCCACGGAGAAAAAGAAAACATGAGTGTTCTTCATACGTAACCGTTTTTTTCGATGTCGCGGCTTTCGTTGGTCAACTCTGCGGAATAATTTTTTGGTTAATACCGGATGATCAAGTTTCCCTGACTCTCCAGTCAAAATGCATTCTCCCGACCGCACTGATCCTGATTTCGTGTCGTTGGTGGGGCAATTTCGTGTCTTTGCACAGCGGCTTTGGTAAATTTAATAGTCAATACAAATTTCAAGATCATTTCGAACATAACCTCAAAACAGCGCAATTTCATTTCGTCGCAGGTTTCATTCGATATTTATCGCGGATAAAACAAAGACTGCAAGAAAGTCGAGGCGTAAATCAAGGATATTGCGCCATCGAAAGAATTCTCGTCTTCTTCGTAGCTTTTGTCGCGATCGCTTACTCCAAAGGTGTCGGACCGGCGAATATTTTTGATACGAATCTCCTTTTTGGGAAATACAACGTTTCGCTTTTCGACTACTCTGGCTTACCGACATCAAGCGTGGAAAATCCATTGACCTCTGACGATGAGCTGCTCCAGGGACAGCGAGTCGGATTTATCACCGTTAATTATTATTACTCGCCTTCGGTCGTTTTTGCCATACACGTCATAGCTGCTTTCATTACTTATTCATGCGGTAAATTTATTATTTTGTTTCCACCAATTTTGTTCATTTTTCACAATGGTAAAATATTTCTCAAGGTCATTAATTGATTTTTGTCTCAGGTAAATTCGCCGTTAGAACATTTATGCAGAGTTACGGATTTGCGTTGCCTGTTACTCTCGTCGTTCCAGCGAGCGTTGGAACCATTATTCTAATTTCCGCTGTACGAGATTACGATACGTGTTTTTTTCACAAATTCTTGTCCGATTATGCATTTTTCGACGTACCGAAGAATATTCGATCGCTTCCTGATTTTTTTAATCATTGGTATCCTTGGCTATGGCTCGTAACTTTGTCGTCTCAAGCGTGGATCACATGGCATATTTGGTTCCCTCATTCCGAGAGACTCGCAGCTACAGAGCGCATTTTCATCGCAACTTCGTACGACACGCTCATCATCGATCAATCGATCGTCCTCAATCGACGTATCGGCGATATTCCTGACGACGAATCGACGATTGAGGTGAGAACATTTTGATATAATCTTACTTGTGGTGAAAATAGTACAATTTTTTACATTTCCTTCTTACTTGAAATCTGCGCTTAATCCTATAATTCTTCATTTTTTCTTACGCTCCAGTTTTCCTCGTTTCTGAGATAGAAACGTGTCTAACTCCTTATTTCGGCTCTTTGTACTCTTTACAAAAGTTGGAGCTGCAGATTTTTCCCCACATCTTCCGAATTTCTCGTTCAACCAGCACTTCCGGTTTTCATTGATAAAATCTTACAAATAATTTCGTATAAATGATCGATAGAATCATTTTTATCACAGAGACTTCGAGAAGACGATGAGATACAAACCGAGGCTATTTACTCGAACCGTTCGTCCGAGAACGTTCAAACGGAGATCGAGCGCAGTGATCGGGTAACTAGAATAATCGCGTGCGCTACGATGTGGCACGAGACCGCGGAAGAGATGACCGAATTTTTTGGAAGTATATTACGACTTGACAATGAACAGGGTTCGATGCGTTTCACCCAGGAATCTTACAACGTTCGAATGAACGATTATTACGAGCTCGAGAGTGAGTTGAAAAAAATCTTTGTTTAATAATAAATTAGTAAAAAAAAGTCAGGAATTAAAAATCCGGAAAGATTAAGTTCTCATTTGGAATACGCCGTGTTGCCGTTCGAAGCTCATATATTCTTCGACGACGCGTTTCGTTGCATGCACGGATGTGAGGGCAGATGCAAACACGACGAAAACGAGACCCAGGTGAACGATTACGTAATGGACTTGATCGGCACGATCAGAGATTCCGTCGAGAGACTTCATTTAAGGGCTACACCGCCTATGAAATATCCAGCGCCTTACGGAGGTCGTCTCGAATGGAAATTGCCAGGAAAAACGAAACTTACGGTTCATCTTAAAGACAAGAATAAAATTAGGCACAGGAAACGATGGAGCCAGGCAAATTTCTATTTTTTTTTTTAATTTATTTATTATCTATTTTGTCTTTTTTTTTATGTCTCATTCTTATTTTTATGGGTAGGTCATGTACATGTATTATCTTTTGGGATATCGTCTAATGGATCGACCCATCAGCCACGAAAGAAAGGAAGCAATCGCTGAAAATACTTATCTCTTGACTCTCGATGGCGATATCGATTTTCGACCATCGGCACTTAAGGTGCTTCTCGATCTGATGAAACGGGACGCGGATCTTGGCGCAGCCTGTGGCAGAATTCATCCAATGGGCACCGGTAAGGATTTCTAATCTCTAATTCTCCTGAAATTGAAAATAACTTTGTTTTTTTTTCTAATTAAGGTCCCATGGTTTGGTTCCAAAAATTCGAATACGCCATTGGTCACTGGTTACAAAAATCTACCGAGCACACGATAGGTAGCGTTCTCTGCAGTCCAGGATGTTTTTCGCTCTTCAGAGCAAAAGCGCTTATGGAACACAACGTTATGAGGAAATACGCTATTCAGTCTACCGAGCCAAGACACTACGTGCAATACGATCAGGGCGAAGATCGTTGGCTCTGCACATTAATTCTCCAAGTTGGCTATCGCGTGAGTACTTTATCCAGAAACAGTCTAGATTTTATACGCGATTTCCTTTCTAACGACAAAGGAAAAAATGGATGAATTTTTTTTTCATTAGGTGGAATATTCCGCCGCTAGTGATTCTTATACTCACGCACCAGAAACTTTCAATGAATTTTACAATCAACGAAGACGATGGATCCCATCGACCATCGCTAATATTTTCGATCTGTTGAATTCCGCGGGTGAAACGAGGAAAGTGAATAATGATATTTCCTGGCTTTACATCGCTTATCAGTGGGTCTTGATGGGTCAGTATTTTGTTAAAATTCTTCTTATAAGAGTATAAAACAAAAATAAATAAAAACAAATTAAAAATTAATTTAAAATAAATAATTTTTTTTTTCAGGTAGCACAGTCGTCGGTCCCGGCACAATATTTCTCATGATGGTCGGAGCATTAGTCGCAGCTTTTCGCATCGACAATTGGAGTAGTTTCGGCTATAATTTAATCCCCATCGCTATATTCGTCGGAGTCTGTTTCACTTGCAAAGCCAACATACAAGTAAGTAGAAACAAAAACGAGGATCGTGATCGAAAGTTTTTTTTTTCGAGAAAATGAATTTTAATTGGAAATTTTCCCAGTTGATCGTCGCTGGTATCATAACTTCGTTTTACGGATTAATAATGGTCGTCGTTCTCGTGGGAATCATGATACAAATAACCGAGGATGGCTGGGTCGCTCCGAGTACAATTTTGTTTTTCGTCGTTGCTGGCCAACTTATCATAGCCGGACTTTTACATCCACAAGAATCTTCTTGTCTAGCTTGCGGCATTGTTTATTACGTCACCGTACCTTCTATGTACCTCTTGCTCATCATTTTTTCTCTCTTCAACGTTAACAACGTAACCTGGGGTACCAGAGACAGCAAAACACCCGTAACGGTGATAATTCTTATTTTTATTTCTGGAGGATAAAGATTGTTTTTTTTATTTATATTTTTATGTAAATTTTCTTTTATATCGCAGGAGGGTGAAAATACTGCGGAAGTCGAGCGGAATCGAAACGAAAAATCGAGCGTTAAGAACAATATTCGCAAGATCAGTGGCAAAGATCGAGGATCTGTAGAATTTTCGTTGGCAGGATTATTTAAATGTATTCTCTGCACGCAGGACAATAAATCGGACGAGGAGTTGAAATTTGAGAAAATTTCGCAATCTCTTGACGTCATTGCGTCCCGCTTGGACAACATGGAAAGGTTAGTAGTTATAGAAATATCGTCTTGGCAGGGGCACTGTCGTGCCCCCCAGATAAACGCTCTCGAGCTAATTAGCCCGCGAGAGAAAATTCAAAAAATTTCATTCAACAAATAAAATAAATAAATAAAGCAAATAAAAAAAAATTAGCCTGCGCTGCGAGTGCGAGATTAACAAAATTTTATTCAGGAATTCGGACGAGAACGAAACGACAAAAAATGCTCGACACGAAAATTTTGCCTCAATGCCAAATGAATTCGAAGCCACTCGGCCTGTAAACACGAACGATCTTCAAGACGATTCCGAGGAATGTACGGACGAAGCTGACGACGACAATATTTCACAAACCGAGTCGGAAATTTATGCATACCAGTCGAGTCGTGAAGCGGAAAATTTTCTCGTTTGTCCTTATTGGCTGCAGGATGAGAGATTGCGAAAAGGAGGGGTAGAATTTTTATCGCGCGAGGAGGAAACTTTTTGGGAGGGTCTGATCGAGAAATATTTGCATCCGATCGAAGAAGATAAAAAGCAATTGGTAAATTTCACTCATTTTTAATCTCCGATGGTTTATTTTCCTTTGTCTTTGAATCTCTCAACGTATAATATTTTTCAGGCCAAAACAGCCGAAGGCTTAAAAAGTTTGCGGGACGAGTTCGTCTTCAAATTTTTTATGCTCAATGCTCTTTTCGTCCTGATCGTTTTTCTCATGCAACTTAACAAGGACATACTTTATCTCCGCTGGCCACTTGGTGAAACTTACAATTTAACGTACACCGCCGATAACGCAGAGGTAAATTCGTAATAAAAATCATTATTTCTAAATTTTCTAATTTTATGATAAATAATTTTTAAATCGTAATTTTCGCAGGTTCATCTTGGCAAGGAATACCTTAAGCTCGAGCCGATCGGCTGTCTCTTCATTGTCGGGTTCGTCCTCATATTGGGAATTCAGTTTATCGCAATGTTATTTCATCGATTTAATACTTTCGCTCACATTCTCGCTAATACGGAAATCACTTGTAAATGGTGTAAAAAAGTATGCCTGAAAAAAACAATTTTTCGTATGTCGAAAGAAAAGAAGGTGAAATTATAAAAAAAAATTAATACGATTTTCGTGTATATTTTTGTTTCAGTCGGCGGATTTGACCAACGAAGCAGATTTGGTGAAACACGCTGACGATTTTGCCAGTGGGTTGCAGCAGGTCGTGGAAAATCACGCTGGATCCGTTCTCGCTCGAAGAATGAGCACAGTCGCTCCAGGAAAGCGAAAGGCTGTCCAGGAATTATTAGAAACCCAGGAAAGAAGGGTTAGAATGCCAGCGAGCATCGATGCGCTATTTCGCCAAAACTTGAACAATTCACGCGACGGTAAGTCCCAAGTTTCAAATGTTATTGAATTTTTATTAAATATCCCTTCTTTTTTTTTTTAATTTTAGAAATTTCGCGACTTATGTCAACACGAATGCCACTTAGCGTGTTCGAGGCTTTCGAGCGACGACGCTCGACCCATCTCAACGAGCCAAGACAATCGAGGATTGAAAGAACTCGCGTCGATAATCCTTATCACGATCCTGACGAATTGATGAGAAGATCGCAGTATTCCAACTCGATTCCTCCGGCAAATAGTATTAGCTACGATAACAGAGCTTTTGTTTTCGACGATTGCAGCGAAAATCCGTACAGCGATAGCGTCACGTACCCTCGTAGACAAAGTCGTGTCAAATTTAACGATAGTAGAGCGTAAAAAATTGCCACGCTTTCAGTTCTTTTTTAAAATCTGATCGAATCAAGATCAAGCTGATTCGAAAGGTATTAAATAAATTCAAGACCATTTTTGGGATGAAATAATTATATATTGTCTACGAAAAAAGCGCGTTATATATAAATATAATATAATAATTGTAAAATATAACTACCAACAAGTTTAATATTTTTCATCGGTGGTACGTTCATTTTGTCTTTTTTCTCATAATTGAGGTGAAAAAATATTATAGATATGCCAATTTTTATCGTCCATGGGCCATGGTACATATTCGATGATTAAAGTATCATTGTATAACGTGCTCGTATATATATTTATATATATATACCTATAGATAGGCGATGTTGTACCTCGACAAATTCTCATTATTTGCGCTCTCGACAAAAATTTGTGCGACGTCGATTTACAACGTTCGATGCCCCATTTTTCTCCATTAGCGTTAACGCTATCAATCAGACTAATAATCGTTGATTCTCCAAAAACCTATCGTTTTATTTTTACCAATCGTTTCTTTCTTATCTCGAATAGATCGGAATTTCTTTTTTTTTCAGGGACTTGTACGCCTTAAAGACTATAATTCTACTAGAATTCGCTGCTTAACTAATGTACAAAACAACGTTTTTTTTTCACCGTAAATCTATGTATAATGTACACCTTTAATTTTACAAGCGACCAAGCGTTTCTACGATGAAAATTAGCCTTATTTTTTTTACTATCGAGTAACAAATTCTACACAAAAAAAAACAAACAATTTTTCGTAGAATTTTAATTTTGTTTTTCTACGAGAAAAAGGAATTTATGCAAAGACTTCTTTGTCATGACGTAGAACCGTAGGCGTACCCATGATGAAATTATGCATACTTTTTTCGTTTTTTTTACGATAACGAATTTCGTTAAATTTATCGTTCGTACAATTTTTACGATTTGGAATATATTGTGTTATCGTTGGAAAAAATTTCTTTTTTTCTTTCGCATAGCGTCTAGCGCAACGAGATCCATCCGCAATGATTTCCAAACTCCCACCAACCTTTCAAACGAGAATTCACAGTCGAGAAACGCTTTTTTTGCGTGTGACCAGACGCGAAGTAATTTATGGAGAGAGAGAGAGAGAGAGACAGACAGACAAAGAGAGCGTGTTTTACATATAACTCTTCAACATCAGGTACAAACCATTTTGTTCGACCGAATCGCGGTGATCGAGACATCGTCGATGATAAACGTAATTTTTGTTGTTCTCATCACTTCAGGAAAGCTCGCCGATCGGCGCGTTCTGTAGCCAAAGATCGTGTATGAAATCGTAGAGTTGATCGCTCACGGCAACCTGAAAATAACGTGAGCAAAACAAAAAAAACATTTATTTCATGAATTATGAAAAAGATGGAATCAAATTTTTTTAGTGACAATCTCTGGCTGCTAAAGTTTCTATTTTAAAACTATTTAATATATATAATTAATATAGGAGGAAAAGTAGGGGGCGGGTAGTTTTTAGTTTTGTTTAGTTGGTATAGTATGTAGATAATAGCCTGTAGGTAGTAGTAAGGGATGTAAAAAGTAAAAACTGTACAGATGGAATAATAATAATAAAAAAATATATATATATTATATATAATTAATATAGATAATATAATTATTTGTTGTAAAATAATTAATAATTCGTGTATTTACTTTGTAGGGCGTAGGATTGAGACTTCTCTTGTGATCGCTGCGCAGTGTGTCGAGAGACTTTTGTACTCTGTTGCGAATACCGTGTAATGTTGGCAAAGGTCTGCGAACTTTTCCATCCTTCCAGTAAATCTGCAAGAATTTTCATAAAATCGTCGTAATTCGCACAATCACACGTTTCGAATAGAACATGATTTTTTTCAACATTAATAAATACAAATATTACACGAAAATGATAAAAAAAAAAAACTATTTTTTTTCTAGGATGAAATTCAAGGATTTTACCTTGTGCAAAGCTTCGACTCTGCTCGGTATAACGTAAGCCCTCTTGGATTCCTCGAAGGGATGTCGACAGAGAATTTTGTTGCCAGCTTCCGGCGCTGGTTCGAGGGAGCTTTGAAGTAAATCGACGAGCGCGTGGCCTTCGGCGCCGTAAAGACGATAAGCATTTTTCTTGCCAGGCATCGTGACTTTGCCAACTTCCTGGCTAAGTTTAATCCTCGGCTTGTCGTTTATCTCGACCATCTTGTAGACACAACCGAGGGCCGGTTGTCTCTGGCACGTGACGAGATGCGTCCCGATTCCAAAACAGTTGATCTTGTGATTCTGCAAATTACATTCCTTATCTTCCACTTTATTGCCTCGTGCGGGAATTAATCATCCCGTTTTTTACTTCATGACGATAATATCGTCGTCGTGAAATTACCTGCTCGTTAAGGCTCATTATAATGTCCTCGTTGATGTCGCTCGAGGCGACTATCGTTAATTCAGCGAACCAAGGAAGATCAAATTTTATTGCCAATTTTTCAAAAGTCTCTCGAGCCGCTTGGCTCAAATAAGCCAGATCACCGCTGTCGATTCTTATACCGATGGCCCGATAACCAATATCCGCCAGGGCAAGCGCTACAGCGCAAAAGTTTAACAAGCCGCTCCTGTTCGAAAGATAGAAAGAACAAAAAAATCTTCGAGTTAGTTAAAAAAGAAATTATCGGATCGCTTCGATAATATTGCTTTCGTCGTTTTTATTTGTGATATGTTGCTGAAATTGTTTGTAATTTAATAATGGTTCGTTTCGATGATTAATTATAAAAAAGTATGAATTTTCTTTCTTTTTTCTTGTTCAATGATTCGTTTTAAATTTAGAAATGTGCCGTTATCTTGCCGATGTGTTGTAATAATTCACTTTCTTATCGGTGATAACGATGTATGCTTTACGTGTGTACATATGGACCGATTCTAAGGCCAACAGTCAAAATCTTGCATTTCTCGGATTCGACTCGATAATTTTTCATCGAATAAAAAATATTATCGAGCCAACGCGAAGAACGATTGGCTCATTTGTGACCGTGTCGTCGTAGAATGGCCCTAGTGTACGATAATTATAAAACAATGACCGGGCAAAATGAGAAACCTTCGGATGATTTCGTGCAAATGAAAAACCCGATGAAACTCGTTTTTATCTGCATAAAAATAATTCCCCCCCCCCCCCCCCCCCCCCCCCCAAAAAAAAGAATCAACGATTTGTTTCCATCTCACTGTTTCCTCTCTCTCTCCCCCTACTATAATAATTGCTTCGAGTGAAGCGTCCGGTGTAAGCCAAGTTATCACAAAATTTACCAAAATAAACAAAAATTTGTTAAGTCAGGCGTTTTCGTTCCATGAAATTTTCGAGCCTTTAAAAAAACTCGTCGTGCACGGGTGCTCGTATGCAGTAGTAATAGCAGAAGCATTACACGATCAAGAAGAACCGGCTTGAACCAAGTTACACGAGTCAAGATAAAAGTTATTCAAGATTTTTTTTTCCCTTCAATTTCGTTCGAATTTTATCCTCACCGATTCTTCGATCGTGTCACAGCTTTGGTTAATCTCGTTCGATGAGAAAAATATATCAAAGCAACAAGTACAATTAGTACCAGTATTTAGGGCCTCTTTAAAAGCCCTTGCCCGTTTGTAAAAAGTGTTTCGTGTGTGTCGCTGTCTATTCGTAATTTCGTCTGCACGATTGGATTCTCGAACGATAAGTTTGTTAACCCTTACGGAGGTTCGATGAGTGCATGGTGTAACGGTACACAATTATAAAAATAATGATAATAATAATAATAATAACAATAACATAAAATAATAATAATAATGGATGGTAATAATTAAAATAAAAAGATATGTATGTAAATGGTAAAATAATGTATAAATCTCTTCCTCCCTGGGTACAAGCAAAACGGGCAAACGACACGAAATCATACCTCACACATAGATCGCCCAATTCGCCTCGTCTTAAAAAGCCGTTCTTGCCAAGTTGAGTCAGCTCGGTTTTACTAGCTCCTGTTTTCGCGCTATTCTGGAACTGTTTTGTCTTGGCCACGTTCGTTAAAATTTTACTGTTTACATAGGCCCCGTCTAGGCGCGACTGCTGTTCGGCCTTTCTTTCTCGTGTGCTACAACGTGGGTTTATTATTTATGCATTAACGTTATTGTTTTGCGTTAGCCCCGTGATTCAATCTCTGTCCTAAATTTTGTTATATTTTAATGAGGGAAAAAAAAATTAAAAAAAGATATTTTTTTTTAATTTTGAGACGAGATTCACAGGTGGCGAGTCGACCGAGTAAAGGGGACTGCGATTTTCGTATCGTAATTTATGATCGTGTATATAAATCATTTACGTTGGAACAGAACTAGCAAGTGCAGCTTGTAAATCGGGATGGAAGTAATGAGAAAAAAAAATAGCAGAAAAAAATAAAGTTAAAAAAAATATCTCGATTAAATGCAAAACAGCTTGGCAAAAATACGATTAGTACATCGAGAGCCACGCTTCTTCCGTTTTAATCTTGTTGTCCTGTTTGTCCTTCGTTCGTGTAAAGAAAAATAATGCGTGTCGTCTCGTCTTTTGTGTTATGTTCGACGCGAGCGAAGAATTTGCTGCGAGGAAAAATTTATTAGCCTCGCTGCTGCTTCTGCACTTGCTCCTGCGTCCGCGGCACTTAGCGCACTCCTTTTGCTCAATCAACGTATATACGAGTATTAAAAACGGAAAGAGAAGAACCAAAAAAGAATTGAAAATTTGTTAATCGTGGAAATAAAAAAAAAATAAATAAATAAAACAAGAGGCAAAATTTAGAGGGAAACGTGATTGAGTACCTCTTAACATCGTACGTGTCCACAAGAGCCATAAAACCATCGGGAAAGGCAATTGCGAAGCTAATTAGAGCTGCAAATTCACCGTCGGAAGTCTCGGTTACCAAAGCTTCCAAATCGGCGGCGATAGCGTCGCGATATTTCGTCGATAATTGAAGAAGGTCGCGAATCTCCCCCGTTTCCTTGTGAGCCATTGTCTAAAATAATTTGTTTACTAGTATATTCGCTCGTTATCCATGAAAAATTCGCAAAGTCGAGATTTTAATAATGAAATAACCAGAGAGACTCACCGTAATTTTGAGCTCGTCGATACCGGTGAAAGAGCTTATGTATGCATGAGCGTGAGTACCTTTTACCGGTATACCAAATAACTTTCCAGCAAGTACGTTGCTCGTACCATCGAATCCACCTGCATAAAAATACGAATTAATCGTCGTCGGTGTAAAAATATTGTGCAAAGCTATAAATCAAGCTTCCTCATCGTCAAACTTTCCCGAGGGTCGAGCTATTAGACTTTAATCATTAAATCCGTAACAATATGCTTGCCTGAAAGTTTCAAGGCGATTCCAACCGTTTCTGGATTATTCCCCACGAGTGTTGGAACGCGATAATCGTTTTTGGCAAAGTATATACAAGTTGGGAATAGAAACGTGGGTGATGAGTTTGTGAAAATTGTCGGTAGGAGGAATTTACGGGTAAGTGGCACCCGCTGGTACTCACTGGCACCGTTTTACCCCAACGGCCAGCAACTCGACGAAGGGCTTATCGATTTTACTTTTTCGGAAAGACCTCCGTGACGAAGTCGCTCCCGTACCAGACACTTCGAACCTCCCCTTCCTTTCTAATAAATGAAATCCCATAGACGAACGAAAATTCGATATTTCTTTTTGCTTAACAAGTTATTTTAGAATTACGCAATTTACTCAATGTCAATTAGGTTTCGCGATGATTAATATGACTTCGGAACGTTGACGCGGTATCTTAAAAGTTTCTTGGTAAAACAAATATTATGGTGAATATTAAATATTAATTTTTTTAATTTACGTCAACCTTTGCTTTATAGTTTTTCGCCTATAACTTCCGTCTTTGTGACGAAAGTGGCCCAGAAAAGGAATCGTATTACGTTGAGAAAGCTCGTGTCTATTTCAATATTTTTAATCATGGAAAATTAATTTTCCGACAATCAACATCTAAATAAATACGATTTTTGCAATATAAATTCCTATATATCATCAGTATTTTGCTATCATAAGTTGGCATTGGTGACGTCACACAATTAACATACGAATTTCGTTCCTTCCCCCATCCTTCAGAAAAATGATTTAGCAACAATCTTAAAAAGCCTCCACCGGTCGAAAAGTTATTCAGAGAATTTTCGATGCTTTAGCGATTTTAAATAAATCTCGTGACCTTGACCTTCATACTTTTAATCGAATTACCTATATAACTGTATCTCGAGGCGCTCAGGCCACCATCGGGACCCTGGGCTCTCCTAAGCCCAAATTCCAGCAGAGATACATGTTTTCCAGCGACCATGCGATATCTCGATGCATTTGTTGCCATTAGACTGGCGTAATTGACCAAAGTGAGTAGCGTCGTTTCCAACAGTTGGACCATTATCAATGGACCCTCGGCTCTTATCAACGGAACTCTGGAGATAAAATATATTTCGCATGAACGCATAATGACGTATTTTTACGATTACGTCATCGACGCATTCTCAATTAATTTTTGGAACGGTGATTCATGGCTCTGCTTATGGACGAACCTAGGAAATACGACGGAACCCTCTTCGACCGCGTACAAGGTCACGTCTTTTGCCGTCAGACTCTGCAAATATGTGAAGAATTCGGGTTCTACGGATTCCGGCATGATGGATTTTACGTACGCCATGTCTAAATATGAATGGGTAGTAAAAACGATCGAATTTTTCTGCGGGAAAGCGATTATGGAAATTTTAAGGAAAACTTACCACTGTCCGTGTAACGAAATTTCTCGATAAATTTCAAACATTCTTCCAGGCCTGCGAATATCGTGAATTCTCCGTGGAATGGATTTTTACGAAAAAAAAGATCGAATGTGGCATAATCGTTGGTTTTTCCACATTTCCAATAGGCGTAAGCCATTGTGATTTGATAGAGATCTGAAATTGATTCAGCTTTATGCTTTTTATGACTGTACGAACGTTCCTTGATAAACAAACGAATGTCACGAATTTGATAACAATGTTATGAAGGAGCGGAAAGAATTTGAGGTTATGTCGGTATTTTCGCAGAATCGCAAATGGGTCAAAGTCGATGAACAAATGGGTTAATTAATAATTGAATACCGGTAAGAAGTGGCTGAACGACACCATTTTGTTGGGAACCACCGGTTAAAAGGGTATTTTCTTCTTTATCCATTGTTTCTAAACAGACGATGACCCTCAATGGACCTCGCGAAATAGATGAGATAACGCGAGAGCGTAGGCTGTGAATCAGCGCGGGGACCAACAGGATAGTACGTAGGTCTCGTTGAGAATTTGAAATGCACTTTTTTTCTGTCTCACACGACCATCATCCAGTCGCTCCAACGCGCGGACTAACCCGTTTCGACGTTATCACGGAAGTATATACCTCATTCCCTTCTTTCACTATCTCGTTCTTCGTTGATTTTCTCTTATATGTACACAATACTTGTCGCGTGCATTGTGTCAGTGTGAGAAATGTGCACGATGTGTTTTACAGCTGTTATTAAGCTACTCGTCGGGTTACCTACGTTACCCTCTCGCAATCGATAAGAAAAAAACAAATAAGTTGTAAATCGTGTTATTTTTTCTGATAAACACGCATTTTTACCAAAAATATCTCCCACCATTTGATAAATTTATATCTCAGGCTCATAAATCATTGCTATTATTATGTATTAGTATGTTACGGCATGAGATACTTTTTTTTTCGAATGCGAGCGCGGTGCTGCCACGGATCAAAAATCGGCGGTGTGTAGATACTAAAAAGAGTAATTACCGATTGTCTCGTTATCGTATGCGCGCAATTGCATCATAAATTTCGACTTATTTATTTCAAGGAAAAATGAGTGGTATTTGTTTCGTTAACCGGCCGAGCGATTAAAGATAGGCGCGTGGACGAGTGTGAGAACTGTTATGTCATTCGAGTATGTTTGCAAAAAAGAATACACGAGCAGTTAAAAAAAAATATATTGTAGATGTGATGCAGCGTCGTTTGACCTCGATATGTCAAAAATACATAATAACCGAATGAGTTTCGATTAAACACGTTGTTCGGGGCAACACGATTACTGATATAGTACTAGGGTTCGAAACTGGTGCCTTACTGACCCAAATCGGTTACGGTAATAAGTGTAAACGGAGATATGGGAGAAAAATCGTGAGGATTTTACAATTGTAACTGCATCTCTCTACAAGTTTGCTATCGCACGGATTTGTTACGTACATTTAGATAATTAAACAACACGCGACAATGGGCGATGGTTCAATGTCATGAAGGCTTTCGCTAATTCTGTAGTTATCGCATTGTACATATCGCTTCGATTATTTCTAAATTTGCTTTAGATCAGGTGCATTGAGAAATAAAGTACTACGAGGTTCACTCGATCAGCGTCGGGCGGCGCCACCTCCTGGGCACAATATGTGGCGCCATCTGTTGAAATTCATGAGAAATTCTTAGCTAGAAGGCGATGCAGTGGTCTGTCAATGACATGTAGCACTAAGAACTTGGATCGATGAACGTCAGGCGGCGCCACCTCAGGGGCACAACATGTGGCACCATCTGTTATAATTCGTGAGAACTTTTTAGCCAGAAAGTGATACGGTGCTACCTCAATGAGATGTAGTGCTACGAGCTTCACTCGATCAGCGTTAGGCGGCGCCACCTCCTGGGCGCAATATGTGGCGCCATCTCTTGAAATTCGTGTGAACTTCTTAGCCACAAAGAGGTCGGTGAGATGTAGTGCTGCGAACTTGGTTCGAATAACGTTAGATAGCGCCACCAGTACTGCCCAGGAGGTGGCGCCCTCGGTGGAATTAATGGCAACTCGAGTTTAAAATCTCATCGAATGCTTCGAAAAAATTAAATGAAACGTTAGGGCGTTTAAACCGGAAGTTAACTTCTATTCATCACTGTTATCTCATCGTTTTATTGCACATATTGCACGTGATAAGATCCGTTGAATCTACCTGCGTATCACGTGTCGTTTTCTCGGTGTAAAGATAAGCTTTTTAGGACATTCCTTTTATGCCTACTATAATAGCGTATGCCGTTTATGCACTACAAACAGTACCCTAAGTGCACCGTTAGTCCGTAAACTATTTTTCTTAATCCTATATAATAATAATAATAATAATAATACATAGTATACATTATTGTACTATCGAGTATCTCAATTTTTACCCAAAGTTGTCGATGGGTCTCTGCTTCCTTCTTTGTTCTTTTCCCACATCGACCCTCGTTGCGATTACGATCATTCGCATTCTACACTAAATTCCCATTTCTCGTGGCATTTCTTTCTTGCATCCACTGTTTAAAAAAAAACAAATATATATCGATAACAATGATAATAAATATTCGGTAAAAAAAAGAAATATAATAAAAACATTTAGCGTTCATCACTGAGGTGAAAACAAAACACTTACAATAATCTTTGGCACGTTATACATATTACTTCTCTTTTGTTTTCTAGTTTTTCTTAAACTACGAAAAATAGTCGAGACGTAATCTCTCGATTGATATCCTGCGCGGGGGTTTCGTAATTCGTTATCTCTGCGTTTATCTATGATCCGATTTTTAATACTCAACAACGCGTATTCTATGTACTCGGGACTCGGAGTTTAGGCAAAGCGTCGTTTCAATTTAATAAAAACAAATTAACAAATAAAAATCAAGCAATTGTTTTGCAGTCTCTGTTATTGGCACGAAGGACGAAGATTTAATCTTCAATGGCGAATACTGATACGGACGATATAAAAAAACCTCTAACAGGAAGTACTTCTGTCTTGGCACAAACCGTAAGTCAGAGAAAACGTCTTTGTTTTCTTCAAATATAAATAAAATTCGCGAAAAGCGTCAAATTATCCAATCTGGTCAAACGAGAAAAAGACAGTCAACATTTCAACTTTCTCTCACGTTTGTTCATGCCTTTCAATAGCTCTCATATCGCTAAAAATTATTGTAAGACTAGTGTACGTTGTACATTGGGTTTTTCTTTTTTTCAACAACAGGCGCATCTTTGTTTTCTCAGGGATAATAATATCTGAGATATCGCTATTATCTAAGTTCGTACGATTTCTTGTTTATCACACTAAAGCCTACTTCATAGGTATCTCGTTTTCTACGTCTTAATTTATACGATGAGGTATATAATATTTTACGTGTATCGTGGTACCTTTTTTTTGGTATGCGTATAACATTTTTGTGTGTACAGTTGTATAAACGTGAGTGCATTTCTTTTCTCGCACTAGGTAAAACCTTCGAGCGGCAAAAAAACTCGGATTTTTTTCACTCCTTTGTAATTATCGACATCCGATTCTTGAGAAACTAAAAATATGCCAGTGCATTTGTCTCAAATTAATTTTTTTCTAATGTCTAATCTATCGTTCACACTTAGACCCTACTCCGAAACTGCAATCTTCGTGTTTAACAGTCTTGACTTGTGTTGGGAACGTTGTCGCCTCTAGAAGCAAAAAAAACGTTCCTCTACTAAAAATTCGTATTTTACTAAAATGACAATATTGCTAAAAATGGCTCGTTCTCGATATCTTGTTTTCGCGCAATTTAAATCTTGATCGCGATGGTTTAGCACCGAAGGAAGTAAGACTAAGCGCTATATAAAATAAATAAATAAATAAATAAATATAAAAGATTTCGTTCCTTTTTTGAAAATCCTATGCCTTGATATCTCGATTAAAAGTGTTCAAGGTCGATAAATACTTTTAGAGCCATTATTGCGTAAGGACCGGGCTTCATCTCATGAGATCCGCGGCTCTTTGTCGATCTCTGTGAACCTCGCGCGGGTGCATCCTCTTGCGATGCGAGAAACAATTGCCGGAGCTGGCGAAGGCCTTGGGACAGTAAGGGCACTGATAAGGACGGGCGCCGGTGTGCTGATTGATGTGAAACTTCAAATCTTGATTTCTCTTGAAGGTTTTGTCGCACAGAGGACATGCGTGAGGTCGAAGATCCGAGTGTGTAATGCTGTGAGCTCGTAGAGTCGAATTCGTTGGATAAACTCGACCGCAAACGTTGCAGGGGAATTGTATACCACCGTGATACTCCTTGTGACGAAATAGATTCGATTGTGTCTTAAAACTGCAAGCAAACGGAAAATTATTTATTTCTTTTCGACCTGATCAAATTCAAGATAGAAACAATCGAAGTTGGGGGAAAAAAACATAGAAATAATTTTATCGATTTTGACCAGGAATCGAACACGGGTCCGCTGAGTGCGAGCCCGCGACGCTAACCACTTGACCACGGTAGTAGTGTAATTAAAAAAAAAATATTTCTATTCAAAAGGCTCACATTCTTCCGCAAATGTCGCATCCGTACTTTCCCTTAGGCCTGTGAGTCTCCAAATGAACTTTTAAATTTCCTTTCGTCGATATTCTCTTGCTGCATATCGGGCATACAAAATTTCCCGTCGTCGCCGCGTTTTCCGTGCTGTGAGTTTGCAAAATACCATTGTTCGAGTACGCGTGTTGCGATCTGAGCTTGCTCTCGCTACAGCGACGTTCTCTAGGCAAATGCGACCAGAGATGATTTTGAAGGCCTATCTGTGAAATAAACGAACGAGCACATATAGTGCATTCGTAAGGCTTGAGGCCGTCGTTGTTTCCGATTTCCTCGTCGCTCTCCATTCCTTTTCCCTCCTCGGACGAATCCTTGTTGTTTCGCTTCGTTCGCTCCTCGTTCCGGATTACGATCGTTGAACACCTACATTGGAATAATTAATATCACATTTTTATTTGATTAAAAAAAAGGATCGAATGAAAATATATTGAAAAATTAGAAATAATTAATTCTAGGAATTATGATTAATAATAATTATTATAAATAAATGATAATTGTGTAAATTATAATTCGAATAATTAATTTTAAAAAAAGACGCTCACTTTTCGTTGGTCGAATCGACGATCGATGATTCCTCCTTGTCCTTGCATTTCTCCTCGTGGCTGTCCGACTCGTCGGAATAATCGGACGAACCACCCTCCAGGTCACACTCCAAAAATATCATCGGATCGACTCTGACCTCCATCTCTTCCATATTCGATACGGACGACTGACTCTCGTCTCTGCCACCTTCGACCTCCGACAAATCCAGAGCCACGTCCGGCGCTGACGTTTCCTTTTCCGTCAGAATTTCAATGCCACCCTACGCAAAAAAAAACAAAAATAATTAGCAACAATATAACTATAATTAATAAAATAGTAATTAGTAATAAAAATTATAATTATTAATAATATTATTATAATTAATCAAATAATAATAATCCATAAATAATTTAATTAATTTTCAGTTTATTATAGAAAATTGCAAGACCTTCGTCAATATCGAGTGCAAAAGTCCACGATCTTTCTGCTGCTGTCTCTCGTAAGCTTCTAAACAATTATGTTTATCCTCCCCCCTCGTCTCGATCCCCGCGTCAGCCTCGTCGGATCTTCCATCCTCCTCCTCGAATTGCAGCCTGAGCCTCTCCTGCGTTCTATACGCCATTGTCGCAAATCTATGAACACCCTCGAGCCTCTTGACACACGTCGAGCACACCATTTTCGGTAATTTATCTTCGCTCGACACCTGTCGAAAATTAAAAAAATCCATTAACAAAAATATTTTCTTCCAATTAAGTTTCAATCAATTCGTTTTTTTTTATATTTATTTAAACAATTTTTATTTATTCTTCATTCTTATGTTTATATTTTTTGTTTTTTTTTCTTTCGTAACAAATTGTATTTTTTTTATTTATCCTTAATTAAAAAATTTATCAATATTTATAAATAAAATATCGATGGGCGTCACGAGAGTCATTCGAGAATCGACAATTTGTTCCAAAATTATATTTATCGCCATTCTCGCCGCTCGCTATCGGCTTTCTGTGTTTTACCTATAACTATATATAAATAGCGAAGGTGGCGGGAGGGGGGGCGTGCGGTTGGCGGGAAACGACGTCCGCGGCAAAGAGGGGCGAACTCTCGGTACTCGTGGCAATCAATAAAATGCTAATTTTTAACACTTTCGTAGCTCTTCTCACAAAATGGCTGCCATTAAAAACCTAACCCTTTTTCCCTTTCGCCCCCTCGCGGCGCCAGATTGCCCTCCGCGCAGCCCGCTCGTTCCTACCGCGAGCTTCGGATTTCGTTTCTCGCCTCGAATCTTCGAGCTTCCACTCGAACGCGTTAATCGACTCTTACACGTATTTTCTTCAATTTAAAAATTGTCCGATTTCGTTAAATTCCGTAATTACGTTATAAAACATTTAAAAATCGTTAATTTCCTATTATTATAATTATTTCTTATTATTTGAATGAGATTGATCGATTTTCTAGATATATTTACAAAATACATTGTTATTTCGCGATCGTACGTTATTTTTTACCTTGAATAAACGCTCAAGGTCATTAGTGTCAAAATACAACATGCTGTTTATATATATGTATCTTTTTTTTCAAAAATGTCGGTTAACGCACCTCGCACGCGTCTCTCAAGTTTCACCAGCGTTCAAACTCGAGCACACGCATGTTTTCCTCAGTACGAAAATATATATATATATTTATGCTATAAGAAACATGCATTTATATATATATATTTATAGAAGAACAAAAAAAACAAAATGTCGCTTCACAACTTACGAGAATGTAAAGATATTTTCTAATCTTCGTTTGAAGATATTTTCTCCTCCCTTCCTCGGCGAATATGTCGAGTCTCTCGTCGGCGTCGACGTCGTTCGCGCAAATTCTGCACTGTTGTTGTTCCCCGTCGCGATTATCACCGAGATTACAATTATCGAGGCCCAAGACGACGCCGCTACCGCGTTCAAACATTTCCCGGCTCGAAGTGCCCATTGTCTTGTGTGAAAAAAATAAAATAAAATAAAAAACAAACAAAACAAAACAACAACGAAAAAAAAAACAACAATAAACTCTCCCTCTTTTATCTCGATCTTAAAACACGAAAAACGCGATATTCTCGAGAGTGTTTCGCTCGTATATATTTTCGCCACCTCGATTTCCCCGTCTTGTCTCGCGCGCCGCCAAACGGCGGGTTTAATAACTTTTGACCCAGACGCACGCGAGAGCGTGTCGAGTGGCGCGCGGGGTGAGGCGATGCTGCACTTCTTCTCTCACCCTCTTGTAGCTCGATGCTTCCGCGGCATCTTACGACACGTTGCCTTCTCCCGCTCGCACCAACTTCGACTCTCTGTCAACACGTACACGCTTCTCTCTTACCCCCTCCCCCCACTACCGAGCCACTCGAGCATATTTAAGTCGAGATATAGAAACGCGAGAAGCGACGAATTTTGAGGTTAACCTCGACCGGATCATCGCCGTCGTCGCCGTCGGCTCGCCCGGTAACGTCACACTCGCCGTCGTCTTGAGTATTTTTCTGCTCTATTTGTTTTCTTTGTTTTCCATTGTGACGAAATTCACGATTTTCTCGAAATATTGTATTACATCGCGCACTTTTATTTAATGAAATAGCATCGTTAATTTTGTTTTATTAATGATGGACAAAGATAGAAATGTACGCCGGGGGTTGTACGTCGTCCGACCCGCGCTCACTTTCTCCTGCGCCAACCCTTCGCGTCGAGCTCGCACCCCGCAACAAACACCCTCTCCAGAAACGATAAACGAGTGTGCTCGATACGTAATACCTATACTACTTTAATTCCGATCGTCGATTAAAAAAAAAAGATATATATATGTATATACGTATGTCTCTTCCACCACGTATATTTATATGTCGAGTAAATGTATACGCGAGTTTTACGTATTGTCTTTTTACACGCGATTAATATACGCCGAATAGTTTTGGCATTATGTATATATGTATATATATATATATATATATATATATATATATATATATATATGCGTATTTATTTATCTCGTGGTTAAAATGTATGTGTATTTATTCTTTTTTACCAATTACCCCCGCACTTCCGGTCCGCGCATGACGAGACGCGTTTCTGACTGTGCAAAAGAGCGTAGGAAGCGGAGAAGCCGCAATTATTTTATTTATGGATTCTTAGGGTCTCCCTACCTCTCCGCGTGCGCGACCATGCCCTTTTTTTCATTACCGACACATGTTCTCAATATTCGCTCGTTTCTCGTATATTCACGTTTCTTTTCACGTTTTTCCGATATTGGGACGATTTCATTATTGAAATTACTTAGAATAACGGTTTTAGTAGTAATCGTCTTTTTAACACTGGACTCGATAATAAAGGAAAATAAAATGTCGAATATCGACTCGTGGCACACTTAATTAGATCGCCATTTTGTTTTTATGCACATAAATATATCAATGGTAACAAGGGAAACGTCTAGGCGCGATTATATTGTACGTACGCATCTACTTCCGTTTCGAAGCGTCGAAATTTCGAATCCTCGGTTTCCCGCCAAAAGTCACATTCGCCAAATGCCGCGCAATGGGAGGGATGGATTTTCGAAATTGTTCCTCACCCGCGAGTTTTCCTTCCCGCCATGGAAACGCGTTCGTGCACGTTTTCTACATATACCAATATATCGCGTGATCGCGCCGATAGTTCCATTAACGCCCGTTCGTTTTATCCGACGCGTTGCGCATACACGTTTTCTACGTACTGTACACGTTTTATTTTATCGTTTTTATTCGTTTTTCGTCACAATTATAGAGCAAAAAGACCCCCCACCCCCTACGTCGCGACGATGTTGCATCCGTCGACAGCAGTGCCGCGTTCGGCGCGCGGCTGAACTAAGCAAGCCTTATCCGCGCACGTAACGCCCTCCTCCGCTTGTCCCCACCACTGCGCAACTGATGATATGTATTTCAGCCCTTTTGTCTACCTCTCGTTTCGTCTCAACCGAATCTACTGCGAGCTGTGGAGTATGGGGGGGTTGGTAAAAAAAATCAATACTACAAATTAACAATTAACAGCCTCGCGAGCATCGAGAGGTATTTCAATCGCATTGTGTATGCGCTGCTTGAATAATGGGCGCATGCGCCTACGTTACGACCTTATGCTTGCATGTATGATTTTTATATACCGATGATTATCCCCACGAGGAATATTTCGGTAAGAGAACTCATTGGGGAGTAGTTTGGTTATAACTATGTATAACATATAGATATACACACGTATGAACATACACCATCTTATCAGCACAATATCAATGATAAGTCCATTGACATAAATAGCTCACCCAGATGCTAGGAGGAAATTCTCAGTAGTCAAATGTCACAATTAAATGGCAGTCCCGGTTTCATATCACTGCTTTACAGTATCGGAGATAATCCTTTGCGCTTGTGGTCTAAATATGCTTCCGCGAATGGAAGAGTACGAAGGATCGAGGACGAGACTCTTAATGGCGATAAGGTTATCGAGATAAGCCAAACGGAAATTGGTGCTATAAGCACAAATATATCGTGTCCGGCTAATCCCGAGGATTGTCTTAATATTCAACTTCCGGTTCTAGTCATAATCCTGAAAAATCTGAAATCGCGAGTGAAAATAGTTTTCCAGGTATTGTTTGTGATAAGCTACTTATAACCGCCTTTACTGATAATAACTTATCGTTCGTCCTCTCGCCTCGATGAGCACCAGCGCAGTGCGCTTGATCGCGTTGCATTTCTCAACTTCCGGTTGGACGGTTACCACTTCGAAAACGCGATTGCGAATTTCTCCGGTTCCGCTCGACAGATTTAGATAAAACTAGGCTCGTTAAACGCAGAAACGTGGCAAGAATCTCTGACCCAAGTGTCATCCCAATCGGTTGCTCCGTTCCGGAGAATTTACCTTTTGAAATTATCTTCCACTCACAAGACACTCTAACCTCTAACCCCCAGGCCTTAAGCTCCTACTAATAAGCTTAACGAAACCTTCTATCGTTGTACAGTTAATAGACGAAGAAAGTGTTCGACGAAAATTTATCCTGTCGACGTACGAAGTGGATGGAAAAGGTACAAAGGTTGAGCACGATACAGCCCGATTGCTTCTCAAGTTGGACGACGACTGGAACAGTCTCGAGATCGACCTTCGAACTTTGTGTCAATCGATCTATAGTACAGACTATAAAGCCCTGCAAAGACTGATTATTTATCCTAATTGTCGTATAAGACGAATATACCTTCAGGATCGTCATTACGAACCCAACGAGACACCTGTTCAACTTTGTCAGGCTTTTTTCGACATGTACATGCTCAAATGGGGAATACACTTTGTCGAAAAAAGTTGTCAGACCAACATCACGTATACGAATATAAATAACGGTTGGTACTTTCGATTCGATCTGTCTAGTGACTTTCCGGTGACCTTGAGTATACAATATTTCCAATAAAACTTTAGATGATTCCGTGGATATTCTTTCACGTTCCAAACGCAACAGGAAAACATTTTCGTCTGTAGAATTGTCGGATTTGAAACTGCAGGGACACTCTCAGGGTATAAAACCGGAAATACTGAAGGGCGATCCTCCAGTCGATGATGGTAACGTCCTTGAAAAGAATAAAATCTCAAGGCCAGAGAGGCCAAGGAGAAACAAAATTATCGAAGAACAAAAAACTCTTGTGGGAGAAATTCTGTCGACCCCGGTTAAAATTGACAATAATAACAAGAACACTACCGAGGGAGAGATATTTAGAAAATGGCCATATAATTATCAATATTTGCATCAAATGGAACAAAGCGCGGGGAATAAATTGAGATCGATCAATCCGATTAAAAAACTCACTAGAACGATTCCGGCGATACCCGAAATGAAAATTCCTGTTGTCGTCAGTTCGTTGCAAGAAAATCAATCTATATTACCGATCGAGGTACCAGTTCCACCGGAAATCGAGACAGAGGCTGCGGCTGAAATGGGAAAAATCGTTAAATCGACCCGAAGCAAACTTCTCACTACGGACGAGGTTGTGACTGATTTTCTAGAGCTTCGCCACGTTCTAAATCACAAGATGCTAGAATATTTTCGTTCTCGCGGTCTCACCATGACGGAAGTCGAACTTTCTATCTACAATTCGAAAAATCGTCGCAATTCTTACGGCCAAGGCAAACTTCTCGAGAAGCATAGGACGAGAATCGACAAAGCTTGTAGCGCCGTTGCGGCAGAAGTTAGAACTAAGACGAGACAAAAATCAGCTATAAACTGACAAAGTCTTGAATAAATTATAAAAAATGAAAATTGACGTGATAAAGGATGTGTTTTAATCGCAAAAATAAAAAATGCCAACTTTCTTGTAATTTTCAAATAAGAAAGACCTTTTTATTTATCGGAGACCTAAATTTTCGCTATCATCAACATTTCGCTTTATTCTGAATCGGTAAAAAGAGTTTGAACTCAGCGGGCAGTTCGTCTTCGGAGTAAAGTCTGTCGGAGAAGTAAACTCGTCGTATTCGGCAATTAGCGTGAATTTGGACCCTCAGCGTCTCGACGTAATTCGTGCCATAAGCTCTTCTCGTAAAATCCGCCAAATTGAATTGTATTTGATTCCATCCGTCGTCGAGGCGCATGGGCATTGTACAGATGAATGGTTTGACCCTCGTCGTTGATTGATAATTACTCGCCCGAAATCGTCTTCTTACATTCTTATCGTCGATCACCTGAGAATTACGAAAAAAAAACATAGGTTATCATCGCGTTTCGTTTTTTTTAAATGTTAATTCGCGAATGAAGATAAATAATTAATTTGTCAATTTACTTGAACTTCGAAGGTGAAATATTTTTTTAGATTTTTTATAATCATCACTAAAAACGGTAATTTTATTCCCAATGTTTTTCTCGGATCGGCCGGACAGGTTATGTACGTCGTGCTAACATTGCTACCGAGAATTTCCAGAACGAGACTCTGTATGTCGTTGTCGGTGATTCTTTTTATATGTCCATTTCGCACTTTTTTGTCCCATATTTGCAATGGTTTACTCCCGATACTGTACAAAATCGAAAGAAAACCGCTTTGAAATGTATTCTTGAACATTTTGTTTGGATTTTGTCTGGTTCACTCTGGGCCGACGAGATTCATCGACCTAACCCCACTTTTTTCACCAACTTTCACGCCCACCACTTTATCACTGTATAATTTCCTTATTTCATTATTTGTCCGAAAATGCTGTGAATTTTGAAAAGAGCTTTCATGTTTCGTTGTATTTGGAATGAATCTTCATTATTTTCTTGTTGCGTGTATTAATTTTTCATCAGGAAATCTTTAACGTACAGAATAACATTGTAAATAAAGATAACACGGAGGACACTGGACTAGACAACTGAGTGCTAGTTGCAGGATAAGCCGCAAGCACGCCGGTGGCGATGCGAGCGCTCGTAGAGCATCGACCCGCTGAATTTAAAAATGGAGGAAAGCCGTTTTTACAACATACTAAAAACTTCGTCGAATAAACAAACTACGAAAACACCTTACGACTGCAAGAGAACTAACAATAAACTGCAGTATAATAATAAGAATAACAATAAAACAAATCACAATGCACTTACCGTAATCTCCAATAGAATTTTGAAAAAATCTACCGAATTTCTCAACGGATTTGTTCTCGTGTTAAACCGGCTTTCTGGAATCGATGCACTTCCGGTTTGATCGTTATCAGGTGTATCTTAGTAACCAAATGCACCAAACTATCACAACAAACCTTAAAATCGTACCTTGCAGTAACAGTTACGACGAAATCTCAAAGTTATTTTCATAATCATAACATTTTCGGCATTTATTGATTCGAAATACACAAACCACCGCAGTAGACGACCCGAATAGTATTATCCGATGTCAGTTCGTTCACGTTTTTTTTAAATAATATTTTACCGCCACGCGGCGCCGCCGCGTAACATTTCCTAACTTTAAATTCAATTAAACTTATTCAACAAATTAAGGTGTACGCTTATTTAATAATAGAAATTGGGTCAGTAGTCGTTCACGTTTTTCAGTTATTCGTCGACTCACGATGTTGCAAAAATCAAACAAAGAAAAAGATAATTTGTACATCTTGACTCTGGAAAATAATAATAATAATAATAATAATAAAAACAATGGAAAACGGTTAATCACCCTAGTGTAATCAGTAATGACACCAAAACAGCCGCTATGGTCCGTTCAGCATTCAATCTCAATTTCTCTCACAAAATTCCATATAACCACTGGATCAGTTTTTCCTTTTTTTTGTCTTTTTTTTTCGCGCTCTCTCCGAACTCTCCGAAATTCGTTTCATTTTTTGTTTCTTGTCTCTAAATAACGAGACGCCTGATCGATCGCGTATTTGCAATGATTTTTCACGAATCTCGGGGAACGGAGAAACGGCGCTTGACGAAGACTAAAAGCTAAATTATGTCGAAGAGTTTCTCTTTAAATACTTTAACTCCAGCTTATTCCTGGAGCTTTGTTTCTCTTTCTCATTCTCTCTCTCTCTCTCTTTCATTTTCGTTCTTTCTGCAAATAAAATAAAATGGATTACTTATTTTTTCTAATGAATTTCGTTTCGATGAAATTTTATGAAATTTACCATTTTTTTCAGAATTTTTCTTGTTTCGAAGAACTAGTTTCGTAGAAACGGAATAATCGAGGGAGAGAGAGAGTTAACGACAAAGATTTAAGATAAGGAATGAGGAACCCGTTGAGGCGAATTTTCCTCGTCAGAAACGCTTCGAGAAATTTTCTCAAAGCTGAAGCAATATTGCGCAAAATCAATGAATACACGTTTGCGCGACGATTTATCGCCGATAAATCGAATAAAAATCGTCATAAATAAGACTCGTCGTTAATTAATTTCGTTCGTAGGCGTGAAACAATTGGAAAAGAACGCAAACAATGTTTGAATTCGACTGGCATTGCGCATGCGCCAGTCGATACTTGAGGCGCCTCACGCGCACGAGTGTTTGAATTTAAAAAAAAAAAGCTATTTATACGTACGCAATATATTAAAAACGTAAAAATTAACGCAGTACGACTCGAACTACGACGTAGGTACATTGAATTTTCTAAACTACGAGAGTAATTCGCCGATTTTCACATAGAAACTCTTCGTTCGCGCTCGATTCTTTGACCAGTTTGTAAAAAATATTAAAAACGAACGCGTCGTCAACAAAAAATCATGACGGATAATCTTTCTATCCAATCGACGCGTTCGTCATTCTGGAATCTTCGTGGAAATAAAAAAAAACGAGAGAAAGAGACAAAATTCTTTCGAAAAAATTTAGTTTTCTCGCAAAATCGATGCTCGGACGAAAGCAACCTGTGAAAATACTCGAATTAACGAATTTTCTTTGTTTTTGTTTTTACTTATCGATCACTTGTTTCATAATGTCGTTCTTCAACTGATCGTGATTCTCGATAGTCTCTTCCGGTAGTTTGTCTTTCTCAGGTGTCGCGTTTGTGTCGAGACCTAATTTTCCGAGTGTGCGCAGCGCTGTTAATACGGCTTGATTGCGACTGTCGTTTATCGTTGCGCCGCTGCCGTGACAAACTTGAGGCGGATCTGTGCTGAGCGAGACCAACGAGAGACAACTGTTGTACGAGGCCTGAATGAAGGAAAAACGTTTCGTATGAAAATCTCGTCTCAAAAATCAATAAAATTAATTAGAAAATTAATAAGATAATTAATCAAATTAATTAGAAAATTAATAAGAAAATTAATAAGATAATTAATCAAATTAATTCGAAAATTACTAACAATAATTAGAAAAGTAATCAAATTAATTAGAAAATTAATGTAAAAAGGAAGAGAATTTTAAAACCAACCGTTGGAAAATCGACAAAAGTCGCTTTGAAATTGAGAAGTTGCGCCAGGTACGTGAGTTGATCGTTGGGTGATAGGCCGTTCGGAGTTTGTTGCTGTTGACCCCTGAAAGCCTCGGCGACAGCCTGTAGCGTAGGGCCATTTTGACTATTTGGTGAATTAGGTCGACCGGAAACCCCGCCAGTTAATTTCGAGTCTGCCTGATCGACGAGTAACAATCCAGGCGCTAATTGTCTTCCAGTACCGCTCGGTTGTTGCACGGAGCTTTCCTGATTCGTCTGCTCGTCCTCAAGAAACGTGACCTTCCTCAATTTACCAGAAATATCGTTCGCCTCGACGTTATTCGCGTCTTTGGAACTTTTGATCGAAGGTTTCGCCGGGTGCGCATGCGCAGGTTTGCTATAACCAAGTTGAGTCAAAAGAGCTTCCGCGGCAGCTTTTTTCCCTAATTTCTTATTAGAACCAATACCCTGAGCCGCAAATTGTCCTATTGTGACCTCCATGAGAAATTCTCGTCTTCTCGGTCCACCTTTTTCCTCGACAAGGGTGTAAATCGGTTCCCTCTCGCGTTTAGCCTGTTGTATCTGCACCAAACGAGAAACCGGATCTACCTCCTCGACGTTCTCGGAATCCGTTCTTGGTCCTTGATTATCCCGTATCAAATGACGTCGAGGTTTCTTCGTATTCGACGGTTTTCGTTTCATTCCAGCCGGACGGACCGTTATCGCCGCCGGTAACGGCGGTAATCTCTTCAACTCGTCGAGCATTAATTCCGCCGCTCGTTTCTTCGAAACTTTCTTCGAGGAACCCTCCCCAACGGTCATCGTCTCGCCGACCATACATTTTGTCGTAAATGTGCGAATATGCGGTTTTCCGGTTTCCGAAACGACTTTAAAACTCACCGATAAACCTCGCTTAAGAGCCATCTCATGAACCAGAGACACCGGACTCTTTATCTCGGCGCTAGGATCCTCCACGGGACAGCTCGATGGTACCCCATTTTCTATGCAGACCGCACTTCCGGTTAAACCAGAGGCGAGACTCGCTCCATTACCGGCGCTCGGACATTCCTCGGGAATCGGCAATTGTCGCAATTGTTCCAACGCTCGACTCGCAGCGTCGTGACGAGCTGCTTGTCCCGTTGCACCTCGACCGCTAAATTCACGATCTCCGACCTGAAACCGACAAGAAACAAAATTTTATTCACAAAATCTCAAAATTACGAATTTGTTTGTAAAAAAAACGGTATTCTTTACTTTGAGAGTCACGAGATACAATTGTTCCGGTTTCGGTGCGTAGCCGTGAGTAAAATGAGGATAATGAGGGTTGAATATTCTTGGGATATTTCCAAAACCATGTTGGAAATATCGCTGAGGCGCTGCGGGCGGGGCGTGTCTTATCGTGTAAACGGTAAGTTCACCACGCTTCATGGCGAGGGAGTTAAGCTGGACGGTGGGTGGTAGATTTCCTATTCAACAGTTTAATTTGATAGAAAATTGAAGAATCTTCGATATTTTACGAGTTTCAAGGTCAAACAATATCAAAAATACCGGAAGCGAAGGATCCTTTTCCAAGATGTCCGATTCTCATGGCTCTCGTTGGTTTAGGAGGCGGATGCCTGTACCACGTTTTCGTCAGAGCTTCGGTAGCTGCGCTGTGTTGAGCTTTTTTAATACTTTGACCCTCCGCGACGTATTCCTCCTCGCCAAGTTTCAAAGTTACAGTGAAACGTTTCTTATGCGCAGGCCCTTGTTCGTTGGTCAGTCTGTATTGATGCTGTAATTTATTGAACCTGGCGAGTTCGTTGACGAGACACATCGGTGTTTTTTCTTTCATGCTCGCCAACGCTGCGCTCGTCACGTTTGCCGGGTTTGGATTCGAAGGTCGTGACGAAGGACTGTCGTCTCTCGAGTCGACGCGACTGTTTTCGTCTTGATTGTTTGCTAAGTTTTTCTGATCAGCGGTCTGAGATTGAGATTGGTGGATTTGTTGAAGGGTTTCGTGTTGATTCTGAAGTTGGGGCTGTTGCAGCGTCGGTTGTTGAAATTGTTGCAAAGTTTGAGTCGGATGAGACGCTATCGGGGCGCTCGGTTCCATTTGTCTATTCAAACCCATCGTTACCATCGTCCCTGAATCGAATTTATATTAGATTAATTATTACATTCGCTTAGACTTCGAGCAACAAAAACCCATTTTTTTCGAATCGATGTAAAAGATAAAAAAAAACATTTTTTTTCAACACTTCCGGCTGTAGGACGATGTAAGAAATGAATAAATAAAATAAAAATACACAAAACATTCGTTTAATAAGGACATTTCGCACACACACTCCGGGAACGATCGTAAAACGATCTTTAACAATAAGGTTATGTATTGAATTTTTGAGGTTATGGTCGATCAGGAAAGAGGAAGCCGGAAGTAAAAAAACGGAAGTCATGCGTAGCGTGCTTAAAAAAAATAGGGAAGAAAATTAGCAAAGCTGGATAGAAGCATATTAATCATGATCCCAGAATGAAAATGATTCCAACGTAAAATAAAATGATAAAATTGTGCGCGATTTTTTGGAGATGTTTTTTTTTTATTTGTCCCGATGATACTCGCGATTCGAATTTTTGTTTTTACGGAAATTGAACGAGATATTTGATTCGAATGGAAAATCCGACTAATCGAATTAAATATGATAGCTTTTTATGGTTTAAGAGATAGAGAACCGACCTTCGATGCACCCAGTTGGTCCAAACAATAGTTCCAAATTGTCAGTACTTATGTTTAACATCTGTCGATGAACTTTACCGTCGACACCACTTAGCAGTACTGAGAATACGCACGCGACGATTATTATTGGGTTGATACGCCCTAACAAAATTAAAGATAATCGTGCTGTAAGTGTGTGAAAACTTTAAGAAAAATAGTTATTTTCTTTTTCATGTAAATCGGGGTTTTAGCGGCCTGGAAATTTGTCCTGTTTTTCATTTGCAAACGAATTAAATTCAAGGTAAAAATGAAAATTAACGTGGATGAAAAAAGAATATAAATTAAAGGTGCAAGTTTGATAAAAACGTGGAGAAATTTTCATCGCTTCGAAAATAACGGAGGGGATGCGAGACGACAAAATTAATAATTGATAAATTATTTTGTTTGTTTTTCCTTAAATAAAAATTATTCGTAGCAGATATTTGCGGGATCGCGAGGCTAGGAAGAATAATTAATGATCGGTCGTGACGCGAACGAGCAGAAAAACCATCACCTGTTTTTTTTTTTTTGGTGACCGGGTGGAAAAATGAAAATGGCATTAAAGGGAGATGTAATTCGTGCTATAGGCAATTCGTGAAGCATCGTCTGTATTACGATTGGTCCTCGACGTTTGCTATTCTAATCTCACTCGTAAATAAAATAATTTTATTTTTTTTAATACTATGAAAATACGTCGAGGTGGCACACACTCGATAAAAAAATCACACCGGGCTTAATTCGTCTCATTATGCAAAACGTTCAATTTAATTAAACTTCAATCCGTCGCTCACCGTTGGGATTTTGTCCATTGACTCCCATCATGATCGGCTGACGAGGATTCGCCCCCGGCGGTCCCGAATGTTGCATGTGATGCATCGATAAAATTTGTTGATGTTGCACATGGGGCGTTCTTTGCGACACAGCGTGTATATGCTGCGCTTGATGTGGAATCATGTTTGTATGTTGCATCGGACGTACCGGTCCCCCCATCCTGGTAAATTTTGAAAAAAATGATGTAAATGCTGAAAACCGTTGGATCGATTTAAAAACATAACCTAATTTTGTTTTCGTACATCATGTTCGGAGCAAATTTATTTTCTCTCAGTTGATTTTGCATCGAATGATGTTGATGCCGCAACATTCTATATCGTGGATAGGTGACGCTTCGATATCTGTGAAGTAAACAATAACATTCGAGAAATACGTTCTAAGCGTCTCTAGGTGTGTAGTAAACGATTATTTTCGCTACGACGCGTATCTCGACGTCGACTTTATAACGAATGACAAGCGGGATTCCCCTTAATGGTATCAAGAAATAAAACGCGATTGGAGTTTTACCATGGATTCACTGCAGGAAACATAACAATAAGACTGTCAAGGTAATTAATAACGATAGGTGAAACTGCAAAACGAATTGTATAGAAAAATTAAACATAAACAAATTTTTGGTTATCAATGTTCCAAAGTTTCCGAACAGCCAGCGCCGCCATGCGGCGAATCGCGGAACTACGTGCAACTTCCCGGCAAGTCGGCCGGTAAGGTCAATTTTTGTAATATTTACCTCATACTTGTTCGAAATAACAATAATCAAATAACACCCATGTTTCTAGAATAATGATCGATTCCCGATTGTTTAAATAATTAGAAACCCATCATAAATTTTTATTTCGATAATTTTTTCGCGTTTTTTTTTTCAATAAACGTAAAAATCGTGTCTCGTACTACCAAAACTCTACATCCTGCGACTACGAACCTTCATGGTTAAACAAGTCAAAACGATAATTCCCACGTTAAATACGAGATAATTCGATTTTCATACCTCGTGGATGGGTAAACGTCTTTCGATTCGATTCCAAAATATCCAGTCGAGGATTCTTCAACGTGATATATCAGTCAGAATGTATAGAATTCACGCTATAAAGTCCAGTAAGCATGAAGAAAAAGATCGAGGACTATAAGTCATCTGCAAGGAAAGATGGGCGGGCAGGTTTTGATTTTCGGCGATAACCTCTCCTTCCCCCCCTTCCGCACCGCTCGTCCTCTCAAACTGTTTCACTATTTTTTATTATACCGTGAATTAACGAAAAAAAAATATACACACACGCACTGTCACACACTGGAGTTCGTAGCAACGAATGAAAAAAAAATTCACTCCGTATACTAAAACGCGGCCATTTTGATCCCGGGATCTTACTGCCGTAGTCAACGTCTACCGTAGATAACGTATACACACGTATATCATGTATAAGTATAGATATATCGTTACTCGCAAATGTCGAACTGCAACCCAACACTTTGTCCCGTATCTTTCGACCTTTTACGACCTACGAGCACATAACACACGATCGCACTTATCCCTAACGCGAAAATCGTCGTTTGTTCGTACTCGTTTACTGTATTTTCGACGTAATGGAGAATTTTACAGACTCTTTATTGCCGCGAGAGACACAACCTTGTTGCGCTCCTTGATGCGGGCTTTCGCGTACGCGCCAGGTGTCTCTAGTAGTCTCGTTGCCCGACGACCGTACGTCCTTGCTGTCTTCTTTACTACTGATCCTGTTTTATTGTGTCCTGGAAATCGCGCGTACGCGAAAGACGAGAACCCCGTTCATATATCGTCAGTTATACGTATGTGTATGCATAGGGTTACGCTTACCTTGATTTCATGGGAAAGAAATACTACCGGCACCGGCTCACTTTTAGGAATACATATATATGCTTCTCTCTCTCTCTCTCTAGTATAATAAGTTACTACAACTGCTGACGGCGTCGCTGGTGTCGCACCTGTCATGGCCGCTCGAAAGTGACATTTTGCGCTGGGATAAGGCAAAACATGCATTTGATATCAATCAATCGACCTTCGATTAAATTATTACGAATAATAACATATTATTATTTAAAAATATGAATAATATGCTTTTGGTAGTATCAAATACGTCGCACTTGGGTGACTCTTCCTTTCGCGAGTTTCCTGTAACCGTACATTATTTCCTATACATAATTATTAATCTCGATTTACCAGAAAAGGAAAAAAACGATTTTGTAAACGCTCGCTTACGAACTACGCCCAACCAATGCCAATATCGATCGTTGATAAATAATAATAATCATTTTATTTACATTATGAAGAATGGCGTAGTACCGCCCTATATACGAGACAGTACTATACGTATATATATATATATATATAGTACTTTCACGTATACCGGAAGTGCCCCTTTTTTCGTCGTTTGTTCCTTTCTCCCACGCGCAATGTGTTCAAATTGGTACGAAATTATTTGTAGACCGCGTATACGAAATTATTCATACACGATATCGCGGATTAAAATATATATATATAAGTTTACGACGGAAAGGGTAAAACCTAATTATACGTAATTTTATTCATTTCGCATCGATAATTAATAACGTTGGGCACTATACGATCTAGTTCTCTACGTTAAATTTATGAATATCACAGAAACGATAGAAACCCTCCGAAATTTTTGTTGGGCGGTGCGGGCCACGTGAAAAAATCGTCGAACGCACATTATTATTATTATTTTTTTTTTCTTTTCTATATCTTCGGTATGAATATTTTATGCGCATTGTGTTTCGTGAATGAGGAAAAAAACGTTCATTAACAACTCGATTGGCAAAGACTCGGTACGACTTAATTAATTACGACGATCACGATGATATTTTTAAAAAAGCTACCCTATTGAACTACCGATTGATCTTTTTTTTTCTTTTTATCATTTTCTAAATACAAGATTTTTTTTCGATCAACGGAAAATATAATTGCTTCGGAAAAAAACACTCTGGACATTACAATCGTTCGAGATAATGATCGAGACGAAGTTACTTGCAATATATAGTGTTTTTCTTCTTTTTTTCTTTCTTTTCATTTGAAGGCCACAGTTTCACGGGAATAATTCCCGAACATTAAATTTTTTTTAATTACTCGTCCTAATAGACTTTAGCTAATATATATATATATAATTCAATTGTTGCATACTCTGATGACGGAATTTATTCGACATCTGTGATGTGATATGTCCATTGTGTCGTGTCTTTTTTTTTTTCTTTCTTTCAATACAGGCCAAAAAACTGCAAGAAAAAACGAATGGGCCAATCCTTTTTTTTACCCCTCTCCCATTTTTTTCTTCCTACAAACAACGATAATCCATCGTCACGTTTTTTAACAAAGTTCTTCTAGGTTTTTTTTCCTTCCATCTCGCGAGATGAATTTTAATATATTTTTTAAACACACTTGTTCGAGCTGTAAAAAAATTATTTTTAGTCCTTTGACGAACGATTTAAAGCATTGTGATTTTTTGTTTGTTTTAATTCAAAGCTCTCCACATATCGGCTATAATTTACGCTCGTGGGATTTTTTTGATGAAAAATCCCACTTACGTTATTTTCTCGATTTCTCATTTTTGCTCAATAATTTCAATAATCTAATCGAATGGCTTTCTAAAGCACCCAGGGATCTTAACTTATTTTCGTGGCACCATTGTGATTAAGTTTGTGATTTACGACGAGCCATCCGTCGTCCTGTACCGTCTGCAAATATTCTTCCAATAATTTCGCCAAATTGCGACGCTTGAAACGCAAAGACTCTTTGACAACTTCGCGAACGAATGAAAGTCGTATGTCGAGGGTGCCCTGAATCTGATGAAGATGGGAGAACAAATTGGCGTAATCTGGAACAAGAAAAAAACAATAAAATTTTTAATTAAAAAGAAATTTTTATGAAATTTTTGTTTTGTTTTAAATCGACTCACTCGTTCCTCTTCTTCGCACTTCTTTGTAAACGAGCTCCCTGATGGACAAATTGTGCCTCCTGATCTCCTCCAATTCCTTCTTGGTCGGTATTTTCTCAATTTCCGGTTTAACGTCATTTTTTTCATCCGCGTGATTGCTCAAACGTTCCTGTATCGCATTTTCGCCACTGGCGCCACCGTCGTTCTCCCGCTCTTCGATCGTGTCGCTATTCTCGATCTTGACTTCCGGTTTACGTTCGATCGTCGCTTCGACGATTTTTGCGCTTTCGACAACGCTGCAGGGAATCGCAGCCGCATTATTTTCCACAGGGGAAGCGCTCGAGACGACCGGAAGTGTCGCAAGAAGGTCGTTCGTTTCGACAGGAATGGGTTCGAAAACTGGCAAAGCCGTGGTTAATTCGGCAAGACCGTTGACCAATTTTTCCGGCTGGACGAACGAGGATAACATGGAATTCGGAACGTTCGCGTTCGACGACAAAGAAGTCGAGTAAGACGGGACGTTGCCGTCGTGACCGCCGTAAGTAAATGCTTTAACGTCGCTCGGTTGCCAAGGAATCGGTGATATTGAAGGTGACCTTGAGATTGGGGTGTACGAAGGTCTTCTAACGACTACGTCCCGCGGAATAGGTCCTGGTTTCCGTTTATTCGGTGGCGCTCTCGGAGTCCCGATAGCTCCGTCGATCGGCGTCAAGGCGCGCTTTAGCGCGCCTTTCGCCGATAAAGAACTCGAAGACGACGCGGACGAGGATGAGGACGACGTCGAACCGACAATGTCTATGTCCGCCTCGTCCACCATCATTCTTTTGTCTATTTTGAAAGGATTTCCTACGGAAAATAACGAAAAAACAATTATTACGTCCACTTCGAAAGTTTGATCAGCGATGATACGAGCACTAAGCAACCGATCGGATTAAAAGTTGGAGGGTACACAGAGAATTATGGCAAAAAGTGGCTGTTTGTATTTTTTTTTCAAAAATTTTGAAAATCGTGCCACAGGCGACGAGTGATTCGTAAAACGCCATCTGTACTTTTTCTTCGGCACTGAGCGTTAAGGTTTCGAGGGTTGTCTAGAGAATTATGGGACAAATTTTGGAACAAAAAATACCGAGAGATACTTTTTGCCATAATTCTCTGTTTAGCTGCTAATTTTTAATCCGATTGGTTGTTCAATGCTCGTATGTTTATGGTTCGAATTTTCGAATTTTCGAATCGATAGAATTATCTTCCAAAGCCGATAATTGACAAGAAAAATTATGTCGATCGATCGATCAATTTTTTTCGAGGAAAAAAAATTCAAACGTACCAAACATGTGTTGTCTGACCGGAACGCTTTCGATTTCTCTCAACGGTGGTGTCATACGTTTCAGATATTCTTGATAATTTCCCATCTGTGCAACCGGCATAGAGTGAACGTAATCCTCGTCGAGGAGTTTCGTGTGAGAGAGGCCGGTTTGCAAAAAATTTGCTCGCATTCTCACCACTTGATCGAGTAATGATTTTCTCGGTACGTCGAAAGCGTTTCTGTAACTTTGAGCACCTCGTTGTTGTTGCTGATTGCGCACGAGACCGACAACGAAACCACCGAATTCGTTCAGTTGATCTCGCAGACCGATAAACTTGTCCTGTAGCAATGGATGAGAAACCTAAAACCAGGAAAAATTAAAAATCTCGGGGAAAAGTAATTTTTAAGCTTGAGAGGCAAAATTTCCTTACCAAATCCTTTTTCAAAGGACTTCTTGGCACGACTCTCACACCCTCGGTAATCGAGGTCGAATTTCCGTTAGAAAGCGCCTTTATCGCGCTTGCATTAGCCACTTGTTTCGATATTACTTCGTTGCAGAGTCGATCGAACTCGACCTTAGCGGTATTTTTCAATCTTTTCAGATAATTCAAAACGCTGTAAGACAGAGAATTGTCCATATTGTCGGGTATGAGCGTCTGGGCCAGAGGCGTCGGAGCACCCATTCTCGTCAAGGCTCTTCGCAAAGACTGTAAACAGAACAAAATCAATATTTTCCAATTTTTTTTTCATATTTGTTCCTTTTCTTTTTTTGTAAAAAATAAAAAATTTAATTACCGCGGCGTAGTACGTCGGCATTGTGCGCATATAATTCTGAAACTGCGTACGCCACTCGTTGGTAGGCTTGAGTCTATGAACCTTGAAGAGTTCCTCGAGCAAAGGCAACAAAACAGGATAATTGTACGGCATTACGAAAAGATTGACGCAAGTAAGATTGGTGCTCGCTTTGAGATAACCGAAAGGATGTCCAACCTCGCTGGATTTGTACGAATTAGCGACGAAAACTTGCCAACAAACCGTCGGTTGTTTTCTCGCAAGAATAAATTGCGTCAGAGGACTTGGTTCGAGCTCGTATTTATCGAATGGTAAATTTTCTATAACCATTGGTTCTTGACTCGTGCAAGTAAATTTAACGTTAGGATGAGCCGATCTCGGTGGCAACGAAGTGGCACTAAGATCGGGCCAAAAACTCTCGGGTATTGGCCAGAAACCAACGGCGAAGCCTTTTTGCGCCGAACGAGGAACGTAAATTAATCTTCGACAAGAATGCCACGCGGCATTCCCCGTTAACGTGATCGTCATCGAACTTCCGGCGTTTATCGGATATTGCGCTCTTGTACCGTTCATCACGCTCGTTACGTCCTCCTCGTTCTCATCTTCTTCCTGGTGCATCATCGACATCGTCGTCGTCGTTGTCGTCGACGCTGTCATCGTTATCGTCGTCACTGGCAAACCGTCCGTCGCTAAAGGCGGTGGATCCGGTCCGATTTTTTCGAAATTTATCACCACGCCGGATTGAACTTTTTGGACGAGGGAATCTATGCACTGCATCATCATTCTGTGAGAAGTTATGCAATAGGAACGTCCTTCGAGAATAAAAATAAAAAATTAACGGTTTTTTTCGATTTTTAACATTTGCTTTCTTGTTTTTATTTTACAAGGGTGGCAAAGTTATTAAGGACGTTTGTATTTTTTGTCAATTTCTTAATTTCAAGAATAAACGTTGCAGAAAACTCAAATTTTGAACTTTTAAAGCTTAATTAATATTTTAAACAAAATTATTTTTATATTTCTTCGACAAAATAAATAAAAATGTAACTATTGTTATTCTATTATGATAAAAATCGATTATCGACCGAATTATTGTAATAATAATATTTTTTTTGTTATTAAAAATAAATTTGGACTAAATTAAGCAATTTTTGTTATGAAACAAATCAATAATCGAACAAAAATGTAACTGTCCCCAATAATTTAGCCACCTATTGTATTTTTGTCTGAATTTTTACCTCCGGTGACTTCGCACATGGCATCTATGGGCGAGGCGTCACTCGCAACAAGACCGGTGTCTCTGTCGATCGCCGGTGTTCCTGATAATCGCAGAACGAGCGAGAATAATCTTTGATCCCATCTGAACGGTTCTTTCGTCAATTCGGACCCAGGTATGGGCGAATGCATTGGTAACGTAAACTGTAGAAAAATATTTGAGGTTAGGAAATAAAAATTCTTGTTTTTTGTTAATACGAAGAATTTTGTCCTCACGTCTTGATGAACGCCGCTGTGAGTCGTGTATTTTCCACCGTCCGTTATCAAAACTATGACCGAAGGTTCGAGATAAAAAGGACATCTTCCTTGGCCGTAAGTATCGATTCCGGTTTGCATTCGATTGAGATTCAAAACGTCCAGCGCATGTTTTAGCGCAGCGCCGAGGGTCGTTAGACCAAGGCACTGAAGATTTTTCAACTCGTTCATAAAAGTCGCAAGATTTTCTTTCCATCCCGCCTAAGAAATAATCGAAAATTAATTTTTTCTTGCGAAATTTTGACAAAAAAAAACATGAAATTTGTAAATTTTTTGAAAAATACTTTTATATTCTGCGGTGGATCTTCGAAGGTCAAAAGCATATAACGATCGCCTCGGCTTTCTGGTGATCTTTGCCTGACCTGAGAATCATGGGAAACTTTAATACAAAAAACTAAAAAAAAAACAAACAAAAATGAAAACAAACGGCATTGTTTTCTTTCTCGTTCTTTGTTCGAATGAAAATTCTAGAGAAATGTTCGAAAAATGTTTCTTGTAAGTTTTCAAAGGAAAAACTACGAAACGAAGAATTTTAATAAAGCTTTTTCGTTTTTGCGTACCTTGACAAAAGTCTCGACGGCGCTTTTGGCTACGTCCAGGAGTGTCGGTCGACCGCCGAGATAGGCTCTCTGATTCATAGATGCCGATGTGTCGATAAGAAATACTATTATGGTCATCTTAGCACGTTTCTTTTATTTTTATTAATTTTCTTTTCGATAAATAAGCAAACAAAAATTTGTAATCGAAATAAATTGAAAAAGAGAACAAAAATATAAGAACGAAGAAAAAATAAAAAATCTCTATTATCCCGGATTTTTCGAAATAACAAACAAATACCCGCGCGCGAGTTACTCGAGTCTCGGCAGTTCACCCGAGACCGCCTCTCATCCTCCTCTACAAATATTACGATTTCCCGTGAAAAAGTGAAAAAAGGAGAGAACGAAGAAAGGTATAAAAAAAATAAAAAAAAAAAAAAAAAAAATCGAGAAGGAAAAAAACCGTGGACCGAGACTCGGCGAACGAGCGTCGACGTAACTAGCCAGCTAGGGGCCCTTACCCGCGACGTAGCGCATAACTTTTACGGCCATTGAACGAACGTAGTACCATATACGATATATATACGTCGATATATATATATATATATATATATATATATATATATATATATATATGGGTGTGTGGGTGTGTGTGTGTATCTCTAATACGTGTGATCCGTGAAGCAACGTAACCCAAAAAACTATCAAGCACGTTTTCCTTCCTCTTCGTTGCGATTTTTTTTTTGGCTCGAAATAAAAATCTTCCTCCGTTGTCCTCTTCCCGTACAGTTTTCGGCCCCTGATGATTTCAGTTACGTTTCTCTAGGCTATACAGTAACTTCTCGACACTTTTCCGTTCTGTATATTTTTTTTTCCCTCTAGGCTTCCGACACCTAATTCTGTCCTGCTTGCCTCGCGTGCGGCCGATCGTTCCCTCTCTCTCTCTCGGTCTCTTTTTCTCTTTCGCTCTGTGTCCTCTGGGGGGAGGGGGCCACGTCCCTTTCCTAACCCTCTCGCGTGCCCCTCGCGCTCGCGCGCCACTGCTTGTTAAAAACAGCGGCTGATAAACTCAGCTGCCACGCTGCTACTACGGCTTCTCGGACGATAATGCCAGTCGAAGTTGGCCGACACGATGTACGATGTACCGCTTCGCCCCTCCACAAGGTTATTTACCCCCACCCGTGGGACACACGACTCGACGAGCTTCACTGACTGGCCGCGCTCGACCAATGGCGCTCGAGCCACTGCCGTCTGCTCGCTCTTTCTAACCTTCCGCGTTGGTCGCTCGCTTTGTCATCTATTCTCCATTACGCAGTCTATGAATTGTTATTATGAAAGACCACCCTCTTGATATACTTTTCTAGGTCCTCGTGGTACGAGACCGTTAGTTTTACGACTTGACGCCGACTTGCGTCACCTTACGTTGTTTTTGTAAACCGGAAAGTTACCAACTTGCGATTTTGTAACAGAATTTGTACATCGCGCATAGATTGTATCATGGATGAAGAAATTACGAACAAACGACGTAAACGTACGAGTTTGATCGAACGAATATCGGATAAAAGAAAGACGGTAAGTTTTTTTGACCCATTGTTATTGTTCTCTATGGGCTAAACCGTCGAAAAGCCGAGAGTCGATGCGCAGTGGGGTCAAACCCATTACGATGGTGTTAAGATAAAGGACGGGGTTGAAATATTGGCGCCTCGTGACAAAAGGGTTGAAAATAAAATAGTAGTCACGGTTTTATCAGTTTGTTCTTAATATAAACTTTGTTGAACTGCGACTGTTTGTTTGCCGCGAAGTTCGATCCATTTTTTTCACGGCGCTGTCCGCGCTGCGGGAAAACAAGGAACTATGGGCCATGACTTCTGATTGGCCAGTTGAACGCAGCCGAAAGCGCGGGCCATTTCAAATCGCTTAAACGCGAAATAAGTGATTACCGTAGAAAACTATTTAATATTTTGGAATAATTATTGCTCTATGTTATTTTAAATAATTAATTCGATCCCAGGTAGCTGAATCGATCGTGGATTTTCAATTCAACAAGAAAAGAGTAAGAATCCTAACTGCTTTGGAGGAAGTTCCGAAAAGTTGCAAAGGAGTTTTGTACTGGATGTTTCGCGATGGTAGAGTACAAGGTAAGACGAATAATACAAAATAAACAATCTTAAAAATAATTCCCTTAAATCAAAATTTCAGATAATTGGGCATTTCTATTCGCCCAAAAAATGGCAATAAAAAATCGAGTACCGTTACACGTCTGTTATTGCATTCTTCCAACATTCCTTAACGCGACAATTCGTCATTACAACTTTCTCGTTAAATCATTGAGAGAAATCGATAAAGAATGCAAAGAACTCGATATTAATTTTCATCTCTTACACGGCGAGCCAAACAAAGTCGTCTTCGATTTGATCAAAAAACATAAATTCGGTGTCCTAGTCGTCGATTTTTTTCCCCTAAGACTGCCTCGCTTCTGGCTCGAAGATTTGAAGAAGAAACTCGCCGAGACGATTCCAATATGCCAAGTAAAAAAATCACATTCTCCATTAAGAAAATAATTTTTTTTTAATTTCGAATTTTCCATCGTTTTTTCTAGGTCGACGCTCACAACATTGTTCCTTGTTGGATCGCATCTGACAAACTAGAATACGCAGCGCGTACGCTCCGTCCAAAAATAAATAACAAGCTCCCTCTTTATCTCAGCGAATTTCCACCCTTGATAAAACACCCTTACTCCTGCAAAAAAAAATTCGAAGAAATCGATTGGAATAATGCTGTCCGTGATGTTAATATCGACATGACCGCTGTAGAGGTCGAATGGGCAGTTCCTGGCTACACAGGAGGAATTAACATGCTCGAGAGTTTTTTGGAAGAAAGATTAAAATTGTTTAGCTCGAAACGCAACGATCCATTGGCCAAAGCGCTTAGCAATCTCTCGCCCTGGTTTCATTTTGGAATGATCTCGACTCAAAGAACGATTCTCCAATTAATCGAGTACAAGGAGAAGTACAAAGAGCCTGTTGCTGTTTTTATGGAAGAAGCGATCGTTAGAAGCGAATTAGCCGATAATTTTTGTTACTACAATGAGAAATACGATTCTATCGACGGGGCGTATAATTGGGCGATCGAAACTTTGAATAATCATCGGTAAGAAATTATGAGAAAGAATTTAATTATGAAAAATTTAATAATTTTGTGCGACAATTCTTTGGTTTTTTGGGGGGGAATTTTAGAAAAGACAAACGGGAATATATTTATAATCGGGATGAACTGGAACATTCTTTGACCCACGATGACCTCTGGAACTCGGCGCAGATTCAGTTGGTGAAAGAGGGAAAAATGCACGGTTTTATGCGGATGTATTGGGCGAAGAAAATTTTAGAATGGACCGAAAGTCCCGAGGAGGCTTTAGAGTGGGCGATTTATCTTAACGATCGATACAGCATGGACGGTCGCGATCCAAACGGCTACGTCGGTTCGTTAATTCTATCGTCGATCATTTTTCGTCGAGTTGATAAAATAAATTCTATCGTCGTAAATTTTTAATCTTAATCAAATTTTCTCAATTTTTAGGATGCATGTGGTCCATCTGTGGAATTCACGACCAGGGCTGGAAAGAGCGCGACATTTTCGGCAAAATTCGTTACATGAATTACAAAGGATGCCAGAGAAAATTCGACGTCAAGGCTTTCGTGAGAAAATGGGGTGGTAAAGTCGTACTCAAGAAGAAAAAATGAGATCTGCTCATACAAATTTTTAAATATTGTGCTTTTAATGTTTTTTTTAACGCAGGTTTTTTGCAACTTTAATATCGTAATATTTTGAATAAAGTGGTGTTCTATTTTTTTTCTAAATTCTATATAATTTTTCACGAGGTTTTTTGCGAAGCAAGAACGATTCGCAATGTTTTCAGAGCTCGTGGCACAGGATCCTGCGATCTGAGGGAAATTGAGGCAGCTTCGAGGGCAAATTTAATACAATCGACCTCGTCAAGGCCATGATAAGAGCCAGTTATAAAAGCAGCTGCGAGGCAATCGCCACAGCCACTGACGCTAAATTTTTCAGTCTCATTTCGCTTCTCGACGACTGGCGCTGGATAATAACGGGATTGTATTTCATCGCTGGAACTTTTTGAGGGTTTTTCGAACCTTCGAAACGGGTCGAACAAGGGTTCGAGCTTCGATCCCTTTCTCGCAACCTGATGAAAAAAATCATTTTGGTTATAAAAATTTCATTCTGAAAGATTTTTTTTTTTTTACAGATGACAAATATTTTTTGTATACTTACGACAAGTCCCCGGGGGCCTAAAGTCGTTATAACGACTGGAATTTTTTCTGCGACGTATTTCGTGAGTTCAGATATCCATTCTATGCTTAAATTTTCTTTGTTATCGCTCGATTCGTTGGAATTGAAATTGTCGCGTGGTTCCGATCGAATTCCAAGATAATCGGCTATGGCTATGAGCTCGTTAACGTTTGGGGATATAAATTGGACTGTCGATGTTTGAAAACTCCCGCCGTTACGGTCGATCCACTCACTTCCGGTTTCGAAAATCTTTGTAGCTTTGGAAACGTCCGTTGGCTCGTACCACACTGAAAAATTACGAACGATGTTATTCAAAGTCATTTGAATAACATTACTTTATTTTCTACGTAGAATAAACATAAACACGAAAAGAAAAACACCTGCACATCGTGGTTAAAAAAACGCGGAAAATGATGGTGGACGTAATTAGCGAGACGCTCGGCAGGTGGCGGGGCAGGCGGGCTCGACAGGTGCTGTCCTCCCACTCGTCGAAGCTCACCACGCTCACCACCGCATTCCTATCTAATTTAACGTCGCGTACTTGGGTGATTGTGTAGTTGTTGTCGTTTTGTTTTTGATCATCATATCGTCGATAACAAATTGGCGATAAATTCAAAAAGTGAAATTTGAACAAGACGTAACGACGGGCACTAGCTCGCGGGCTAGAAGACAATGAGTAAATCGAGAACGGGAAAAACAGCCGCCGCGTGTACAGCGGTGGCGTTTATTTTGGTTCTGATCGCATTTACCACACCCAACTGGCTCGAGACCGATGGAAAGCTCGAACAACCGAAATTCGTCAAGATCGGTAATTAAAATCTTCACAAGCAACACCAGTTTCTCACCTCAATGTCAATATTTTTGCCTTTCCGAATTTTTTAATCTTCAAAAATTGAACCTTTTTTTTTGGTTAAATACAGAACTTCCCGTTCTCGTTACAACGTCAGTGGACGAATTTCTATTGTTTGTGTCGAAAAACGCGGAAGAATTCAAAATTTTACCCATTCGAAAATTTTTTCACAGGATTATGGCAAGTTTGCTTCCGCGGCTTTCAAGATCCTCGTCATCTCTACGATACGAGATTTTATGGCTGCTGGTGGGTGTTCGAAGAAGAATACTACATAATTCATGATATTTTGTTGCCGGATTTTTTTGTCGCGACTCAATTTTTCTTCACTCTCTGCATGACGCTCCTCCTGGTGGGAGGTTTTCTAACCGCGCTGTATACATGTTGTTCTCGTCGCCATGAAAAATATCAACTTTTACTTTGGGCGACGGGAGCAAATTTGACTCTTTCCGGTATTTGCGGAATTATTTCGGTGATAATATTCGGAGCGCGAGGAGACGGACGCGACTGGATGCCAAATTGGGAGCACAACGATATAAGTTGGTCTTATGCCCTGGCGGTAGTCGGAAGTTTCGTTTTAGTAGCCGCCGGTATACTTTTCTTGATCGAGGCGAAGCGACACAGAAAAAAGACCGAACAAATCCTTGGCGAGGAGCTAAAGACTCATACGACTATTTAACTCGCTATATTTCTTTTAATTCGCGTTGCATTCGTTTTTTTTTTTCGAAATTAGGTTTGAGACTTTTTACATCGAGGAAATATCATTTTTCCTATCTAACGGGCTCGAAGAGCTTCACATTTTCATTCGCAACGGATTTTAATCGAAATCTGATTTTATTTACGTGTATACTCATATATATATATATATATATTTCATTTGAGACATCGATCGAAGTTCATCGATCAAGATTTTAATTTTTTACGTATATTTTTTTCTAATTTTGTTTAATGGCGATCTATCGATTTTTCGATAGAAGCGAGAATCTTATTTTTTTTAAATCGATATTACGAGCTTCTGCTTCGTTGATTCGAGCACCGAGCGATACGAAACACGTACAATGCCGAAGCAGGAAAAAAACAATCCGTCCATTATAATTACGATAAGAATATTAATACTTATATATATATACTGTTAACTCAATGCAAGTGTAACATTTGTAAATACATATATAGACGATATTATGAAAATCGATCGAGGTGCCTTGAAGAACACCAATAAACGACTTATTTATCACCGAAAATTTCGTAATTTTTTTCCCTAGCCTCGAGGTCTCTGTTGGCGAACGTTTTTTTTTTTTTTATTTCTCGTTCGAAAAGCCAACGTTCTTGGCATTATTGGGCAGGTCTAGATTTACTCGTTTTCCTGCACATCAATTCGTCACACGTGTGTAGGACAGGAGGACACACGATTATGATTCATTGGCGAGTACGTGCGTGACGCCAAGTCCCATTTTTTATTCACGATGGGTGGGTCATTTCTAGTCACCGTGTACTCGGACCTTCGCATAATTGTACGTACGTTATGTCATGCGGTAGTGGATTTATAGAGTCTGTGTTTAGAGAGAATGAGAAAAAGAAGGGAAAAAAGTGGGTCTTAACGACGTATAAAAATGGAGGTCTTTCGACTAGGCAGGGTTTCTCCCACTTTTCATAAATGATCCACATGAATCGTGGGAACTGCTTTATTATTGCCAGCGAATGTACAGTAAAATCTCTGCAACTATAACGTCACGTATCTCACGTACTTTACTGACAACATAAATAAGTACGAAAAGTTGAGCTGGTTGAATTATGAGAACTTCGACTGTACGAAGTACTAGTTTTCCTACATAAATCAGGTGTAACATGTATAATGCGCACCTCTCTGGCGCAAGAAACGAGCCCGTGGTTGAGGATCTTGTCCCGATCTCTCCGCTCGTTCCAAAGCGAATAGAATTCTTTATGCTATGCGTTTTAATGTATGTCTCCCATCCTAGGATGACTACAGCTTGATTCATTCATTGTACGAGACAATTACGTAAGTTTTTTGCTCGCAGAAGCACCGAGGACGAGTAATGAGTGACAAGTATATGTTGCTCTGTCACTCGGCGTTCTTGCACTTATAGGTTAGTCGGTGGTGGTGTGCAGAGTGCAAGGGGGGGGGGGGCGTGCATGTGTGCGTCGCCTAGTGTGCGTTCTCTCAACTGCTAAGAGACGCTTCTCCCACAGCGGTATTGCAGGCGCGAGGTAGCACATAAACGCTTGGGTGTGGTTAACGTGGGATATTTTACTCCCGAAGAATCGAAACAACAGTGAGAGTATCATTCGTTGCGTCGAGTTCATATCGTCGCGACGCTAGACACGGAGACGATCTCGTTCACAGGTGGTCTTGTTATCGTTGAAAATTCGGACGTGAAAATAGACACCGATCGTTTCGTGTGCTTCGAAACGTCAAAATTCTTTGTTTTCGTCTTTGTTACGAGAAATAAACGAAAAAATGTCGGGAAAAAAGAGAAGTTTGTCAGGAAGCGTAGCGGTCGGAGTTTTTTTCGTTGGACTAGTGTGTGTTTGCGTCGCTTTCGCCACTCCTGCATGGCTCGTTAGTGATTACAGGATTACAGGTGCACAGCTCGATAGACTCGGTCTATGGAGTCATTGTTTCCGATCATTGCCGAATCCTCGCGAGTCCGATGCACCGAGAAGATATTTCGTCGGTTGTCGATGGGTTTATGACCCGTTTACAGCAGGTTATTCTGAGATTCGAGGCTTTCTCTTGCCCGGTGAGTCAAACACGCGTTTTGTTTTTCATTAGTTATCGAACGTCGGTAAGTAAGCAGTCGCGAAAGGCCGCCATTTTGTTTCGTTCCAGATTTCACGAAATGGCGGGAAAGATCGCAAATTCAAAAATGCTTCTTTGATTTTTTTTCGCTTAAATTCTTTTTCAGACTTCGTAATTTCGTTTTCATTAATTAATCGTCGAGCATTTTTGTCCCGAGTTGTTGTTTCGTTGCTTATCTCTGTGTTGTGTGCGTTTGTTTTGTTTTATGAATACAGCCTTCATGATAGCGACCCAATTCTTCTTCACACTGTGTTTCCTCGGGTGTCTCGTCTCGTTCGGACTGATCCTTCTGTTCGTTCTATGCTGTCTCCCGGAACAAAGGCGTTATGTCCAGCTCATCACGACGATAGGATGTGCGCTTCTAGGAGCTGGGACCTGGGGCGTTCTTGCCGTTATAATATTCGCTTGCTTCGGTAACGCCGATGGCTGGATGCCCGGACACGCGAATAATTATCTAGGCTATTCTTTCGGTCTGGCCGTGGTCGGCAGCGTTTTAACGCTAATAACAGGTCTTTTGTTCCTCGTCGAGGCCAGCATACAGAAAAAGAAGCGACAATATTTCAAAGACTCGCAGATGCGATTCCAATTATCGTCCGAAACCAAATCATAAATCATGATAAAAAATGCGCAAAATCCTTCCCCCACTTTTCCGTCCATTGTCGATTTAATCGTCAAATCGAAGCATTCTTCGCATCGCGCGTAACGAATTGCTGAATTTACTTTAAAATTAGACGTAAGCGATAGTTTGAGATTTTTTTTATAACGCAGTCTCTCCCGATCCGTCCTCGAGTACAAACGTAGCTATTAGAACCGTTAAAATCGAAAATAAAAATGGATTTTTTTGCATCTACGATTTTGATTCATATCTCCCGCGCTTTTTCGATCTCGTTTATTGAAAAAGAAATTTTATCGACGATGCAGACTCTTTTTTATAACCCGCAGTGTTCGAATCTCTGAGTACGACGATATTTAAACTGTACGAAGAGAGAAGTTAGGCAGGAGGATCGAATCATTCGAAAAAAAAAACAAAAAATTGTTGGTTATGCGTCATCAGTCGCAAACCTGTTTCGTTCGTCATTAAGGTAATTTAATATATTGTATTTTATTCTACCGACGAAATAAAGACTCTTTTTATCTATGATATATTTGATTTTGTCTTTCGAAAATTATTACGAGAGAGTTGTGCACTCATCCTCCTATAGAAATATACAAACGATTGGAATTTGTTATGATGACGACACGTGCATTTGTAGACGGAAAAACGAGACCGTACGGTGGCGCCATCTACGCTGATAAAGGCGTGGCAAGAATCAGTGTCACCAGCGTCTTGTTTGTTTCGCGTCGTGAAACTTCAATTCCGTACGCGATAGTTTAATATTTCGATCAAAAGTATTAACAAAAACAACAATTTTAAAAGCTGATCGAGCGAATTAAGAAAAATGGGGACCGAGAATCAGGAATATCACAGGGCGTCGAGTAAGCATTTACCGCGATGTAAAAAAAACGTCAACCTAACCTCACTGTTTATTTATTTATCGTATATTATACATATATCGATATTATCCGCTCATTTTATTACGTTTTCTTTTTATTAAAGACGCCGTCGTTTTTGGCGGCGTGATAACTTTCATCGCTGGTTTCCTACTGGTAATGTCCTTTACCAGGTAAGCGTCTCGTGATCGCCCAATTATTAATAAAAATGAAAAAAAAAAACTTCGAGAAAAATGAATCTTTTTAAATTTCACGTTTACGCAGTCCTTATTGGATCCAATCGTACCAAGAAACCTTCAGCGATTTCAAACACATGGGTTTGTGGGAATATTGCTTCGAGGAATTTCGATATCCGTTCTACCAATTCGACAAAAAATTTAACGGTTGCCATCACATATTTTCCAACGAATTTCACGTAATAAGAGAATGGCTTTTACCGGGTTGGCTGATGGTCGTTCAGGCCTTCGTAACGCTGGCTCTCTTATTTTCCTTCTACGGACAATTTTTACTCGCTATGATCGTCGTTCGATGGCCGCTTAGATTCGTTCTACGCTACGAATGGGTGCTCTCCTCGATCGCATTCATGTGCGACGCGCTTGCCGGTAATTATTCGATTTATTTTGTTTTACCGTTGTTTTCTATTTTTTGTACCGTTATTTTTCTTTTTTTTTTACTAATTTCAATCGAATTTTTTTTTTTCAGGCGGTCTTCTATTTTTGAGCGTAGCAATTTTTGGTGGACAATGTTGGAGACGCGATTGGCTGATGTATCCGAATTTTAATCATCTCTCCTGGTCCTACGCTCTAGCCGTTATATCTTTCATGTTTCATTGTCTCGGCGCTTTCCTTCTTTATCTCGACGCCCGAGCTGGCTACAAACTTCGCAAAGAATCTCGCAATTTAGTTGTCCAGATGCAACCGAATCCTCAGAGTCATCACGGCTTGCAACGCGGTGGTTACGTTTAACCGAATACTCGATTTTTTTTTTTTTTACTCTTTTAAGTCTTCGTAGCCTCACCGAGTCCGTCCAAGAAGAATCTCATTCGGAAGAATTCTCGTTCGTATTATTTTTTATACACACTTATATAGACATAGATATATTTATACGCGAGAGGAAAAACGAAGAAAATTTTATAAATGCTCCTCAACGACCAATGGTTGTCCCTCGAAATTATCATAACGATCGAATGTAAAACGAAAGAAATAAACGTTTTATCGACTTACCGGGGATTTTATTACGGGCTGCGAGATCGATGCACGCTCGCATAGTCTCGAGAGGCAAATTCCCATCAATTACGACGAGCCCGGCACTCTCGATGGTCGCACGATGTTTTCTCACCAATTTAGCATCGATCGACTGGAAAGTATCCATTTCCCCGATTCCGAAATGGCACTCGCCCGTGTTATCGAGTATCGCTGTGTATCTTGACAAAATAACATACAATTATTGTTAGAAAAGATAAAAAGTTTTAGTACATACCAGGAAGATCAGGTGTAAACTATGTTATTTTGAATTTCCCGGGAAAGTTAGTTTGGCGCGGGTTCGAAAAGCGACAATTTTCGAAATGACCTCATTAATTTTCTTCGCGATCGACAGCGCCGTTTCGAAAGAACTACGATGGACAATTGTTTTTTTTTTAGTGGGTAAGGAAGAAATCTATAGTACCGTCCGCCGACGCAGGGTGGCTGTTCTACTAGCTTCGCGATTCTGCCACCCGGCGTCGTCCAGCGTTAATCCCTTCCTTCACTCTTAACCTAAACATATATGTATATATCTATATGTATTACCGAGGTGTGATAACATCCGATAAAAACTCGATCGTTTCGCCGGCATCGCCAAGCTCCTTGGCGATGGATCGTCCAGCGTCATCATCCCCAACGACGCTGATAAGTTTCGTGTTACTATGACCGAGGGCGACCATAGCCGCGGCTACGTTTCTTCCAACCCCTCCGTGACTCTCGCGTCTCTTGGCACGATGCGTTCCTCCACCCAGCTGTAACAAAGTGCATTCTATAGCGAGCGATGGACGTTTCAACGTAACGTCGACAAAAGAGCTATCAAGAATCGCGGTCGTAAAATTGTATGGTTCAAAGTCGTAATATCGTTGTACTATAATGTTATCGTTGCCGGGGCCAAATCTGTGATATGCGAATTTGAGAATAAAGGAACAAAAAGAAAGAAAACAAGGAGAGCTCGCAATTTCGGACGCACGGGTTCGTGCGCAAGTCTCTTTCGAACCACAGGAATGCCCTATATATATATAAATATATATGCCTGTTAAGTCGAGGGGCCATGCACCTATATAAAGCATAAAGCTCATATAGCTTTCAGTCGGGCTCGTCGCCGGTCGCGGGTGATGGCGCTAGATCGAAATTTCTCTGTTGAGATGAGTTTCTATACGTAAAACCCTCGCGTTATCGAATATCCCTACGCCCCTGACACGATCAAACCGCCAGACCCTCGGCTCATCTCTATGTGTTTAATCTATCGTGGATAACGCTCTACGCTAATAATTCTCGAAAAAAAAAACATACAATCCCGATACAAGTGGGAACGAGAGAAAAACAAAGAAAACAACGCGACGAGAAATCTCAGCGATCTTCGACGTTCGGCAAAGCTCAGCGTGACTTCTCCAAAAGCGCCAGCGCCGCCACCCGGCGAAACCGCGCAACACTTTTTATATCAGCGAGAGATCTCTGGAGAGAAAAAAGTTTTAGGTGTAATTTTTCAAGGATCCCCTTGAAACATCGTTGAAATAATATATAATCGAACTGAGTAGAATATGACGTTTGTAATTATTATTCAAGCAAATATAAAGTAAATCGTCCATTCAACACCGGTACTGTCAGATTTCACCGTGATTTTGCCGAGTCGCAGCAGCAGCATCGAGGCGAAGCGATCGAACAGAGTACGACTAACACATGCACCGTTGTACAACACTTCTTTCTCCGTCTCTCACGCTGACGCGCGGGTTGGGGTGGCGTAGAGTCGAGGGCTGAGAGTCTGCCCGGTCGTCTACTACAATTCAGTGTTGGTCAGCCAGACCGTCTGACGAACAGCCAAGGGTCTTTCTTTCCACCAGAGGCATCTCGTGTTATCCGGGAACAAAAAAGCAAATACCGCGAAAATCTCGAGAGAGAAAAGAGAGAAGAAAAAGGATCTTTACTCATCTCCGACAAAGGTCGACGTCTCTCTCTCTCTCCGTGATCTTTTTGTTTTCGCCTATATATATGTATATATGTATATACACATATATACAACAAAATATATATGTTCATTCATCGTTCTTTGGGTGCTTTAGTCGGCGACGTATCGGTGGGAAGTGGCGATAACGATTTATTTCGTTTGGCTTTTCGGGACATGTACATGCGACATTAAATCGCCTGCGGGACTTTGAGGAACCACTCGGACAAGCCAGCTGTCCCCGTGCGCGTCGGTGAATGTGTATACCCGCGCGTGCGCGTGTGTGCTATACGTGTGTGTGTAATCTTGTCGAAATTTTCAACGGACACGAACACGACGTTACGTGCGTGATCCACGAGTGCCTGACCGAACTAACGTATATATGTAGAGTCGTACGCGTATATATACACATATATAGTTAAACGTGAGTTGTCCAGCGTCGCGAAAAAATCTCTCCGTAAAGAGAGATGAAAGTGCGAACGATGGAGCGAGTAAGCGCGTAGAATCGAGGGGTGGATACCGTGGAAGGTGGAGAGAAAGCGTCGAGGGGACGTAAGAGGATCGGCGCGAAGTGTAAACTGTAAATTCGACGATTTATCTTATCGTCTAATTTTAATAATAATAAAAATGTATTATAACGTGCGGAACGCTCGTCAAAGGCGTAAACAACTCCAGCCAGTCGTGAATATCGCATCATCATGAGAAATTATGAAAAATGTCGCGACGACGAAAATAAAAATGTCAAGGATGCGAAAAACGGTGGAACTGCGAAATCGCGCGAGTATTTGCGCGCTTTTGGTGAATACGGACGAGAGTGTACGATACATTATTGAATAAAAATCTAAGAAGAAAGGGAGGGATAATAAGAGAAAACTACGACCCATTGACTCATAACAAAAGGTGTCGATTCTCGTTTGCGTTACGTTCGATTTATCTCCCGAGTGTGTGAGCGTGTGTATATTTTTTTCTTTCAATCCAATCTGCTTCCCCCACCCCTCCCATTCCTCCTCGACCCCCCGCCACTTTATCAAAACCTAACCTAAAATGACAAACAGGTGCAAGCCCGGTTGATGGTCTCTCACCCTCTCCGGCTTTAAGTTAGTTTCTTTTCTTTTCTTTACTTTTTATTATTCTCTTCGTTCGATCGACGCCGAGACCGAGACATCATCGAGGCGACGAACCAAGGTCAGTGATACATCGCTCTACCCCTACGTATTGTGATGTACACCACAGCACATATATGTATATATATAGTTGCACTATAGGTTAGCCCACTAGCGATTTTTTATCGAATTTCACATGTACAGCGATATTTATATAGATATATCTATAAATGTGAAATATAATATCGCGTGAGCTTGAAAAACGTTCCCCATCGTTCAATCTCTCTAAACAATCCGATCGCGGTAGAGCGATAGTAAAAAGGGAAACCTAGCGAGCCTGGGATTGCCACGATAAAGGCAGATCTGTGGGTAGTAGATTAGAAAAGCAGATGTTATATATCGCACGAAGGTATACGTACGTTTTATATATAGAAACATATTAATATAAATATATATACGTCGCACGTGTGTTTGTGTATGCACGTGTGTACATACGTGGGGAACGTATACTTGAACCGAGTCGCAAGTATAATGAAAGTTCAAGAGGGGGAGCCTAGAGGTCGCGAACCCAGGGCAACGTACAACCGCAATGCATTGTGGGTCTCTTAAATTCTCTCCCACCTCGGGGCCACATAACCGTCTGTTTTGCGCGTTTAATTAACGATGTATTATGTGGGTCGAGAATGAGATAGGGAGAGAGAGAATGGTTTAGTCGGGAGAGGGAAAATAAGAAAGGGTAAAAACGTAGGATTTGTTTGGTTAGAAAGCGCCACGGGCCTTTTCCCTCACTCCACCTCCATACAACTCTCGTCTCTTTCCCGTGTCAAAGACCACTGCATAGAATAATGGAGAATCGTAGAACAAGAGTGTATAAAGCCTGGGTGGCTCGAGTATATGCGCGCGGTGGACGAACGGAGAATTAAAGAGAGAGAGAGAGAGAGAGCGAACGCGCCCGTTGCCTAGAGAGCCTCGAAACGATCGATGGGGTAGTACTGTACCCATCGGGACTTGAGCTTTTCCTTTTTTTTCTCTCTCTCTCTTTTTTATCTTACTCTCGAAATGCACTGTTCCAGGCACATTAAAGCCAGTTGACGGCAGATAATTAACGGAGTTATTGTGGACTGGCTTTTATTGGGTACTTGAAGCGAGGTTATGTGTGTATACTATATATACATATGGGTGCATGCATAAAATAGGCATTAATCGAGCTCCAACGATTTCAAAGTACGAGTACATAATTCTTTGTAGATGAAAAACCTCGTTTCACCATCGATTATCGTTCTAAATCCGCTTGGATAATTTTTTGTTTAACGAGACGAAGTGGTTTTTTTTTATTAATCCCTCTACCACCCACTAGACTATAGTTCTTATCTCGGAATTAATTACAGGAAGAGATTGAGAATCGCGATTGATTTTTACTTTAATGAGAAAACCCCCGGGGTGGATTTGTCGTGGTAAACGTTTTGTTTTCTTTCTCTTTTTCCAAGTTATGTAAAAGTTTCGCGATAAAATTGGAAACGGATTTAGAGTGTGGGGAATAAGTTTCGCATGGGCTAGGATTATTATTGGAATGTCGACTGTGTAGAGAGGATGTAATAATAGTAATAATAATGACCGCCTATAGGCCAGAGCTCAAGCTATCGATGCGCCGATAAAATTATGCTATATATATAACGAGCACTTACAGTGCATAGTACGGAGAGAATGTATAGCTTGCATTTGCTACATACACACAATTATACGTATATATACATTGTGCGAACGGTAGATACGGTTGTTGTATCACGTAGCGACCGAGCTAGCGGGAGACGGATCGATGAAATAGAATTTGCTATACATGTATAAGGAACATGCTATACGTTCTGTGAGAGGTAACAAAATAGCTAGTACCACTCGGCAGAAAATAAAGTGGGGATGTATGCCAAGCTCGCACGAAGCACGACCATTCGTGTAACTAACCGAAGAAATTTCATTCGAATAATAACAAAATATTTCACAATTTTGCAAATTACAAAATTAATTTTGTCATAACCACGAACAATGGTGAACATTGATTGTAATCTTGATCGTTGGGAGTTATTAAACGGCTAGCTTCATACTGGATTATGTTCCATCTAGCGAGTTTTCGCCGCTAGGTGGCAGCGGCAGCGCGGGGAATCCCCTGGCGTTATGGGAATCGATTTAATCGAATTCGATCGAATATTCGTATAACTTCATGATGTTATAAAACACGATGGGTTTTTGGACATAGCCTGGCGTGTTCGAACGTAAACATGCAGTTTACGTGGGAAAACTATTATTATCGATGTTATGGGAATTAAATGGAGTTTTTTTTTTAACGTTATGCATGGTTACGTGTAAAAGTCGTTTCGATTATCGGGTTTATGAAAAATATATCGCGGACACTAACCTCGGATCTCGTGCTAACAACTCACACAAACAAAACACCTTCCCCACGGCGAAAATCCAACGTTCATGCATTATACACCTCGCACGTAAGCGTTATTCTCGTGTCTGACGTTACTTTATCGTGTCTGTTGCAGGTAACTAAAAAACGAAGCGAGAGAGAGAAATAAAGGGCATAGAATGTGTTGGTCGAAACTGTCGGATCGACGGGGGAGAGGTCCCCGAGGCGCGAGCCTCGCGTGACACAAAGTTCCCCCCGCCCCGGAATAACGACCAAAGGAACGTAAAATAAAAGAAAAAGCGACGAACGACGAGAGAGAAAAACAGGAAAAAAGAAGAATGCACGGATCAAGAGTAAAAATCTAAAAACAATAAAAACAGCGGGTGCCGCGATATCGCGGGTTGCTTTTTTTCGAGGTTAACGCTGAGAGAAGGGTGGGGCCGTAAAGCGTTAAAAGGTTTAGGTAGCATGACGGTGATGCTGCTTCAACGTTTATCAAGCCCTCACACGAATCAGTGCCGAAAGACTAACGACGGCGTAGCGACAACCGGGCAATTATCGTCATCGACGCCAGCAGCTCAATCCACATCACCGTCCGTAACCTCGCTCTCGACCCCATCGCCCACCCCATTGCCATTTCTATTTCTCCTCGAGAGCCAAGATTCGTGGGAAGAGGAACGCGACATACCGATCGGGAATAGCGACACCTGCATCGCCTCTTTACCGAACTCATCCTACACGAGTAGCGTCGATTTTCCAAATCGTCATTGCCCCAAGTTCGCTTCGCCGCCGCACCGTTCCTTGATTATAGACGACAGTAGCCCCATCGGGACGACGACCAATACCGTCATCAACGATTACATCGAGAACGAGAACGAGAACAACAATTTCACGGTCAGGAACAACATCAACAACAGCAACAATAATCGACGCAACAATAGAAATTACCGAATAAACAATAATAATAATAATAATATTAATAGCAACGGTAGCGTGATAGTACTGAGCGAATTGGGAGAGCAGGAAAAGGGACGTAGATTAGGGGGACATTATTTTAAGGAGAATAGCGAGGTGGAGGGTTGGATCGTAGGTGGTGAGGGTACCGGTATAGGAATTTGTACGATCGGTGGGGTCCGTGATTGCAGCGGTGGTATCGCCGCTGCGGCAGGAAGCGGAAGTGTCGCGGGTGGGGCTGCGAGCGGTTGCGTTGGTGGAGGGGTCGGTGGATTCGGAAGATCGTTACAATCGGCCGGTAGCGCGTCTTTCGCGTCGACGGGCACGGCCGATCCGCGGATCGGCGGAGGTGGGGCCGTGGCCGCTTCCTCGGCGGCTACGGCTGCGTCGAACGCGTCAACGTGTGGCCCTGTAGCTGGTCTCACGCGTCTCGACAGTCAGGGTGTCGCGATGCGATATTATCGTCTCTGGATATACGCATGCAACCTAGTACTGCTCGGAAGCGCGGTTGGTTTCGCAGCTGCGGTATCGCGCACGCTGCTATTCTCCGGCGATCCGAGACGCTTCCTTGTCCCGGGTGTGCCACGGGCGTTGGATCCAACCGCCCTCTACGCTTACCTCGCCCTAGCCACTCAATTGGGTCTGGTCCAGCTGCTGGGTTGCATAGCAGCGAGAAGATTAAGCGCGAAGCTTCTCAACGCCTATTGGATGCTTCTACTGGCACTGTTGTTCGGTGATGTGGTCATAGGTGTCGCCTGGGTCTTCCGTTTCGAGAAAATCCGGGCCGAGATCCGACCGAGTCTTCGTTTGCGTCTTCAGCTTGAATACGGCAAGGAGACGCGTTTTAGCGAACAATGGGATCGTCTTCAGCATGATTTCTCTTGTTGCGGTATCGCGGGACACGAGGATTTCGCCGCTACGAGCCTCGATCGTTTGCCACAGACCTGTTGTCCACCGAGCAGCCTCGTTTCTACCACCTTCAATACCAACTCAACCGAGGCTTGTCAGCAGCCTTATCCACGTGGCTGCGAGGACAGTCTCGTCGATTGGTTGCTTAAAACTGCCGATCTTCTGTTCGTGCTTGGCTTCTGCGTAATAGCGTTCGCGAAAGTATGTTTTCTCGGTATACTGAGATACGAGATAAGGGAGATGATACAGAAGATACGTTTGCTGAGGGAACCACCGTTGCCACCCCCATCCGCTATAATGGGAGGCTCGGCATCGGTGCTTTGCACATCGCCGCCCTTCGTACAATCATTCTCGCAATTAGGCGTATCGCCGGTCGTCGATTCCATTCTCAGCACCACCACCACCACGCACATCAATAACAACAATAACAATAACATGAGCAGCAACAATAACAATGCCGGGGCTGGTGCTGGACCGCGAAGAACGACCCTGCCGATGGCCGTGCTACCTTCCGGTGAGTCAACAATCTTTTCAAAGCTTTAAATCGCCATTGATTTCAAAATCTTGGATCTATAACTCGTGTCCGGCACTTTTTTACTTACGAGCCCTGGTGGTGGCGTCGGTAACTAAAAACTGACCGCGCGATACCTAGCGTTCGTTTGAGTAACTACGCTCGGCATCCAGAGCCCTCTAGCGCTGGCGTCAGTAACTAAAGACTTTTTCGGTCACGTATAAACGTCGCTTTCTCTTTTATTCCAGGCAATTCTTCGATTCTACAGCAATCGGACGAATACAGTGGTGTTCGTCATCCTCTGTTGTCGAGCAACATGCAAGACGGTGGCGCTGACAGCGACACGAACAGTCATTGCGCTTTGATACTCGAGGAAACTACCCCACCTTCGATAAGCACTCACAGCGGTTGTACCGCCAGTACGAGGCCCGACAAGAGCAACGGGAACAATAATTACGAGATGCGAGAATTCAATCGTAGATTGTTGATATCGAACGGCGCTGGCCCGGGCAATATCAATCCCGTACCGCGCAATCGACGCACCTGACTATGGAAGTGGTGGCGACGTACGTCAAATCATTTTCTCTATAGAACCAACAGGCCCGCCGAACTCACGCTCTACACCAAGTAATGTTGTATAAAAACCCTGTTTCTCTCCCATCGAAGAACCAAAAATACCATATAAACAAAAAGAAAGGGAAAAGAAAACTTTCCATTCTGTAATCGTTTCCCAAACACACACAAAAATCCTGTCGTCTCTCGAATTCTACATTTCTACGACCCATTCTTCCTCGTACGAGAACCCCTAACCCGTTTAGAAAAAAGAAACAGACAAGACAAAACCTTCTCACACCTCGAAGTAAATCGAGGGCTACGTGACCCTCGTGAGAATAACGATACTTTTTACGATTAAATGAAGAATCAACTACTTTTTATAAATATAATTTATACGTCTGTTTTTTCTAGAACTATATTCGGCGTTGTTCGAGTAACCGCGAGAATCGCGGCGAGCAAGGGTATTTAGAAAATTGCCGAGGCTCGTTCTCTCTTTGAAGAAAAAACAAAAAATAAAAATAAAACAAAAACACAAAGAGACTTTGGGAAGATTTTGAGACATGTACGGTTTGGCTAGAACTGTACAAAAAAATTTAGCATCCGTGTTACAACGAGTCGTAGTTTTCGTACCAACAAAGTTACGTGGGTCGTGTACCCGCTTGAAACATTCCCAGATTACGGAAACGACCGGTCTTAAAAAAAAAGAAAATCAATTTTCCAATCGATCAAAGTTAAAAAAAAAATTGGACTATCAGATTGAATTTTTCTCCAATCGGTTCGAAAAGCATTTTTTATTTTTCGTTTCTTCGTCACCGTAAAAATATCGATCGTCCCTCTTCTACACGGTAATGTTCGAATTATCGCGACATGTACTACTACTGCCAAGAAGGCGTACGTTGATAAATTCCGCCGCCACGAGAAAACAAGAGTAATGAAAAAGTCACCACACAAAAAGAACACAAAAAACATTCATGAAAATTCACCAAGACAACAAAATAATAAAAACCAAAGAGAAAACACCGAGGAACACGGTACGTGCATGAACAAAACACATGAACTTGGTGTATGTGTATGTAATGAATTAATAATAATAATTAATAATAATAACAATAATAATAATAATTAAAAATAATAATACAAAAAAAACATAAAAACAACAATGTACTCGTAGAAGCGCGCAAAATAATGTAAATACAGAGACGTTGGAAACTAATGGACGAAAAATCGAGGGACCTCGAGAATAATGAAGAAGCAAAATGAAAAAAAAATTAAATAATCGAGATAAACATGGAACTAGTTTGGTATTTGTCGGCGGAATATAAATTGGCTTCCTATAATTTAGGATTAGAGAGGCGTCGAGGTTTACGTCGAGTCGAACGGACGAGACAGTTTTTTTTTTTGTTGCGTGGAGAGTTTGACGAGAGCTTTGAAAAAAAGTGAAAATACGCGAAAAAAAAAATGAAACGACGCTAATTAATACAAACAAACCAACATTCGGACCTGTAAATATGAACACGCAACGCAACGCGTAGATTTGTTTCGCCGACGTATTTAGATAGTCATTTTAATCAAGTACCTGTGTCCTTTTTGCATTAGAATTTGGCGTTAGAGAAACGACAAGAGAATCTCTCGATAAATTCTAAGATCGATGATGCCTCGAACGAAGAAGAAAAAACAAAGGAAAGAACATAACGAGGACCATCGAGCAGAAATTTTGACTCTGCGCACCGGGGCATTAGGAAAGAAAACAGAAAAAAAACAAGAGAAAGAAGTAAGCGAGGCTGCGCAGTGAAAAAAAATCTCTGTTGTAATATTCGACACATAAATGGAAATGTAAACCTTGATATTTTAACGTCGAATACGTATCATTGTTCGGTACAACAAGGATCGAGAAAGAACCAAGGAAAAAGAGTTTACAGAGAGAATGAAGAAAAAGGCGGAGCGAGGAAAAACAAATTTTCATTTTTTCTCTTTCCCACTTTCCAGATTTCTATGAAGAAAAAAATCCTCGTGTACTGGAATTGTTAGACGTTGTAGACTAAACGAGAGCTCGCACCTCGCAAAAATAAAAATGGGAGATGAGGAATATCGAGAAAGAAAAATCCAAGCGGTGCAGCGCTTTGACTGAAAAAAGTCAAAAAGGGGCTGTAAAAAAAATCGAATAAAAATGTGAAAGAGGCACCTGTGACTGGCAAACAGGTGGTAAAGAATGAATAAAACGTGGGTCAAAACGTGAGCTAGGGCACGAAGGACGCTCCGGCACAAAGAAAAAAAAACCGGTCGTCTCAGTTGTCTACAATTTAAGTGCGTTTACTCGAATCGTCCTATAAACCCGAAGTTACTACTATTAGTTTAATAACGAGGTAATTAATAGAAATTTGAAGCAGCGAGGGGTGAATAAGGATATAGAGAGAGCGAGAGAGAGCTTCGAATAGTGCCTGCTTAAAAAAAAAGAAAACGGAGAAAAAAGAGAGCAAGAGAGAGTGAGAGAAAGCTAACTGGGAAAATGCGAGAAAGAATGAGAAACGAGAATTAAAAAACAGAAACCAAAAAAAAAAAAACATACCAAGAATCGTTGAACTCGACTATGAATTTTTCTAGTTTTATGCCGTAGTCTTTAAGCGTGAGATAATATCCAACGTGGCTAATATCGACAAGTTTCAGCAAACCTGCGAATAGCAAAAAAACAAACAAAAAAAAACACGAGAAAACTAACGAAAATAAGAAAACTAAAAATAAAAATAAAAAAACAACAACACCGTTGTGTAAATAATCTGACTTATGTATAATCTCGTAGCTGTTAGATGCGCACTCGTGTGTCCTCTATTCACGTTTTACTATAAAAATGTAATGGTAGAGCGTGTAGCCGATGTTTGTTCGAACGAAAATGAGGAAAAGTTAAATTGAGAAAAAAAAACCACAGAAAAAAAACAAATAAATAACAGCAAGAGAATTAATAACGTAATCATGCAGCGGAGCTTTAAACACGCGAGAGCTTTCAGCGTTATCTATTTTTCATTATCCAAGCTCCATCGACCGTTGTGACCAAAGAAAAAGAAAATTGAGAAAATCTTGAGCGAGATGTCTCGCACTCGGGGAAGAAAAACATCGTCGACCGTTTTTATTTATTTTTTTTCATGTATCGCTGTCACGATATGAGATAATAAATATATCTAGCTCTTACATAGAGATGCGGTTGCTTGTACAAAAAAAAATTAAAAAAAGAAGAAAATAACAATAAAAATAAATCCGCTAAAATACGACGCGTGATAGAACGATCGAGAAATTCGAAGGGAACGTCCCAATCTCCAAAGATTCTATAATTTCCAACAGTATCAATTATATTTTTTCGTCTCTCAAGGAGTTTTTTTTTTTTTTTCAAAGACGACGTTAAAACGAAAATTCGTTTTATTTATCGAAAAAAATTGTATTTTTGTGATAATTGAAAAAAATCAATGATTTTAAGGACACAAGTTGATCCATGAGCGACCGGAAGTCGGTTCGTTTGCTCCGAATTTTCGTCCAACGCGTTAACTCGTGTAATTAAGAAGTTTAAAAGTGCTAAGTAAAATGAAAAATGAAAAGAAGAAAAAAAACGATGTACTACGACTATTATAAGCTTCCTAGTAACTGTGTCCCTCCCTCTGGCCTACTCGAAGAAACCCCGGTCTCCGTTGACCGAAATAGAAGCGAAGCGCAAATGTATTTTCGAGAATGATAACGAGAGGGGAAATGAAACGGTCTAAAGCATGTTTAAAAACGTATTTTTCCTTTCGCCCTCCAACCCCTCGGACTTGCCTCGTTATCACACGCAAAAGCTCTCCACGCTGTAATTAGCCCAAATTTTATGTACATAAAAAAAAAAGAAAAGAAAAACAAAAAACGCTGTTAACACGTAATATAACGTAAACGTATAAAAAAAAACGTACAACGATTACGATACACGAAAATACAATGAGAAAACAATTGGTTAATTAGTACGAGGATATTTTCTTTCTTTTCGCACTCACGGTTATACCGGGATGATCGACGCGAAGCATCGTGTCCAGGGTTGCACCGCCGATCACCACCTTAAGAAAAGAAAATTACTGGCAAGGGGTCTCTCGAGGAACGAAGCAGCGGTTTAACCCCTTACCGCCATATTTTCATTATTTTTACTATTTTTGTAATTTTTATTATTTGTATTGTTATTATTATTTTTTATATTTTTACCACCATATTTTCATTATTTTTGTAATATTTATTATTTTTAATATTCATATTATTTTTTATTATTTTTATTGTTACTATTATTTTTTATATTTTTATTTAGCAGCCAGGGGGTGTATTTTGTTTCTCACCGTAGGAGCTTTCGTCCCAGATGACTGTTGAACTTTGTGATAAGGACCACTCGAACTTTTGCCTTGGTTTCTTAAGCGGTTGAGCTCCAGCGCTATGTCCGCTGCCACATGGGCATTGTTCTCCACGAGTGCCTGATCTGCGCAACAAGTTTTTTTCATCAATTTATATTTCTTCTCGATTTCAGGATCGCTCGTGAATTATTTCAAATTATTTTCGTCTTCGATTCTAGAAAATTTTAGTTTAAACGAATTTAGGTCATAGTCGATTTGAAACGTTGAGAATGCATTTTTTTTTCTTTCTGTAACGTCACTCACTGGCTTTCAAGAAACCACCGGAAGTGAGCTGATTCAGCTGTTGAAGAAGAAAGGGGGTTACGTGTTTTCCGCGAATTCCTCTATTTTCAGCGATCTCGAGTGCTTCTTGTATGACCGACTCAACGACGTTGGACTCGAGAGCATGAGATTTTGGAATTGGAACTGCGAACAGGATGCCCGCGTCGAGTTTGAGGATCTCTTGAATTCGTAGCAATTCTGCGGCTTGTTTGGCATTTTCGACGCACGCAGGAGATTTTACAGGTTTTTTTGTTGAAGTTTCGCGTGAATAAAATGCTGGAAAATTATCCGTATCGCCTATCGTTATCACCGGTACGCCTTGAGTTTCCTGTTTACATTGAAAAAAAAGTGGAAATAATTGAGGTTAGGATTCGAGGTTAGGTTGGAGGGATTACGAGTTATTATTTCATTTATAATCGTTGACGAATCATTGAATAAGTGCGTAAATATTTCTAACCAAGTATTCAAGCGTTTTGGGAATGTCTAGAATGGCTTTCACGCCAGCACAAACAACTGCGACACGATTCCGGCTCAATTCTGTGAGATCGGAACTTATGTCGAGACTCGTTTCTGCTCCGCGATGAACGCCACCGATTCCACCAGTTGCCATGATTGGAATTCCCGCCATGCGAGCGATCGCCATGGTTCCCCCGACGGTGGTGCCACCTATTAATTTTTTGCATACCACCGTTGATAAGTCGCGTCGCGAGCATTTCGTAGCTAGTTCTTGCGCGTCACGTCCGATGGCGCTAGTTGCCACTTTTTCCAAACGATCGCGATCCATACCGACATGAATTTTGCCATCGTGTATCGCTATTGTCGCTGGCACGACGCCCTGTGAATACAAACGCAGCCTTTTGTTTACAAAAAAACAAGATGGCCGGAGTTAAAAGTGTACAATTTAAGAAACGCCTCCCAAATTTTCCGTACGAATTGTTTACGTACTTTAGCTCGTATTATCTCCTCCACGCGAATCGCCGTTGTCAAATTATCCGGATAAGGCATACCGTGAGTGATTATAGTCGATTCGAGAGCAACAATAGGAATTTCGTGATTTAAGGCATTCTCAACCTCTTTGCTATATCGAATTAAACTATTTTCCCGCGCAAACGAAAAGCCGCGACCAGTGACGCCATCTATGCCGTTAATTAATCGTACATTCCCACGACCGATTTTATCTCCATTATCTCTAAATATCCTCGCAATAATTGATATATTTACACTCCAATTCGAGCAACCTGTCGATGAACGAATACGATGCATTTTTACTTCTGTTGTAGGAACACGAAACAAAACAGGCTACGCGCCTACCCTCACTCCCGCGGATTTGTGTCTTCCACTTTCACTCTGTTTACTTATCCTGCCACGCACACTCCGTTACTTCTTTCGCAACTTTAACTTCGCTTTAGCATGCATAAGAAGCATGAATTTAACGTATGTTTAATCGTAGAATGAAATAATCACGAACAAATATAAAATCAGAGGACTCGAGGAGGCGCGATCGCAAAACTGTCGGTACGTCGTGACTGTCCAGCTTGCCGCACTGATTCTCGGGAATTTTTGGCGCTTTATCGCGATTATTTAGGTTACGTGATAATTATTTATCCATCGTTACATCTGACGTTGCGCCGAATGATCATGATGATTATACCTGAAAAACTTTTAATATCGACGATAGATCGATAGATTTCAAATTTATGGAACGCAATATATATATGTTTATATACAAAGCAAAAATAAATGACAAGAAAGATTCAGCTTGTAAAACTTATCAAAGTTATTGCAGGCTTTGATCTTCCTATTTAATATCGAATGCATTCTTCAACATTTTTTCTCATAAAGTGGGGGAAAAAGAATGTTTCGTTGCTTCGAGGCAAGCGAATGTTTTTTCGTAAGCCGCGTTACAGAGCAAACAGGTAGCGTCGAGTGAGCTCGCCGGTGTCATCGCTCCTCGACCCCTGAGGCTTTTGTCGCCGTTTAACCAAGTATGCAAATTAGAAATATAATTGAGAGGTGCTTTACACAATAGCGTTGTAATATAATCGAGAAACGAACGGAAACGTTAGTGAGTACGGCAAGTCATCGAAGCACGAACGAAGAAAAACGTTCAGTTCCTTACGCACTTTCGGACGAGCTTCATCAGGATGGCGAACAAGGGAAATCCTGGAAAATCAAGAGAGCCTGGTACCATCGCCAAGTTTTATCTCAAAGCTTACAACTTTTCTCTCGTAATTGGGTAAGTCTTCGAAAATTTCGAACGCGACATTGACCTTTGAGACACTATCGTTCGATCTTTGTGGCCTTGGACTTCGGAATGGACTCGGTTGTGTTTTTTCACTCGACCCATTTTGTTACTACTTAACTTCGCTTTCTTTATAAAATAAATGATGATCTTTATGGCAAAATTTGATGAAATCTTTCGAAGATGAATTTCAGGAAAAAACGTAAATAATTCGTGTAGAATTTAAATTTAATAATTTGACGTTTTTATGCTTTTCTTCGATTATGAGCGACGGTGAAATGTGGGAAAAATCCTGTTAATCGTATGGAAAGAAAAGTCGACCTAACCTCAAAAAAATGTAAACAAATTTCTCGATTTAGATGGGCCTACATTCTCTATCTGTTGGTTTTGCATCAAACTGGGACAGGAGGTGTCGAGAATGATGGAAAAACTCTATGGGACGTCGTAGGACCCTCGGTCATGATATTTCAGAATGCCGCTGTTCTCGAGGTTAGGCGCCAATCCAAAATTCACGAAAAAAAAAAATTATTCCCTCGTTTCACGTTGTTTCTTTCTTCTTCAAGATCGTTCACGCGTCCGTAGGACTCGTTCGTTCGAATCCTGTGATCACGACGTTCCAAGTTCTGAGCAGAGTTATGGTCGTTTGCGGAGTTTTGCTCGCAACTCCGCTCGATTATGCCGCAGCATCTCCAGGACTCCCCATAGCGCTGCTAGCTTGGTCAGTGACGGAGATAATACGTTATTCGTATTATTTCATGAGCCTGATGGGTTTTGTGCCTCATTTTATCGTCTGGCTTAGGTAAAAACCGATAATTCTTAATTTTTTCACAAATTTAGTAAAAAAAAAATTGTTTTTCAATCTCGAAACTCGCATTTCACAACAGATACACGACTTTCATCGCTCTGTACCCGATCGGCGTTACCGGCGAGCTGTTGTGCTTCTACTGGGCTCAAATGTACGCGAGAGATTTTCCGGAGGCTTGGAGTTACGCGCTTCCCAATAATTGGAATTTTACGTTTAGCTATCGTTACTTCCTCGTCTCGGTTATGCTTCTATATATACCACGTACGTTGAAAAATGAGAATCAAGATAAATTTACAAAAAAAAAAGGCTGAAAATAAAATTTTTATTTTCGTTTTTTTTAGTTTTCCCACAGATGTATCTTCACATGTTCGCTCAGAGGCGCAAAATTCTCGGCACACCGGTAAGCAAAAAGGTCTCGTAAATATTTGGTGGCTTCAAAGGATAAAGAATTTTGTAACTTTCATGAAAAAATATTATGAACAAAAATAAAAATTACGTCGAACACGAAACATTCTCGCCTTATCACGATTTCCCCCTCTTATTGCGTAATTAAGTTTTTCCCTCGAATATTTTAAATAGGTGAAATAACGTAGACAAAGGTTTTTCGATTTTTAAAATCTTTTATTAAATCAGTTTTAAGAAAAAGAACATTTACGCCTGATCACCGGTCGGCATGGATTTAATGATGTCAGAGTTGCCCGGATCCGTGATCGAGAGGGTACAAACGCGGAAATATTTACCGCAGGCGGTACCGAGCTCGATATTGTTGCCAGTGTAATGATGAACTCCGGTTTTAGCCAACATGGCGTAATACTCGATTTCGGATTTTCTATAATTTCCAAGAAAAACCAAAATTTAATGTTGAAGGTCAATAAGGTCATAGGAGAACTCGCCCTGTGCACTTACAAGCACGGGCATGAGACTACTCCATAGGACTCCTTTGCTGTACCATCGAGTCTCAAAAATGAAGAAAAAGCCAATTTTCACGCGTTTATTTCAACAAAAATTTCGCAATTTTGTTGAAATTAGTACGATTATTAAAAAAATTGAGATTGTGTACTTGGAAATTCGTGATAAATCGTAAATTCGCGAAAAAAAAAAAAGCTTTTTCTTTTTGTTCTCGTTTCGAATCGACAAAAATCGAGAGATCGTACAGCCGAAAAAGGAGTACTACTTCTCAGTCTCACCTAAGGGGCGGTGTATTGTTGGCGATGATGACCAATTTTGCTTTGCCCTGTCTCAACGACTTCAGAGTTTGTTTGTAGCCGAGAACGCATTTTCCAGACTTCATGACCAGAGCCAACCTGGAGTTGATGCTCTCCATAGCCTTTTTCTGTTTGAAATAAAGTCCGAAAACATTTATAAATTTTAGAAGTAACGAGAAGTTAGGTTATGTCGCCACGTGGCGACCAGAGGGTACGAATTTGAAAAAATGTCTTACCTGTTTCTTTTGGGTAACCATTTTGGCGGCTTTGACGGATTCGGACACCTGAAAACGTTTTAATTATTGCAGTTAACGAATTACACTCCCACGAAAATATACAAATTATACGAGACAAAAATCGTCAAGAATGATCGTACCTCGACGAGAGTTGAACGTGAAAAGATGGTCGGCGGCCCTCCGAATTTTGTGGTGTGCTACTCAAGCGTGTCGGGAGACCAGCAACGCTCGACAAAAGTTGACACCTCGAGAGTCTGCGCCATCTGAGCGGTCAACCAGGGAACTATTTTGCACCCGCGTTAAGATAGCCGCAAGTTATCGTATCATACATATGGCGAAGAAAACATATAAGTATACAGCAGAGATTGGCTGCATAAAGTTGGCCGACCGACTTTGACTTTTTCAATTTTTTTTTTTACGAATCGTTTGATCGTCGTTTGATACCGTTTGATCGTTAAAAATAATCGTTTGATCGTTAATAGTTTTTTCACAAAATCGAAAAAAAAATTGACCGTAAAGTTGGCCGACCGACTTTAACTTTTTTAACTTTTTTTTTTACCAATCGTTAGGCCGTCGTTTGGTGACGTTTGATCGTTAAAAAGAATCGTTTGATCGTTAATAGTTTTTTCACAAAATCCAAATAACTTTCGCCAAGTCTGGCCTAGTGACTTTTTACTCGTGAACGTTGGTACATCCAGTTGTTAAATTTTTCGACTTTTTCAACTTTTACCTTTTGCTATCGTTTAATCGTCGTTTGATACTGATGTATGCCAAGTTTCATCGTTTGATCGTTGATAGTTTCTTGGGAAAACGTAATTTACTTGCTCCCAGTGTGACCTGAATATGGCTTCTAACCGTTTACCACGAAAGTTTCGACTATTGCAATTTTTGTAATTTTGAACTTTTTCAATATTTTCCTTTTGCTATCGTTTGATCGTCGTTTGATACTAACGTGTGCCAAGTTTCGTCGTTTGATCGTTGATAGTTTCTCGGAAAAATGAAATTCAAAATCGAGCGTAAAGATAGCAGACGACTTTTTTGTTTATCAACTTTTTCAACTTTTTTCTTTTGATATCGTTTCATCGTCGTTTGAAACTAACGTATGCCAAGTTTCGTCGTTTGATCGTTGATAGTTTCTCGGAAAAACGAAATTCAAAATCGAGCGTAAAGATAGCAGACGACTTTTTTGTTTTTCAACTTTTTCAACTTTTTTCTTTTGACATCGTTTGATCGTCGTTTGATACTAACCAATACCAAGTTTCATCGTTTGATCGTTGATAGTTTGTTCACAAAATCCAAATAACTTTCGCCAAGTCTGGCCTAGTGACTTTTTACTGGTGAACGTTGGTATATTCAGTTGTTAAATTTTTCGATTTTTTAAACTTTTTCCTTTTGATATCGTTTGATCGTCGTTTGATACTAACCAATCCCAAGTTTCATCGTTTGATCGTTGATAGTTTCTTGGGAAAACGTAATTTACTTGCTCCCAGTGTGACCTGAATATGGCTTCTAACCGTTTACCACGAAAGTTTCGACTATTGCAATTTTTGTAATTTTGAACTTTTTCAATATTTTCCTTTTGCTATCGTTTGATCGTCGTTTGATACTAACGTGTGCCAAGTTTCGTCGTTTGATCGTTGATAGTTTCTCGGAAAAATGAAATTCAAAATCGAGCGTAAAGATAGCAGACGACTTTTTTGTTTATCAACTTTTTCAACTTTTTTCTTTTGATATCGTTTCATCGTCGTTTGAAACTAACGTATGCCAAGTTTCGTCGTTTGATCGTTGATAGTTTCTCGGAAAAACGAAATTCAAAATCGAGCGTAAAGATAGCAGACGACTTTTTTGTTTTTCAACTTTTTCAACTTTTTTCTTTTGACATCGTTTTATCGTCGTTTGATACTAACCAATACCAAGTTTCATCGTTTGATCGTTGATAGTTTGTTCACAAAATCCAAATAACTTTCGCCAAGTCTGGCCTAGTGACTTTTTACTGGTGAACGTTGGTATATTCAGTTGTTAAATTTTTCGATTTTTTAAACTTTTTCCTTTTGATATCGTTTGATCGTCGTTTGATACTAACCAATCCCAAGTTTCATCGTTTGATCGTTGATAGTTTCTTGGGAAAACGTAATTTACTTGCTCCCAGTGTGACCTGAAGATGGCTTCTAACCGTTTACCACGAAAATTTGGACTATTGCAATTTTTGTATTTTTGAACTTTTTCAATATTTTCTTTTTGCTATCGTTTGATCGTCGTTTGATACTAATGTATGCCAAGTTTCGTCGTTTGATCGTTGATAGTTGCTTGGGAAAACGCTATTTACTTACTCCCAGTGACCTGAAGTTGGAAATTCAAAATCGAGCGTAAAGGTAGCTGGCCATTTCTCGAGGCAGCTACGAATCAGCTGATTCAGTACAACGCACAGCTAGCGCGTATTCGATGCGCGTATTCGATGATTTGGAAGCATTCAAAGTTTTTTAGTAATGCAAAAACATTTGATAGAGTAAAAAGGAATAAATTTATTGAATCATTGATTGAGTACATTGATTAATTAAATATGCCAGTGCCTTCCGGATTGTGTGGTCACCAGCAAGACGTCGAGAAAGCAAGTCTTTCGGGATATTAATTGTACAAAGAAAATAAATCCATTACATACACGTTATAAAAGACTTCTTTATCAAAGAAAAAAAACCTGTCTAATACTAAATTTTCAGGGAAGGTAAGTTGAAAATTGAAATACATTAAACAATTTATGTTTTTTTGACTCGTAGTACACCAAATATTATCGCAGATTCGTGGCAACCTGTGGAAAAAACAGAACATTAGTTATATTAATTTAAATTATGAAAGACATATCTATCTAAAGAACACAAAAAGTCAAACGAACCTGCCAGTTTGCCTAAGCTGTAATATGTAGAAAGCTATCGTACGATAATCCTCGACGACGTCAAGCTCGTGCGAAGTCCATATCGCACGACGAGAAAGTTGCCTCTCCTATCCGATACTCCTTGTCCGCCCATCGATTACTATGGATGTTTCTAATCTTCCGATGTACATTTTCGATAACCTGTCGATAAAAAATAGGACATTAATATTTAGTTGATAAAATTATAGGAAATGAGAGATGTAAGCTACATACCTTTTCCACAGCTTGCTCATGATTTGGCGTGTAGAAAATTATGCGCAGGATAATCTTCGACGACGTCAAGCCCGTGCGGAGTCGATATCGCACGATGAGAAAGTCGCCTCGAGAAATGTGTATCTCCTATCCGATAGTCCTTGTTCGCCCATCGATTACTATGGATGTTTCTAATCTTCCGATGTACATTTTCGATAACCTGTCGATAAAAAATTGGACATTAATATTTAGTTGATAAAATTATGGGAAATGAGAGATGTAAGCTATATACCTTTTCCACAGTTTGCTCATGATTTGTGGCACGTGGAAAATTATGTGTAGGATAATCTTGGACGCTGTCAAGCTCGTGCGGAGTCGATACATGCGATGAAAAGATGCTTCAATTATTATATTATATACTGGCGCATATATGCCAGTAGATATGATTTCATTACTGTTTCATCTGAATCTGTTTTGACTTGCGATTCCAGACCAACGTATGATTTTCATTCTCCTTTAGATCGCCGATAATATGAAATCCAGTGCCACTTAGGTATGCTACAACTCCGAATAGCCTAGGAGCAAGGATATATTGAATATAATATTAGCTGAGAACCCGAATACTATACAGATAATGATTACGAACCATTCTCTTTTCTGGCAACCCAGAGAATGGCTTATACATAATAGTTAACAATTCGTTTATAAGACCGGAGTATTGAATTGTTGTTAATAAAAAATGTTGAAGCAAGTCGGGGATTTGACAACCAAGTTTTCGCGGGGTTCGTATGTGCCCCTACTCTTCACTGAACAATTTATTCCATGCGATGCGATTCGGTACGTGCTGAAAGATAAGTAGCGCCACCTTCGGTGCAATTCAGCAATTAGGGCTGAAGTTGTTCCTAGTTACTCTATTTTTTCAAATATAGTGTCTTATTATTCATAATAAATGCTGCGACGGTCAAAAATAGAATCTTATAAATCTAAGCACTTTATATAACATGGATTTTTCAATCACGTGAACATTAATGTGCATCTAAAACATCATCAGCCATGTAAATATAATGTAGCAGTGCCAGCTAAAATTGTTGGGATTCGTCGAGTGTGGCGCTACTGGTCTCTTCGCACATACATTGAATCGCGTCGCACAAAATTAATAGTTCGGTAAAAGGTAGCGGCAGGTGCTTAATTACGTGATCACGCTTGCGGAAGTGACTTGGTGACAAATTTTTGGAGCAATTGAAAGAATATAACTGGAGTGTTGGTTTTTGAACATTATTATTAGGTTTATTACGAACGCATTTAAGGTTTACATTATTAATAGATTTATATGATGGCTACTGGCATATAATGTATACATTGCCAATGTCGAGGGATAATTTAATTGAGCACACAATTTTGGAGTGAATTCCTATGGAAGTTTGTTAAGTAAATTCTCCATTACTAATAGTTACGATAGTCTATATAAAATATTTTGTATCGCTAAATTGAAAAATAAATGGATAGTTTGTGAATATATCATTTAATTACTGCACATATGTACGTCTCTCTAATAACCTTAAAGTGATGCGATACATAGAACGTGTTTCACATCATGTTGGAGTTGGAGTGTTGCATATAGCAGGCTGAGTCAAATTTGACAGATATTTGCAAAAAGTGATTTGTATTTTCTGTGAAACAGTCGGTTTAAAAAAAGTAAAGTATGTATTAGTCACGTATTATGATAATTCTGCATTAAAAGAAAGAGTCGACTGTACTATTTTGGAGAAAGCAAAGGTTATTTTTTCCAATTGATTGGAGTATCTAACAAAGTGCCCAGGGCTTAGGCGAGCAAGACACAGAGAGGGACTGGTAAACTGTGAACGATCAGAGTTATGAGATTACCGGTGAAGATGGCTTCATTTCATTTTACATCTAACCACATGACCATGAAAACCGTTCGGCCTAATGGAGCAGCCAGACAGAACGCTGACAACGATGAGAACTACAAACTCCTCATGATGGTCTATTGTTTTGCCATTGGGTGCTGCAATGTGTCCACTGTCGACTCATTCTTACTGTAAAACCAAGGTAAATATGCATGATGTCCCATTGTACATTTTTTTTCTTTTTCTTACTTTGAGTTGTCTGTTATATTACACAATCTTACCTTCTTTGATAATAGGAAATGCAATATTTTGAACACATTCGCATCATAATTCGTTGCAATACAACACCCAGTGGAACTCTCTTAGGTAGCAGGTGTTCACTCTTTACCTCCTCATGGACAGCAGTTTGCGATTCAAAAGTGAACAAGGACTGATTTACTTACTGGTGAGTCTGCTTAAAAATGGACTTGAGAAGGCAACTGATCGTTTTTTTGTTCACACATAGTTCATAAATTTGAAACGATACCTTGTTCGGTAGATCTTCAGAAATGCGATGTATCCAAGGTAGAGAAAGATAGAAACAGCCTCTGTCATGGATAAGGAGTTCTGTATCATGGGACAGCTGTGCCAAAGACATCCGTCCTGCTCAAGGCCAGCATAGGCATCCGAAGACTTCTTCAAAACTTTCAGAATGGAATGTTCTTCAGGTAATGAACAATCTTCATCACATGTTTCAATATTGCCAACAGATTGATTATGAAATGTTGATTCTGCGGAATATATAAGCATGCTGTTCCATGGACATGACTTGCTATAAATAACACAGAATATAGTACATGATTAAATTGCACTTTTAATAATACAGAGCATAGCATATAACAATTCTGTTGCTATTGTGATGATATGATAAGATTATATTTGGCAGTGTTAAAACGTCAAGTAAAAATTTGATTTACAACGCCATGCTGTTCCTTTGAAATTACGTATTAGTTTAATACATTTACACTCGAGTTGTCAAGAATGCGGTTGATTGGTGAGGCAGATTCTGGTTCTAATACAATCATTATGTTCATATTCGTTCAGCAAACTGGAGGTTGTTATTTAGTAGATCACAAAGGGAGGTGCCGGAGTACATAATGAATGACGCAGCAAAGTTCTCGTTCAGCACTAGGACATTGCTCATTTTAAGTTTGTCCATTCTTCCAAACAACGATGGTCTCTTAATATGGCTCAACATGGTAAGCCCTTGATAATTTTTTTTCCTTTGCCACATATCAAAGCTTCAGAGAAAACACTTGAAAATAAAATGCAACTTTGGCAATTCTCACATCTGTTGTTCCTTTCGAACTTCTTATATCTAATCATGCATAGAGATTCACTTCACATATTTAACATTATACATATAGATACACATATAGATTTTGAGAAAGTTTTATATGTGAATAATAACAGACAGCACCAAAAATGGTTTATAACCTTCAACCATCGAACGTTACACATTTACATGTTATTATGGAGATTGCACTTAGTTTTGAAACGGAATGAGTAGTTAAATGATTTTATATCGTAAACAAAAATATATTGCAATATTAGATTGGAAACCCGGTTGAATTGGCCGATCGTGCTGCTACGAGAGGAAGATATTTCCATGCTCATGTCTCAACACGGTTGCAAGCACATATACGATCTAATTCACTGTTCTTTCTTTGTCCAAAAAATGAAACATTTCGGAGAAATTTAGATCACCAGATGCGACGGCACCGTCTTTCCGGTATTTCAATCATTTTCATATCAGAAATATGCAGGGGTCCACTTTACTTATGATCAACGATCAACGGTCTATTGAAAGGAAGATTCAATTTAGGTACGATGTCTTTCTATAATTTCGGCTTTATAGACGAAATATAGGTATGATGATTTTTTTTATAATTTCAGCAATTTTCGCTAATACTTTCGGCGATATGATAAGAATCTCCCTAGATAATGCTTCTAGGAAGAATATTATCATACACCTTGTTACCGCGTTGAGTGTGTCGAGCGTTTCGTCTTTGATTATGATCGACACACAATCTATGAACATTGTCTACTGGCGTTTCTAGATATCCATTCTCGCGCGTTTTTTCGTTACTTGTGTTTACGCGTTAAAATTTATTAAAATTCATTCGCATCACAATTAAAATTCGTAACACGTCTTTGCCGCGACCTCGTTTGTGTATTTCGCAAGCTTTCTTCTGAAGCTTGAGAGCTTAATTAAAGCCCCAGGTGTTTTCAACTGATTTCTCGACCGCGTGGCTTCCTCGTCATTTAATACGGTGTTACGTCCCGAGAGGGGGACACTGAGCGAAGACGCTGCGCGATCGAAGACAAGGCGCTAACTTTGAAAACGATTGGGGTTTTCCGCACAAGTGAGTCTTTTTGCGGAGCGCTCGCGACTTCTGAATACAACTTGATATTTAATAGTATCGATTCCTTGGGTTTCGATAGGATGTTGGTAAAGGTTTACGTCGACTCTCCACCCAAAGGAGAGTAATGATATTACACTTGGTTTTACTTAACGATAACCATTAACGTAAACTTTATTAATTGTTCGATTATTAGAGTTTTGAATGAATTCTCATCTGTGTTTCACAGAGTTCGAGAGTGTTTTACAGATTTAGAGTTTTACAACGTTCGAGATCTTTATATCTGGATTTCGTATTTTTACGGAGTTCGAGAATTTAAATATGAGGTCTGCTCTCGATGAGAGCGAAGGATAATCTCTCTTAAGTTTTACAGAGCGTGGACCGTTCTGCCTCTGCGAGGCAGATTACAATAAAGACGGCTGATTTTGATTGGTCGGATTTTTCGTATGGGCCTTTTGTTTTTCTCGCGGAGGGGATTATCTCCAGCGCGCGGAGGTGACGTGAGAACGTCGCCGCGTGGGAAAGGAAACAAGAGTTTCGAATTATAATTCTTAGAATGCTTACAGAGTTTATGTTTACATCTAAGTTTTCGAGCGACGGAGTCGCACAAGAGGTTCGTTGAAAAGAAGTAAAAGTGAAAAGGAATTTTTAAGAAGTTTACTGTACGAGGTGTTTATAAGTTGATAGAGCGCTTATATTAGATTACAGTTTAGAATTCTGTGGTGTGTATATGTAATGAGAGCTTGGTCTTATTTGATTTCCAAGAACGAATGATATTATTAGTTAACTAAGAGTTAGTGATCGACGAGTGATGGTAAATGGTGTGAGAGAATTGTGTTGGTACGTTATCGACTTGTTAGGAGTTTGAGGTACCGGTCGAACGCACTGTCGACTTCGACATTACCGGCTAAGACGTAACACCTCCCAACCGCGGAGATTGAGCGACCCGCTCAATTTATGATATAAAAAGGATCACCTGTATACCATTTCTCGTCGATGTACATGAAATTCTTATTTGCTATGATAATCGATGAGTACAAATGTTCGTAAAATCTAATGCATAGGTAGGTACGCATGGTTTACAATCTAATACATATATTCGACCATAATTATACTATCGTTAACTTATTTAGTTAATTTTCGTTTTACTTATATATTTATTTTTATTTTTAATGTATATATATATTTTGTTTGTTTGTTTTACGTTAATGCGCGATCTTGGCTCGATTACAATGTATAATTTTGCGTTTTCCATTCTCGAGTTCGATTTCGATATCTGGTTTATCTGCGATTACTGCAGTGACTGTATAAGGACCTTTATAATTGTCGTCCAATTTACCAGTTTTTTGGTTTTTTATTAGATATATTTTTTCACCTATTTTGAAATTAACGGGATTTATATTCTTGTCATATCGGATTTTTGATTTTTCTTTTGCCGCTTCTAAATTTTGTCTTGCTAATTTTTGAGCATCCTCTACTTGTTTTTTTAACGTTTTTCGCGTGATCTTCGTACGTCAGAATTTCGTCCAAGTAAGAATATTCGGATGGTACTCGGCCTAATTTTCCTAAGAGGCATTGATATGGAGTCATTCTTGTTCCTTCGTGTACGCTAGTGTTGTAGGCAAGTGTCGCAAGAGGTAGCCACAAGTGCCAATCTTTCTTGTTAGTGTAATGTTTAAGATAGTCTGCGAGAACCTGGTGACTACGCTCGAGAGATCCATTGGATTGGGGATGGAACGCTGTGGTTTTAATATGTTTGAATTTGAAGATTTTCGCGAGTTGGTGCATTATTTTTCCCGTGAATGCTGCTCCTTGGTCAGTGAGGATAGCTTTTGGGCTACCGAAGATGCCGAGAAAGCCTGTGGTAAAACCATGAGCGATATCTTTGGCTGAAGCATGGACTAACGGTATGGCGAACGAAAATTTGGATAGATTGCATTGGATGGTCAAAACGTATCTGTGACCGAGTGACGAAGGGGGATTGATTGGTCCGACTATGTCCATGGATATTTTGTCGAATGCGGAGAGAGGCGTGTCGGTAATTATCATAGGTTGTTTGGTTTTTATTCTCACCAATTTTCGTTTTTGACAGCTTGTACATTTTCTGATATAATCTTCAACTTGGTTTTTCAGATTCTCCCAAAAATATTTCTGCCTGATGCGACGGTACGTTTTGGTAACGCCTTTGTGTCCTGCGATAGGGGAACCGTGATTTTCTTTAATAATTCCTTCTCTATCTGCTTCTGGAGGGACGATGATCTTATCTTTACAAATTTTGATTTGAATGTCTGAGTCCTTGAAAATTGAAGAAAGGATTTCCTTGATTTTTGGCCAACTAGAGTCTTGTAAATTGTTTCGTTTTACTGAGACTGCTATTGTTTTAATTTCGAGTTCCTCTAGTTTGATTTTTAGGTTTTGGACTGCTTTCGAGAAATTGTCTAGAGTTATGAGAGTCGAATCGTTTTCTTGTATTACGAGTGCAAAAACTCTTCTTTTTGGCGTGCCTGATGCCAATACTTGACCCACTTCCAAACGTTCTAAAGGGGATAGATTTTTCAATAATCCGAGCTCGATCATTCTTTTACCGAACTCGTTTGAGACTGTTCCGTCCGCGGATATAAAGCAAATATAATGATCTTTAATCATTTCGATATTATCTCTGGTCTCGATTATGTTTACTGCTTTTACGCTTTCGTCCATGTCTTCCGCTGGAGTCTGATTATGCGTTTCTTGAGTTGCGGGAGACTTAGTTTGAGTAGTGCGGTTCACTTCGTTTACCTGCTGCACTGAAAGATTTGGAACGTACTGTGTTTTATCGGTTAGTATTGAGTGCGTGGTACTAGAATTTAAGCTGGATTGTACCTTTTCTTGTACTATCGAGTACATAGGGTTGGAATTCGACACATTCGGTATTTGTTTCTGTGAACTCGAGGGTGTTTGTTGAGCATTCGAGATGCCGGGTTCTGGTTCTTGTGAGATCGAGGGTAACATCGGAGGTATTGCAATACTTTGTTCTTGGTCTTGTGGTAATGAGGACGTCGACGGGATTACGAGAGGTTCTGAGACAATTTCAGGTTTTGCGGGAGTTTCTGATTTCTGGGATTTGTTACGTTTTCTTCCCTTCTGGGCGTTTTGTTTGTACTGTTTTTGGAGGTGTGTATGACCGTCTGGGCAACAAAAGCAAGTCTTTTTCTTTTTCGTTCGTTCGGATCTTCGGACGACTGGAATGTGAGGAATAGGCGATGTGCAATGAGCTATAATGAGAGGTTGTATCGGAGTTTGTTCGGGATTTTGTATCGCCTGTTCGGTTTTTGCATTAAGAGAGTTTATTCGCAAGCTTTTGTCAAGAATTGTGGCTAGGTCTTCCGCGACTGCCACGTCTTCATTTATCGTGGAGAGTTCCATTTGTTCTATATTCACCGTATTGTTAGTCGTAGGATGAATATCGTGAGTAACCAGATTTTTGGTTTGGAGGTTTTTGTGAAGAAACACTCCTGATTTGAGCTTTGGTTTTTTATGTTCTCTAGGATATGGCGAGAGACCGGTGGAGTACCGTACTCGCTTACCTTTCGATTTCCTCGGAGAGTGTACTCTTAGTCGAGTTTGGAGAGGTGTCGAGGTTACTATTTCCATTTCTTCATCTACTTCTGACGAGGAGATGGAGGAATCGACCACCATTTTCCTCGAGTAGGAGTCATCTTCGTTCTCGGAGGAAGATGATGATCTTGTCGAGGACGACGAGGAGGAAGAGGATGATGATGTTGAATTCGGAGTCATGGATTGCAACACAAAGGGTCGTGCCTTAAATGGTTTGCGAGATTTACGTCGAGGTTTGGGGACGTGATTTTGTTGGTTTAATTGGATAATAGGATTTACGAGATGCTCTGGATTTATTGGATATTTTTGTTTTACTAGATTTTGTTGGCATCTTGGAGTTACGAGAAGTTCTGGGACATGCGAGTTACTGGGGCTCTGAGGATTTTGAGGACTCACTGGATTTTCCGAGATTGTTGGCGTCTCTGAATTTTTGGGTTCTAACGAGACTTGAGAAGTGATTCGATTTCTGAGGTTTAATTGATTTTGTAAGATTTCGGGATTTTCGAGATTTTGTTGAGTTAGTGAGATTGTAGGAATTTCGTGATTTCGTTGATTTAGAGATTTTTCGAGATTTTGTTGATTTAGAGAATTTGTAGAGATTTCGAGATTTTGTTGATTTAGGGAATTTTCGAGATTTTGTTTATTTAGTGAGTTTGTAGAGATTTCGAGATTTTGTTGATTTAGGGAATTTTCGAGATTTTGTTTATTTAGTGAGTTTGTAGAGATTTCGAGATTTTGTTGAGGACATTGAGTCGATTTAGGAATTGGATTCGACGGACAGGTCGAGGAGTTGGAGTCCATAGAGATGTCTTGGACGAGAGGTTCTGAAGTTCGTGGTTTCTTTGAATCTTCGTCGTGCGAATTGAATTCAGTCGCGCTGACGCTTCTGGCGAGAGGCAGCGCATGCGTGCATCTGCCGTTTTGATATGGTGGAGTTAGAGTTTTCCATTTGAAATGAATTGGGAGTACAAAAGGATTACGGGAAAGAGCATCGGCGTTGGTGTTGATTCTTCCAGGTTTATACTGGGTTTCGAAATCGAATTCTTTTAGTCTCTCTCGCCACCTGAGTACTCGCGAAGTAGGATCATTCATTGAATTTAGCCACACTAGAGGTCGGTGGTCTGTTAGCAAAGTGAATTGACGGCCGTAAATGTACGGTCTGAAAGTTTTGAGTGCGAAAACTACTGCTGCCATTTCTTTCTCGATTGTAGAATAATTTTTCTCAGCTTTGTTCAATACTCTAGAAGCTGCAGAAACAATATGATCTTCTCCGATTTTTCCCTGAGAAAGGATAGCTCCGAGCGCGATATTCGATGCGTCGGTTGTGACTACGAAGGGTTTGGAAAAGTCAGGGTATTGTAAAATAGGAGCAGTACAAAGTTTATCTCGCAGTATTTCGAATGCCTCCTGGTGTACAGGGGTCCAATTGAAATCGACATTTTTGCTAGTGAGGTCGCACAATGGTTTAGCAATTTTTGCGAAGTTTTCAATGAAACGCCGGTAATAACCGGCGAGGCCGAGAAATTCTCGGACGTTTTTCGGAGTTGTTGGCGCTTGGAATTTTTGAATGGCCTCGATATTTTTCGGATCTGGTTTTAGTCCGTCGTTCGATATTAAATGTCCCAAATACCTAACTTCTGTACGCAAAAATTCGCACTTATCAGTTTGGAGAGTCAAGTTGGCTTCGCGCAATCGTTCAGCGAGTTTTCGAAATTTTTTCTTATGTTCTTCGATATCTTGGGAATAGATGACTATATCGTCTAAATATACGAATAATTCGTTGCCTTGTAGGCCCTTTAGCACGATGTCCATTAAACGTTGAAAAGTCGCGGAAGCGTTCTTTAACCCGAAAGGCATGCGAGTGAACTCATAATGCCCATGAGGTGTGGTGAAAGCTGTTTTTTGTTTATCATGAGAGTCCATGGGAATTTGGTGAAATCCTGATGCCAAATCAAAAATGGAAAAATATTTGGCTCCGCCCAATTGATCCAATATATCTGTGATTAAAGGCAGAGGATATGCGTCACCGATAGTTTTGTCATTTAATTTTCTAAAGTCTATTACGAGCCGCCATTTTTGTTACCTTGGGAGTCAGCTCTTTTCGGGACTATCCAGATTGGTGAATTGTATGGAGAGGTAGATGGTTCGATAATGTCAAGCTTCAATAGGTCGGCTATTTGTTTTTCAAGCTCTGGTTTTTGTAGGTGTGGAAAGCGATATTGTCTGGTGTGTATGGGTGTATCGTTGGTTGTTGGGATACGATGTGTACAGGTGTTCGTCGGACGTAAGGGATCTCCAGGAATGTGGAAGAGGTCTGAGTACTCGTCAACAAGTTCGAGTACTGCACTACGCTCTTCGAGACTTAGGTGGTCAAGACGCAAAAGATTCACTACTTCGTCAACACGATTATCTCGCGTCCGAGATGCGTCCGTGCGTACCGGAGTCTGTTTTTTCGCGGAACTTTCGTTCATTTGATCGTTCTCGTCTGTGCTCATATCGAAAGGATACATCGAAACTACGGGAACATCCACTTTAATGTCCTTGTCTAGGGTATTAATAGCGTAGATATAAGCCTTTCCGTTGTCATTTGTGACTAAGGCTTCACCAGCGTATACGCCGTCGGGAAAAGGAAGTTTTGGCACGTAACCGGTTTCGAGTGCGTTACGCACTTTAACGAACATAATCGTCTTTTGGCGAGCCTTCAAAAGGAACGATTCTGGACTAGCAAATGGAATTTGCTCTCCCCTGATGCGTACCGATCTCAATTCCCAATCTATCGCGCCCCCACACAAACCGAGTAATTCTTGTCCGAGTATAGCATCGAATTCTATTGGGAATTCGTTATTTATGACTTGAAAATTTTCGAGTTTATTTTTGAGATTGATTTGAATATGTCCAAGAGTCATAGGCAAGTCCGTTGCCGAGATTCCATGTAATTCGAAGATAATTGAGCGATTAATTGAATCAGGATTTCGGATACATTTTAATTTTATGAGAATAAGTTCCGAGCCTGAATCCGCAAAGAACATGGTGTTATCCTCGATTAAATCGTTAGAGGATAATGAAATAGCGGGCGAAAGATACGTTAAAGTATTCGAGCTTAGTCTGCACTTCGCCACTTGGATCTCGACTGAATTTAACTTATTGTTTACTCTTGGCGTTCCTGTTGTGTCTGACCGGTCGTCACGCCGTCTCGAGAGGTCGACACAAAGTTTCCCTGATCGTTTGCGCTTTCTTGGTTGCGTTGTTTTCTGCTGTTATTGAATGCTCGTTTGCGGCATTCACTAAGTGAATGGCCCGGTTTTTTACAATAATTACAGGTCGTTCGTTGAGAATTTTCGGTTCTCGTTTCGCTCTCTTTAGGTTGATTTTGGTTGATATGTTTGGCTAGGGCGAAACACTCTGTGAAATTGTGGTTTGTTTTTTTGCAATAAGTGCAGAACTTTTTGTCGGTCATCGGTCGTGATTGGTTGGAGTTTGTTTTGGGTTTCTGTGTGATTGGGAGACAGGTTGTACTGCTTACTGAGATTGGACCGATAGTTTCTTCGACCCTTAGCGCTTTTAGATAAATCTCTTTGAGAGTGTCGTAACGCTTTAGCGGTACTTGTGTGCGATAATCGATTATAAGCCCTTGTCGAAATTGATCAATAGCGATTCGCTTTAGAGACGGTATAATATGTTCGACCTCGGGCAAATCTGTACTCCGAATTGATTGTTCGGCTGCGAGAAGGAAATTGCGCATCTTACCGTAAAATTTAGATATTGACTCGCTTCTCAACTGTTGGAATTTACCCAGCTCTTCGAACCATTGTTTGATAGGTTTTGATGCCACGAAAGTTCGTTTCAATCCCGAAATGAAATCGTCGAGACTGGTTTCGAGAGGGAGTGCTTCACTTACTTCGCCTTTGCATTTGCTGTATAGAAAGGTGCATATGCCTTCTTCTCCTACAATTGGGAAGAATTCCCGCCCTTTTTCGCAAAGGTTGATAAATGTATTTAGGGCGCACGTTTTCGGTGTCCCGTCGAATTCGGGTACAAATCTAACGTAATCTCTGTATCGAGCGTTTAAAGAAGCGAGATCATGATTTATTGTAAAATTATTACCACGTGAGGACGATTGGGCATTCGTTATGTCCCCGTCGGCTGTATTATTTTGCATGGTGCTAGAATATTATTGACTTACTCGATAATTAAGAAATAATGCGCTAGTCGTGATTGAAGATTGTAGATGTAGATGATGATCGTTGTCCGTTGGCCTTGAGACGTTGGATTGGAGTCGGTTGGAGGATTTTTTTTGTGATTTTGACGTTGTCGAGCTCGTCCCGAGTCGTTGATGATTGGAATTTTATTAAATATGAGTGTGTAGTCGTGATGTCTGAGTGCCAAATAAAGCCAGTAGTTGCAGAGATGTTGGTTTATTTGACTTTGTTACCTTCCTTTCAGATAACAGAGCGTCGTCGGAAGTAGATTCGCGTCGTGACCAAATGCACGGATAGCGAGAGGATCCGACGATTTTTATTTTTATTTTTATTTTGGGCTGCTGCCGATATATTAAATATATTGTTTGTTGGTTGTTTATTCACTGACACAGATTTTATTTATTATTTTTGTGTTATCTGTTGCCACGAATTTTATTAAATATAAATGGCTTTTCGGTCGTTGACACTGATTCTAAGTTTGCCGCTGCCACCAATTTTATTAAATATTGGTGGTTGTTTTGACTGTTGTCACTGGTTTTAGTTTTCCGCTGCCACCAATTTTATTAAATAGAGTTGTTACGTCCCGAGAGGGGGACACTGAGCGAAGACGCTGCGCGATCGAAGACAAGGCGCTAACTTTGAAAACGATTGGGGTTTTCCGCACAAGTGAGTCTTTTTGCGGAGCGCTCGCGACTTCTGAATACAACTTGATATTTAATAGTATCGATTCCTTGGGTTTCGATAGGATGTTGGTAAAGGTTTACGTCGACTCTCCACCCAAAGGAGAGTAATGATATTACACTTGGTTTTACTTAACGATAACCATTAACGTAAACTTTATTAATTGTTCGATTATTAGAGTTTTGAATGAATTCTCATCTGTGTTTCACAGAGTTCGAGAGTGTTTTACAGATTTAGAGTTTTACAACGTTCGAGATCTTTATATCTGGATTTCGTATTTTTACGGAGTTCGAGAATTTAAATATGAGGTCTGCTCTCGATGAGAGCGAAGGATAATCTCTCTTAAGTTTTACAGAGCGTGGACCGTTCTGCCTCTGCGAGGCAGATTACAATAAAGACGGCTGATTTTGATTGGTCGGATTTTTCGTATGGGCCTTTTGTTTTTCTCGCGGAGGGGATTATCTCCAGCGCGCGGAGGTGACGTGAGAACGTCGCCGCGTGGGAAAGGAAACAAGAGTTTCGAATTATAATTCTTAGAATGCTTACAGAGTTTATGTTTACATCTAAGTTTTCGAGCGACGGAGTCGCACAAGAGGTTCGTTGAAAAGAAGTAAAAGTGAAAAGGAATTTTTAAGAAGTTTACTGTACGAGGTGTTTATAAGTTGATAGAGCGCTTATATTAGATTACAGTTTAGAATTCTGTGGTGTGTATATGTAATGAGAGCTTGGTCTTATTTGATTTCCAAGAACGAATGATATTATTAGTTAACTAAGAGTTAGTGATCGACGAGTGATGGTAAATGGTGTGAGAGAATTGTGTTGGTACGTTATCGACTTGTTAGGAGTTTGAGGTACCGGTCGAACGCACTGTCGACTTCGACATTACCGGCTAAGACGTAACAACGGGATTTTTTTCCATATCTTAACTATTCTTTTTGTCTATTTTGATATTGTTATCGCTATTTGTTGTTGTTATCGGAGAATTTTGTTTTTATTTTCGTTAATTTTTGTAAATCGCAATATCCTGGGCAACTTATTTTCCATTTGCGATGTTGGAAGCCACGTGCATCTTTTCGCGCGTTTTTGAAAAAGTGATCCTTGTGGCTGCATCTATACATAAAGGTAAACTTTTATATCAAGTGATATGGAACTTTATCGAGGTTTCAAGAAATTAAGTGAAATAAATTTTGTTTAACATTTTATTTGGTAGAATCTTTGCCCGAAAAGTGTCACTAGTGTTTGTTCAAATTCTTGCTCTGTCATAATTAAAATGTTTATTTTAACGACATAATGTATGATTGCTAATATATGTTCTATTGTATTTCCAGGATCAAACCAATATGCCACGTCTATCGGTGGTTAGTGCGGAAGAAGCGGTAGCAGCGTTGAAAAAGTTTTCTGTGCACTTTCGGAATGCCGACCTTCCAGCGTTCAGCAGTCCTATCTGGGAGGAGATTAGCGAGGATCTGGATAGAAAGTGGAACGCTCGAACGGTATACACGAATGTGTATCAGAACAGGCGGCTAATTTTGACCAAGGCACGAGAGGCAATGGAGATTGTCATAGTGGACAACCTAGCAGCCTCGATTTCATCAACAGAGGGAAGCAGTGTTGATACTTGGACCAGCGACCATGTGCCCTGGGATGGGCGGTGGTTCAACGTGGTCCTTACACGAGAGCAATGGAACGAAATGAAACCAGACGGTACGTAGATTTGCTTCTTACTTTTTTTTTTTTTTTTTTTTAATTTGAATTTAAGATTCTCTTGCGAATCAATATCATGAATGTTGTTAATCAAACTTTGTTTTTTAATCGCGAGTTGGCTTGACGAGTCACATCATACTTTTCCCACCTCATATACAATATTGAGCCTATTCTTGATTTTGTTTTAGACTTAATATCGTCGAGTTTTTATTTATCTTTGCATACATCTGACGAGACATGTGGGTTATGTCGATGATTCTGTATCCGAGTCTTTCAAGTCGTGGTTCATTCATAATTAACCTTGTTTTGTTCATCAGCGCACCATGCCTGCCAAATTTTCCAAGTCGTTGCTTCAATATCTTCTTGTCAAAATTCTTTCTATTCATTTCAATTGTTTCGCACCTCTCTTTATCATCATCGGCATGCTGCTATTAACACTACATGTACCAAGGGGGTGAAAATGTCTCATCGCGGTATATCGTCGAAAAGTGACATTATTCAAAAAGAATAGATTTTTGTGATCGTTAGGCGAGTGACCTCGATCGCATTTGGCACATTTGTGATTCAATGTTACATAGGCAATTACTTTTTTCGTAAAGCATCCTATTAAAGCAGCTGTTCCAGACATATTATCGTACGTTCTTCCGGTGCCTCTTGTGAACCAGCCCATGTCGAAAGACGCCTGCTATACGCACTATCTTGTCATCTAGTATACTCTGCACTCGAAGAAGGAAATAGAAAATTTGTTTGGTGATTGGGAGATCTGAAATAGGATATAGAGAATAGTCGTGAAAGATTGCATTTGTTCATTTATTTCTTTACATGGAATGATATTTCCTGTCAATGCTAAAAATATTGATAATCATGCTTACTTTCAAGATAAAAATAAACAAAGATGTATATAAAAGTAACTAGTAAAAACTCGTAAAAATAACTTGTAAAAGTTTTATACAATTTCAATCGAGAAAAGTTGAAAAATTTATTATGTACAATTTCATCTTAAAAGATAAAAATGACAAAAAATGTTTCATAATTAGCATTTTTTAATCTAATAGAATATATTATTACAAACGTGTAAAAACTCGAGTATATGTTTATGGGCCATTCAACCAAATATCATACGCAAATCCGGCCTCAAAAAATTCAATATTTTGTTTGTTTGTTCTTTCGACTTCTTATCGACTTATGTATTCTATTCGACTTGTTTATTCTAATCGACTTATGTATTTTATTCAACTTACGTATAGAAGAAAAAAAAAATGTTGAATTGATGCCGGACTTGATATATAGTGGAATGGTTCATATATTTTATATCATAGAGTACGTTGTGTCGACAAAATTCACTTGAATTTTATTTTTTAATAACTTGACGTCAAGACACTGCCGCGTCTCTTGATTCTATTCATGAAATACGTAACGTTGATATTACCCTCCTACTTGCAACAAAACTTTTAACTCGTCAACTTTTTGAATCGTTAATCGTCTTTCTTCTTAAGCAGCAGCTAAACAGCTTTCTTGAGCTGAGTTTTCGAAACCCGCAATCACTTCATTTTCATGAGTTTGATAGGTATGCGGGTTGATTTCAGAAATATTCATTGCTGCGAGTACCTTGTTCAAATGGATATTTCCCATACCATTATTCATGGCACCTTTTCTCACATTTTCTGCATTTTATATAAAAAAACGTTCAACGATTCGACGACCCTCGATCCCATCACTAGTACTTTCACTTTTGAGGTTGGGTGACGATACGAATTTGCCGTTCGTGCTTTTCGACTTTTTTGCCACTTCCATCTGTTGCAACGTTTCGCGGTACATTTTTTCTGTCACTCTTTTGCCCTTCCAGTGGTAGATTTTTTCTTTTTTTATGCATGGTGTCATTATTCAATTTTCATTAGCTGCGCCCGTCACCCATCAGTTTTAAGTTTTTGCGCACCTCTCGAGTGAAACAGACGAAAACAGACCATCTCTGTCTCTCTCACTCTATCGCGACGTTGCCTATTTTAAATACTACGTAAGTCGAAAATGACTGTATATACATTTGACTATTGCAGTATCGACCTTAATACATGCATTTAAAGTTTTTCATTCTATTAAAATTCATTTTTGTTTAGTTTGATATTAACATATAAGTGATATATATTAATTTAAAGGTATTTACATAAACTGTTTATTTTAAATCATTTATTAAAAAAGGAGGCATTTCTAGCAAGAAGTGTCATTATTCTACATAAACATAAACAATATTGCGAAAATGAAACACAATAATGGAGAAAAAATGCTTTGTTTATGTAAATTGTTTTTCTTAATTAAGGTATTGAAAGATAGCACCTCTACTTAAACTTATATGGAATAAGAATCATTAACTAATCTCTATCTTAAAAGTAATCGTTACTTATAAGATAAATCAATGGCAATAATATTGACATCGATGAGTTTAAACTTAAATCTACCGATAATATTTGAATAACAATATAAAATTGTAAACAGAAATTGAAGGCTTCTGTTCCTTTATATAAATCAATTTCTTTCTTATTAATAGTTATCACACTTTTAAGTTTCTATAGGAAGTTTAAATCAATGACATTGCAATGAAAATTTGTTCACATAGAGATTCAATTATTCAGTATCTCCCCTAAAAATTTGGAAAAGATCACCTGATTACTTTCAGAGATTCAATTTGTTGATAATAGCATGTAAGCATAGCGCAACCCAGGCAAGTTCCGTAAAAAAATCATTGCGTCTAAAATATCATTGAACAATTCATAAAAAATTGAGGAATAACTAATAAAATATTAACAATTATTCACGCGAAGTTTGAACATGATCGTCCGATTCATAATAAATCATGATCGTGATTGTAACTTTCACCAAAATGACGTGGCAACGTCGCTTCTAGGGCGAGTGGCGCGCGATTCAAAATATCATTGCGTACAAGAGTAGCTTCGAGTGGGAATTATGTGAAATTACGACATTAATAATTTTTAAAAAATCGCTTTTTTCTCAACATCATTGAAACTGGACGAAACTTTGTATTTTCCTCGGGTCTGAATCGTTTTTTCGAAAAAACGACTCGACGCAATTTTCGACAGAACATGATGAGTAAAAAGAAGCAAATAAAATACGATAAAATAGCAATATTATATAAGGAATTTATATACACTGCTTAAAAATTAAACCCATTAACGACCAAGATTGTTGATTTTGTAACACGTTTTTGAATCTAAACTGTATGTATGTAGCAAAGTAATAAATGGATAAATGGTAAAGATTTTTTTTATCTTTTCGGGGATGTTGAACCAAAATCCGGGCTCAAAATTCATAAATTTGGACGACCAAATTAAATATTATCGTTTTTATAAAAAAAATGACAAAAAATCGTTTTGTTCCTATATTTATGATTCTTATTCAGGCATAAAACGCGCAAAAATCTGGATTTTTTAACTATCCGTGCATTAAATGATTGAAGTTTAATAGAAAATTTTTGTATTTACACGTAACTGACATTTTCTTCCAATATGGCGGCTAGAATGGAAAAATTTTCTGAGACTCTCCGTTTTTCATTATTAATTTTTGTTTATCTTATCATTTAAAGCTTATCATAAGTTTAAATGATAACTATCAAATTTCTCAGCAATTTGAAATATTCCAGACTTTTGCGCGTTTTATGCATTAAAAAAATTATAAATATTGAAAACAATGAATTTTTTACCATTTTTTTGTTTAAAAACCACAATATTTAATTTTCTCGTCGAAATTTATCAATTTTGAGCGGGGATTCTGTTTCAGCATACCCGAAAACAAAAAAAAACCTTACCTTTTATCCATCTCTTACTTTGTTACATACATAAAGTTTAGATTCAAAAACATGTCACAAAATCAACAATCTTGGTCGTTAATGAGTTAAATTTTTAAGTAGTGTATATAAATTCCGACTATTATATTGCTATTTTGCCGTATTTTATTTGCTTCTTTTTACTCATCATGTATTGGTTTTAAATTATTAGATGCGGATTCCACTAAGAGCCAACAATTCGACGATGGACTGAACCAGGCAGTACCGCGAAGAACTTTGCGCGCAGGACGATGGGCGAACATCATAGCCTACGCTTTCGCAAAGCAGACCAAAATCCCTTGCGCTTTTATATTCAAGCGCGCGGATGTCGGTGTTGAAACAGGTACTTCGAGGTACTTTTGCAGAATTACAGGTAGATGCAAATTGGAATCGTGTGGCAACACGTTCCTTGGGATCATCGAAAATGAACCCCGTGATGACAAAGGATGCACGCTACGCGCGAAGACTCGTGATTCCCGCAAGGAAAATCACGATCAAGTCAAGCGCCCATTGAACGGAGCGCTTCGACGAGTTGTGCAGCGGGAGATAATTGGGGAAGGGTGTTCGTACTGGCGCAAACGCAAGGCGCGGGAGCACATGGAGCTGGGCGATGAAGAACCGCCGTACATATACGGGCTTGGAGTTCTTCGCGAAGCGAAAAAAGAACGCATCGGCAACGATATTGGCATTCATCCCGATTCATCGCGGGATTTGATTAGGGCTGTCGAGGACATTTCGGCGAGATCCGAATTTTCCGGCTTCGTCAAAGAAGTCAGTTCGATGCCGTTCTCGGTAATTTACAGCGCGCCGAGTCAACTTCACGCTTATAAAGCATTTTGCCGAATAAGCAAAGGTGAAGCAACCATAGCTGTTGATGCTACAGGCAGCCTTGTGCGAAAGGTTAAATGCCCCAACAGCACGACATCCGGCCATGTTTTCCTCTCTTCGATGGTTATAAATTTTGACAAGTGTACTTTGCCGATTCTGGACCGTTAATTGTCCTTTCGGAAAGATGCCGAAATAGAGCATTGTTGGTCATGGAAATTTGTACACGACGATTATACGGGACTGTCCGTACATATGGACACATTCATAAGGTTGAAAATTAAACGTTTGTACATGTATAGCTGATTGTATACTATTCAATTTGACATTCGACGAGAAATGATGACGGACTACTCCGAATATTAAACGATGTACTTGCGATGTACTTGGTACAAATGTTATTACCGTTTGCATCACTTTTTGTTGTCCACGTTATAAATTGTTGAAATTTAATATGACTCGTTAATACATTTGTTATATAATGGCAGAAAAAGCCTGCTTTAGACAAAACTTTTTGATTCTTTCAAATTGCGATATTTATTTTGAGGGTATCAATAAAACACTTGCAAATTTGCAATATTGCTGTAAAAGGAGGCAAAACTATCGGCGTTATTACGACTTAGTTACGACAGTTACCACAGAATGTATTACACATGTTTAAATTATGTGCATAAATAAAAATATATATAATAACGAATATGGAAGATTGTTATGAAGAAATTTTTGGTTGCCCAAAGTACCGACCTATTTGAATTAGATGTGCAAGTTAACTGCTCGATTCTTGAATTCTTTTTCAGACAGCACGTGCCATCGATAGTCTAATATTCTCGTAACTTCTCTTTCGGTACTTTCGTAGGAACAGCTATTGATTTTCATGCATTGATATTTTTCGTTTTAGGCCTACCTTTCGTCGCACATACAAGCATCGCAACGACTTTGCCGTTGTGACTATTTGGAGTATCATAGCCGTTGATATTTTGTCACGAATCATCTACAATGACAATCCAGTCGCATCGATTGGCACACCAATTATATAGGCAGTAGTATCTCGTTGTGTTGATTAAGACTAATTTCTGTAAAGTCTGCTCACAGTTTGCTCAGAGATAATCTAGCAGCTGAAGCACTTCTATACTGTCCAGCATGAGATCAATGGATTCAGGACATCTAAATTTCTTCAGACCTTTTATCAATCTCTTGAGTGCTTCCAGGAGTTTGCCACCTGTACCAAAAAGTCTGACACGCTCAGGATCATCTCGGTTTGCCATGGTGCATGGAAATGTGAATTTCAGATGACGAATGCATCGGCTCGAATGTCAACAAGCGAAAAATTGTTCCAACTTTATTCAGACGATCGGAGTTCTGAGAGAGCGGAAGTTCTCATGTGATCAAGAACGTACTGCCACTCGCTGTAATAATTGCATTTTCATCTGGTCAGCGTGGTGCCTTCGAGCGTGAACCTGTCTTAATCTCGCTGGAGTTTGGATGCTCTGTACCAAGATCTGCATACGAGCGATGTATAATAACACTCATCCAAGATTATCCTGCGGGTAATTTTCTACATGCCACGCATCATGAGCAAGCTGTGGAAAAGGTATGTAGCTTACATCTCTCATTTCCTATAATTTTATCAACTAAATATTAATGTCCTATTTTTTATCGACAGGTTGTCGAAAATGTACATCGGAAGATTAGAAACATCCATAGTAATCGATGGGCGAACAAGGACTATCGGATAGGAGATACACAATTCTCGAGGCAACTTTCTCGTCGTGCGATATCGACTTCGCACGAGCCTGACGTCGTCGAGGATTATCGTACGATAGCTTTCTACATATTACAGCTTAGGCAAACTGGCAGGTTCGTTTGACTTTTTGTGTTCTTTAGATAGATATGTCTTTCATAATTTAAATTAATATAACTAATGTTCTGTTTTTTCCACAGGTTGCCACGAATCTGCGATAATATTTGGTGTACTACGAGTCAAGAAAAAATAAATTGTTTAATGTATTTCAATTTTCAACTTACCTTCCCTGAAAATTTAGTATTAGACAGGTTTTTTTTCTTTGATACAGAAGTCTTTTATAACGTGTATGTAATGGATTTATTTTCTTTGTACAATTATTTTGGAAATCATAACACTTGTGTTAGCGAATTATCCCGAAAGACTTGTTTTCTCGACGTCTTGCTGGTGACCACACAATCCGGAAGGCACTGGCATATTTAATTAATCAATGTACTCAATGAATGATTCAATAAATTTATTTCTTTTTACTCTATCAAATGTTTTTGCATTACTAAAAAACTTTGAATTCTTCCAAATCCATCGAATATGCGGAGAATTACTAGCTGTGCGTTGTACTGAATCAGCTGATTCGTAGCTGCCTCAAGAAATTGCCAGCTACCGTTACGCTCGATTTCGAATTTCCAAGTTCAGGTCACTGGAAGTAAGTAAATAGTGTTTTCCCAAGCAACTATCAATGATCAAATGACGAAACTTGGGATTGGTTAGTATCAAACGACGATCAAACGATATCAAAAGAAAAAAGTTGAAAAAGTTGATAAACAAAAAAGTCGCCGGCTATCTTTACGCTCGATTTTGAATTTCGTTTTTCCGAAAAACTATCAACGATCAAACGACGAAACTTGGCACACGGTAGTATCAAACGACGATCGAACGATAGCAAAAGGAAAATATTGAAAAAGTTCAAAATTACAAAAATTGCTATCGTCCAAATTTTCGTGGTAAACGGTTAGAAGCCATCTTCAGGTCACACGGGGAGAAAGTAAATTGCGTTTTCCCAAAAAACTATTAACGATCAAACGACGAAACTTGGCACACGTTAGTATCAAACGACGATCAAACGACAGCAAAAGGAAAGAGTTGAAAAAGTCGAAAAATATAACAACTGGATGTACCAACGTTCACCAGTAAAAAGTCACTAGACCAGACTTGGCGAAAGTAAATTGGATTTTGTGAACAAACTATTAACGATAAAACGATTCTTTTTAACGATCAAACGTCACCAAACGACGGCCTAACGATTCGTAAAAAAAAAAAAGTTAAAAAAGTTAAAGTCGGTCGGCCAACTTTACGGTCAATTTTTTTTCGATTTTGTGAAAAAACTATTAACGATCACACGATTATTTTTAACGATCAAACGGTATCAAACGACGATCAAACGATTCGTAAAAAAAAAGTTAAAAAAGTCAAAGTCGGTCGGCCAACTTTACGCAGCCGTATTGCACGGCTGTCATCGCCCGCAGTACCGCGGAACGAGTTTCTGATAGATGTTTCAATTTGATTAACAAAGCTTTGATTAAACGAGACTCGACAAAACATTCACGAGAGAATAAAGCACGTTTTATAAAAATCGAATCAATCAAATGTGACATCTCCGTAGACAATAGCGTCATCAGTACATACAATCGGGGAAGATTTTGCGTTCTCTTGTATCGGGCTGAGATCTAGGAGGTTTTTGTGTAGTAGTGCGCGTTGCGTCTGTCCCAGCTGTCCATCGAGTGACACGCGCATGCATATAGGCATACATATATATAGACGCGAATAACATACGAAACATCCGGAGGGGCTACAAGTGCTCAAGAGCGCGAGCCCACAAGTGTAGTGGTGGTGGTGGTGGTGGTTCGATTGAATAATATTATAATATTGAGGTTATTCGTATTCCTTACCATAGGCAACTCGTTCATCGAGATCAGAAAATATTTAGAACAAAAACAAGGGTGAATCATGGCAAAGACGTATGACTACTTGTACAAATTATTGCTGATAGGAGATTCGGGGGTGGGTAAGACTTGTGTTCTATTCAGATTCTCCGAAGATGCGTTCAACACGACCTTCATCTCCACCATTGGTAAGTTTTACAAACTTCCGTCACCCGTCTTGTGTCACGTCACGAATTATCATTGTAACATGCAATTCGATCATCGACGACTATTGTCCATTTGTAAGAATCTCGCTTCATCATTGTCGTCAACGGTGAATTTTTCATCGATATTTAAGTATCACGTTTCTTGGGTGTGTCCCGCGCGATGTACCAACGTCTCTCAGCTTCTTTCCTGAGACGAAAAACGTCACCGCGTTCCCATGGACAAAGGCTACGTTGTCCGAGTTTAAAACTCTTGGAATGTTTTACGAGTCCTCATGCTTACCTGATGACATTACGGCAGTGTTATTCGGGTTACCATAACCTTAAAAGAAGCGAACGTTCGACATACTACACAGTCGCAATGACGGATGACGTAAATCTATACCAAGTACACATAAATATATGTATACTTGGATATGAATAGGCGAATTTCCTGTTGTTGTTTATGTACATACATACATACATATATATGTTTATTTCTGTGTATGTAGGACTACATGTTAGTATGACGTCTGACTTGTTATTGACTTGATGTACATCCACTTGTTTTTTTTTTCGAATTGCATTGCAGGTATCGATTTCAAGATACGCACTATCGAGTTGGATGGCAAAAAAATCAAGCTCCAAATATGGTAATAACCGATTATATTCTTGTTTTAACCCTCAAACGCTAACGATGGGTCATTTTTGTTCAGGCCAAAATTTTCCGTTACGATTCGTCTCCATATTTTGCATGAAATTGTTATTAAATTTTGTTTTTTTTCGATGGGACAAAGTATTACCGTTTAGTTAAGGGTTCAAAGAAGGTCCATGAATTCTTTCAGATTTTTCCAAAATATAAACATTGTGAAATAAGCGAAGAACAAAAATGATCCATTGTTAGTTTTAACGGTTGCTCAAAAGATCGTTACCTGACGAGGGTTAAAAATGAAGTTATCTTTTCGTATACGAAATGCATGTAGTGGGCGGAAAACTTTCCCATTCACAAGTTGAATCTCTCTATACATTTACTTGTACAGTAACGAATGATAAAGTATTACAGAAATAATAAAGCTCGATCAAATATCAGTGCGAAACATTAAAAAATCTTTTTCTTGCCTCCTTTCAACTGGGACCAATAATGCGATAATCTATTATTGAAATTACAAGTAGATGCTTTCGTATATTCATTCGTCAATAGCTTCGGCAATAGCTTCGAAAACGTGAAATTAAAAATTATTCAAAGAGCGGAAACAAAATATTAAACACTCGTAACAAGTTCAAAATGTTTATAGTTATCAAAAGCCATTACATCCGTAATTTTTTATTTGCCTTATACCTCATAATATGAAGTTGTCTTACATAAGGTATTAATACAATTTATGATTTGTCACTGTTTTTAAGTAACTCTTATTCCATTCTCTTTTTCTATCAGGGACACGGCAGGTCAAGAGAGATTCCGTACGATCACAACAGCATATTATCGTGGGGCAATGGGTATTATGTTGGTTTACGATGTAACCAATGAAAAAAGTTTTGAGAACATAAAAAATTGGATTCGCAATATCGAGGAAAATGCATCGGCCGATGTTGAGAAGATGCTTCTAGGCAACAAATGCGAGCTCACAGATAGGAGACATGTGTCGAAAGAGAGAGGTGAACAATTAGCCATCGAATATGGCATTAAGTTTATGGAAACATCGGCAAAATCCAGCATCAATGTCGAGGAGGCGTTCTTCACCCTCGCTCGTGACATCAAAGCTAAGATGGAAAAGAAATTGGTGAGTTTTTTTTTTTTTTACAACTTTTCGGATATGTACTTCCGTGTTTGTTATTTCGGATAATTATATCAGGTGTTAGATTTATAAGAAGAAATATTTTCGATACAAATTGCAAAGAAACATGTTATCTCGTAGAATTATGCACACAACATTACACCTCTGCTTTAAATCACGATACAAACTATATAATCCATTGTTTCTCTGTTCCTTATGTCTATTTCTCTGTGTTTGGTGCGGGTCTGTCATGGCAGAAGGTAACTCTACCGCCCAACTCTTTTGTTCTTCCTTATCGCTGTGTGATTTGATTTTACTAACATAAGAAAATTTTGACCACGGGTGAAACAGCATTTTGATTTAGCTTAAATAAAAATAAATATAGCTTTATGTTTCTGCAATGCATGCCCAGTAAAGGACACGGCCTTTCTATAAAAAATGTTATGTCCGTGCTATGCTTTTTTTATTTTTTATTTTCGATGACTAAGAAAATTGGAGCTGTTAAACACACACGCGCACAACAGTATATGTAAAGTCAACGGAAATTGATATTCGACCGAGTAATAAATGTGTGAATCAAGCGCTTCAATTTTCTTAACCAGAGTGAAGTTTATGCTAAAAATCAATCGACAAATTTTACAAAACTCTTTTTTGGTTCGTTTTTTTCGCGTCTAATAGGAGGCGTCGAATCCACCAAAGAGCGGTGGTAACCAACTGAAAGCATCAGAACCAGCAAGGAAGCCACCGAGTTGGCTCGGACGTTGTTCTATACTCTGACCCCCCCGTCAAGACCCTTTTGTCTACCACCTTCAAAAATACACGTTTCTTTCGTCAGACAGACTTTACGTTCAACGGGGCTCGACTCGCGGCCTTCTTTGGGCCATGTGATTTCAGTCCTTGACGCTGAACCCTCCTCATCATTTGGTGGTTTACGTTTTTATTATTATTTTTTTTACATTATTTAATTATCGATATATAATGTTCTTCGATCGGGATCAAAGGGGACGGAGGTGAGAGGTTTTTTTTCCATGATGGCACGAGGAGATGTGGGTTGCCGTTGACCGAATACGCTATTGCACAGTACTCTTTACGTTGGACTAGCCACTAAAATCTCGAGCTTTGTTACAAACGCTACAATACTTAGTTTTACTCGCGTGAAAAAGGGGGAAAACAAATGTTGTGAGGCGGATATCGAGAAAAGAGGAAAGAACAAAAGGTATAATGGGTCTCAAACAAAAGGACATACACACTCGTTCAAACAGTTTGGGAACTCCATCACGGAAAATTGTAAATGAAACTTGTACTTTGACATCATGGAATATTCGTCTCACTTGTTAAGCGGTTCGTGACGATGAAAATGGGAAGAGAGGGAGCAGTTCCGAAAAAACATACATAAGTCGCGTTTCACATGCAAAGAACAAGTATCATGTATGCAATAATAAAAACAAACGAAAAAAGAACATTAAATGAAAAAGTCATCACTCATAATCGTGTAGAATTTATTATACATCTCGACAAGATGATGATGATGATGATGATGATGATGATGATGATGATGATGATGATGATGATGATGATGATGATGATGATGATGATGATGATGATGATGATGATGATGATGATGATGATCATGATGATCATGATGATCATGATGATGATGATGATGATGATGATGATGATGATGATGATGATGATGATGATGATGATGATGATGATGATGATGATGATGATGATGATGATGATGATGATGATGATGATGATGATGATGATGATGATGATGATGATGATGATGATGATGATGATGATGATGATGATGATGATGATGATGATGATGATGATGATGATGATGATGATGATGATGATGATGATGATGATGATGATGATGATGATGATGATGATGATGATGATGATGATGATGATGATGATGATGATGATGATGATGATGATGATGATGATGATGATGATGATGATGATGATTATGATGATGATGATGATGATGATGATGATGAATTCCTCCGCATGGTATGCATGCGTCCATCGAGAGTACATAACTTATAACTAGCGTTTTAACCACGTATGACCGAGTGAGAGAATCGTCTGTTTACGAAAGAAATGAAGAAAAAGTAATTAATTAAGGCCGGACACCATAAGTCATCACATCACAATCATCCTTTTTACATAGTTATCGAGAACATTAGCTTTTTCACGAAAATTATCGGGAGATAATAGTAAAACTATTATCACATATTGTGCACGTTCCTGAACTGCGTAACGATTGTTATCATTAATTAACTACTGTCGTGTGTCACACGATGGGACAGTGAAAGAAAAGAAAACAAAAGAATAATTTCATTCATCTTGTTTTTGTTCGATATTACTTGGAAAGAAGAAAACGAAAGCAACGATCTGTAAATTTGTTGAACAAACAAAGAAAAATGACAAACGGTACGGTACAGCTTTTTCCGTATGTTATGTTAATTGTTTACATTCCGTCATGGTGAAATTTGATACAACACGGTCTTGCAGTTGAAAAATAAAACCCATTACATGTACAGCCAACCTATCTCGAAGATCGGCTCATTCTACTTGTTGCTCTTACATGGCTTGCTGCGTGTCTTTATCATTTCTTTTTCTTTGCATTTTAATATCTTTTAATCACGTTTCGTCTCATATTTCAATATACAAACAAGAGGAGAAGGAAAAGAAACGACTATTATAATACATTTTATATTAATCTTACATGTGTATTTGTGTCTGTCAATTATTAATTCCTCCCTGTGCCACGTGCTTCCTTTTCCCCTGGACCTTTGCCATTGTCACATGGTGCTGATCTAGTTTATCGCCGAATGATCGTGACTAATCTTCCGTGAAACTTCCGTCCATTTTCTGGAGCTCGTTACATATAATCGACAGTTTATCCTCCATTGGATTGTTTCCGATTTTGTATCGAAATTCTTCCAGTGTGTTTTCTACCTTTAACCGCGAGGGAAATCAAGCAAAAAAACCTTAATTCCGGTTTCAATTCGTTTTGATGAGAATTCTCAAGAATCATTATAGATTATTGTACCTGTTGCTCGAATGCTCCAATATCGATGTGTTCTCTTGTAATGTGCATTGGTTCCAACTTAGTGTGTGAAGTATTGAGGGTATTTATTTTGTTCTTCAATTCTTCCATGGTCTTCTTGTCTCGTTGATGTGACATGTAACTACTTTTTAGAATCGCTTGAATGTGCTGGCCGAATTCGACCGAGGCCTCGAAATATTCACGCAGCTTTTCTTGCTCACGTTCCAATTTTCCTATATTACTACAAATGAAAACTGTTGGTACTTTATTCGAAAAAAAAACAATGGGGTAATTTAAAACATGAGAATGAGTTCTGTATATCACCTTGTTCGATATTACAAACGTGATATCGAGTTTCAGTCTATACACTTTTTAATTTCGTGAAATATACAACTATTTTTAAAGTTGTTTACTACTCAAATAATTTGAGAAAAAGATATACAATTCTCTTTACGTTTTAAACAAAGTGCCGTTCGAGGATGCTCGTGGCCAAATGTGATAAAGATCGCTTTTTTCATATTTGGCCCCAAACCTTCTTTATTAAATGAAACAATTTGAAATTCGAGAGAACTTCGGACATTCTCACTGAAAATTCGGAACAACCATTGCAAATTGGAAATAGGAGATTCACTCATAAAGTTTTATTTATAAGAAAGTAAAAACTAGCGAAACGACTTGCAGGAATAAGTTTTCTGTTATCTCGTGCCATTTTGGAATGCCGAAAAATTAAACGTTTCGGGGGGGGGGGGGGCTCGTGTTTCATACCTGTGGGTTCTGGTATACAAACGCGTTACGTTGTTTCTCAAGTCTACGAGAGAAGCCTCGAGTGTTTCGTTTACAACTTTCATGTTAACCATCTTTCTCTCTAATTCTTGAATCTTGAGCTTTAAATCCATATTTTCGTATCGGACTCTCCTCGCTTGATCGATTAAAACATCACGTTCTAAAGCGCCTGTTTCGCATTTCAATCTCATACGTATATGTTGGGTCTGATTTTTTATATTCTCCTCTTCGTAAAATTTCGAAGATTCCAATGCCGTTTTCAACTGTATCTCAAGTTGTTGAGAAATTCTTCGCTCGTCATCCAATTGTGTTTGCACCTTGTAAAGACTCCGACGAGCCTCCGAAAGATCTTTCTGGTTTTCCTCGAGAGATTTCTGAGGGAGAGAAAATACGCCGTTCTATTTTACAAAAATACGTACACGATACGAGACATTACCGTTTTCCATTGTAACTCGTTTATCTTCTCGCGCAATAGAACCTCAAAATTGTTAAGATCAAAGAAATCGTTCTTTCGGGCCGACGCCATATTGCATTCGCAGCACAATTGTTTACACGTACAATAAATGTCGACGGAAAGTTTTTTCGGATGGAAGCGAACTAGTGGAAGGAAACGGCGAATATTAGAGGTCAAGGGGGAAACGTATTACAATTGTAAGCAACATTTTTTATTTTACCAAAATATGTATATTTAATCTTATATCAAATCTCCCACTTTTCGCAATATTTTTCCATCTTTTATTACACAGTATGCTCTCAATGGCTGTCCATAAACTGTATGTCCGATAGAAGTAAAACCGTGTTGGGTAGAGGTCTTGGCTGTGGACTGAGAACCGTGAAAGTTTGTCGGTCGACATCAACGTTAGTTCTGAAAGAAAATAAATCTTTTTTTGCCGTTGATTTTTATAGAAAAATAACTGGCGTCAACAGTCGGCAAAACTTACACGCAAACGAATCCTGCAACGTTGGTCTGCACTACGTCGTCCTCGGGCGAGTCCGCGAACGAGACGGACAAAAGATGATGTAGTAAATTCGGTCCGGGGGAAACGGCAACGAGTTTCGTTAAATTGTCCTCCGCTTTCATACCCAGTGGCATACATGATGCCGGTAATACAGGTGCACCTATTTTGTACAATCTCGCCTCGCTCCATTTGACCTCAAAACTGTGAGGATAAAGAGGTGTTCTCGATCCATAAAAATATTCTCTAACTCGCTGATCGCGCGCCTCCGTTCTCATTGTTTGACTGCGCTCTACTACACCGCCACTTTTCGGTAAAAAGACAACTTTTACAAAATCCGGCATGTCGCGTACGAGTTCGTTGTACAGTCTTTCTTGATCGAGCACGAGAATAGCATCGACCTCAAATGCCTGAGCAGCGTGAGTCAGTAGTTTGTAACCACCTCCTTTGACCCATCCACAGGTATTTATAACAATACCTGAAACTTTAGCTTTTTTGTTAGCTTGCAATCTGTCCGAACAGACCTCGGCAAGACGCGAGACCAGCAGATTGTAAAGAGCAATGTTCGAACTTGGAGGTTTGTGACCGAAATGAAAAACCAGAGGTGCCTGTTGACTGAAACCCTCGACGACGTTCGACGGCCTCTCGACCAGCAAAGCTCCTACTGTGCCCGGGATTGCTATATGACCTTGACCAACGTCCAGATCCACGAAAATCGGACGTCTTCCCATTCGTACCGCGTAATTCAATAGGAGTCGACATAAGGTCGATTTTCCAACGTCGTTCGGTCCAACTACCATCGTTATCGGACCTCTCGTGTCGTCCTTCTCCGAAGCTTCTCTCATACGCTCCATGGCTGCGTGACAATTCAGATACAGTCCCATCGGAGTTTCTTTAGCGACGTAACTGACGTCCGTTTTTCCAACTATCTCAAGAGTACACCCTTGCCAGGTGAAGACGGCTACTTTTGCACCGGATGTAAACTCGTACTTTTTACCCTTTACCAATTCTGTACCAAAGACTTCGGCCAACCCACTTCTCAACTGCAAATATAGCGATATAATAAAAATGAACGTCGTTCATTCTTTTTGTAATCTTTTCTCTTTATTGATCTAATATATAAGATTGGAAGCTGATTTTTTTTTAAACATATATTTGTTCATAATATCGTTCTTGGAAATTGAACAAATTGTTTTTTTCAACGTTATACCGAAACATTTAAAATTGATCGAGTTAAAAGAAAAAATGCTTCTGGGAAACCCTTGCAAACCCAATGGTATCCAAAAACAATGATTTTTTGTATGTATTCCCAAAAATATCGCTGGACAAAATGAAATTGTTTGACGATATTAGTGTACGCAATTCAGAAATAAATTAGGTATTGATTCCAAACGAAATTTTCTTACCTCCAACGTTACTTTTTCATTCTTACTCTCGACCTCGAAGCGAAGTTCACTGTCGGAATCAAGTTTGAATTCCTGCATAGGCGCCTTTTCTTCGCTCATCATAAATTTGTATATGGCCACAGCACAGCTTCCCCCAGTTTCTGTAAATGTTCTTTGGGAACAAAGTAGTTGAGACGAGCGCTAAATCTTCTCTAAATATATTGCGTGCTTCAAAATACTTTTCTGATTACTACAGAAAGATCGAGCATACCGCAAAATACACCAAATGTATAATAGAATATACCTCAAAATTGTACACCAACCGCAATGTTTACTAATACATTTTTTCGAGTATCGTTTTATGATTGATGAAGATTTGTTATGAATATTCGTATCATCCAAATATATTTGTGTTATCTAACGAGAAAAGTCCAACGTCTGTCCATAACACAGCTGATTAATTTTCATAAATTTGCACCGAATAACAATAGATATGATTTATATCATAACCCTAAATTCGTGACCCGTTATGTAGTGTAGCCGATAGAGGGCGACCTAAGGTACAATTACCGACGTAAAGTAATATGGCGCTCTAACTCTCCAGGTGCAAACCCGAACAGAAAGCATTCGTCCAAATTTACGCTTTACACATACATGTAAGCAATCGAAAATGCCTGGCCAGCACAAGATATTCTTATCGGTCAGCGAAATGTATGACCTCGTTCGTTACTTTCTAATCATGTGGGCATGGCCAGAGATCATAGATTTACGTTCTCTGGTATGGCACACCTATCATTCAATTATATAGATGCTTGTTTCGACGAGCAACTGTGATGGCGCTACTGTGATAGACCTTGACTTATTGGCCTCATATCATATGCATAGGGACATGCGTTATGCCTAATTAGTGCATTGTCACATACACATGCATACAGGCATTCCTGTCAGCATTGACAGACTGACAGCATTATCTAACCTTCTTTCGTGTACATCTCTGACAGCCCTTTTGTGAGTGACGAGCGCGCTGATAACTCGAAATAGAATTTCAAATATTCAAGACGCATACAGATGTATGTAAAACGGATTCATACAAAAATTGTATTTTTCGCGAGTGAAAAGAATGCTGAATTTTGAACTTTAACATGGAGTGAAAACAGTCGAATTGTACTAACCAATGCATGTTCGTATACGTATATATATATAGGCATACGTCGGGACATTTAAATAAACGTTGATTGCCCCGTTACTCGCGTACGTCGTGGCGCGACGCTTCTCGCCCGTGGCTTTCGAGTTTTCTCATCAGTAACGAATTCGCCGCGTCTGGTGAACGGTGTAAATTATATTACGTAGTAGCAAAAAAGCTTTCATCAAATTCCTCAGGTGCGTTCGGAGGATTCTGCGATGACTGCGTTGCTCAGCACTATTTTGCGAAACGGAGCTCAATTATCAGAGCCTTTCAAACAGTTTTCTACGATGGCCGGAAGATCCACGAAATTGAAAATTACTGCTCCTCTGCAAGAGGCTGCACTTGACGAGAGGTGCATTCTAGTTGACAAGTTCGACAGACCTCTCGGCGATGCAAGCAAGAGACATTGTCATCAAGTCGACGAACATGGCGATGTGCCACTTCATCGTGCCTTTAGCGTATTTCTATTTAATGAAAAGGGTCAGTTGTTGCTGCAAAAGAGAGCTCCGACAAAGGTAAGCGTGGCTAATAATATTGTAATAGGCGTTTGTTCGCTTGCATCGTTATTAGATTAGATACACTGATCAAACTTTATATTCATCGCTAGATCACATTTCCTGGTTATTACACCAACACATGCTGTAGCCATCCTCTTATCGAAGTACCTGGAGAAGCCGACGAACACGAAGCACTTGGCGTGAGAAAAGCTGCGCAGCGCAGACTGAATTACGAATTGGGTATACCCAAAAGTCAAGCGTTGCCAGAAGACTTTTCTTATCTGACGAGGATTCATTATCACTCGACCGGCGATGGAAAATGGGGCGAGCACGAAATAGACTATGTATTATTTCTCCAGAAGGACGATATGACCCTCGATCCTAATCCTGACGAAGTCAGCGAAGTTCGCTGGATATCCAAAAATCAGATACAGGAATTCATTGAATGTATAGACGCCCCTCTGACTCCTTGGTTTTATCTCATTTTGAAACACAGATTGCCACTTTGGTGGGAAAACTTGAAATCTCTTTACAGGGTCCAGGATCATGCATCCATTCAACGGTTCACTTAACTCGTATTAAGTCTCTTGTTTAAAAGAAATTTTTTATTTAGAAAAATGCATATAAAAATGCTTGTAAGAAGCACATGGGCATTGACCATTAATAAGTATCATTGATGTAAAGAACTATTTTAATACTGTACAATTCTTGGAGCTGTAACATATATTGTAAGGGATTTTTAATAAAATTAATTCATTAGTATTTTAATCTTTTTCCATCTGTAAAACGTGTGTCCGATTTAACTCTCTGGTATACGATATGCGATATGACTCAGGTATTTCGAGTCGCTGCTTTCACCAGTCCGTAATGAGCTGCGTACATACATTTACACGTAAAATCACACGAGTATCGTATCATCGTGTCTTTAAATAATAAATTCGGATAAATCTGAATGATTACAGAATAAATCAGGGTATAAAGAAGAAACAATAATTATGATAGACCGAAGAGTATGGGAACGAACGTTGGGGGAATCCTGCAATTATTTTAATTGTTTTGACCAATCGGTATTTCGCAGACTTTATAGTTATATCCGTTTCATCATTATCAAAGTTCTAACGAATAAATCGTCGTGCGCACAACTAGAAATGAAAAATAAGGGAAAACCCATAGCAATTCGAAATCGCGATCCATACTTTTTCTGGCACTGAGGGAGCTATGGCAAAAATTTTGGAAAAAAGAAACACTTGGCCACTTTTTGCCATAATTCTCTCGATACACCTCAAAATTTTAACGCGCTCGGTTCCTCATTGCCGAAGAAAGTACGGAGCGCGTTTTCGAATTGCTCGTCGCCCGTAACACTGACGATGAATCTTAAAAGCATGCAATCGAAGATAACGAAAACGCGCGCGAATATGCAAGCGAAGATAAGTATCGTACTTATCATACGAGAAACACGTTAACTGTATTGCCGACCGAACATTCTTCTGTAGTCTAGGGATTTTATTTCGTTCCGGTGACTTTTAATATGTTTGGATTGGACCCTTGCAACTTTTGACGTGTCTCCTAGCCCCGTTTTAGAGCGAGGCTTGTGTAGTCGTGGTTGGTCGCGTTGGTCGTGTTCCGTCGTCGCCGAGCTACTCCGATAAAGTCGCTACGTGTCGTACCGGGCATGGATGTTCTTGTCGCACGTATGGCAATTTGCAAATGATTTTGATGAGTGAAAGTAGAAAAGTACGAAGTATTTCGTGATCGATGATTGTTTTTGGCGTTAAAGAAGAGTCGCGAAAATAGATAAACAAAAAACAACAGTGCAGAAAAAGGAAAAGTCGGCGGCAGTGCCGTACACGAAAAAAGTCATGTTCCCGGATAAGAAGCCATCATCCAAGCAGATGAAATCCTCCACGCTGACGAACGCTGCGGGCTTCAGTTCACTTCTAACTTTTACAATACTACTTCTAGCATGGATATCCGGATTTGCGTCGCGTCTATTCGCGGTTGTACGCTTCGAGAGTATTATACACGAGTTCGATCCATGGTACGTTTACGCTAATTTAATTTCGATATACTCGTTATCGAAAAAATATAATTTTTTTTCAAGTACCGTGAGTCGGCTCGGCAGTCGGATTTTCAAGTACCATGAGTCGGATTTAACCAGTCGATAAAAAGAAATCGTTCATATTTATAATTTATGCAAGTATAATTAAATTGGGGCCAAAACACCTACGTGCCTCGACGGATTTCCGTTCGTCGAAAAATCCTCTATTCCATTTTGTCCATTTCCTCGAGATCCCAGGAAAATAGTAAATGTCTTTACATCGATCGTTCCTAAATCGATTGAATTTCATTAATTTCCAGAAACTCGAAAGACCTCTGAAAGAAAAGATCATTAGAGTTGTTTTTTTTCGTTACATTCGTACGTTCCGTTGATGTTTCACGCGACATTAACGATAGGTTGATTGCGATTGATTGAAATTGATGATTTATTTGTATTGTTACGCAGGTTCAATTATAGAGCCACGGCTTACATGGTGCAGCATGGGTTCTACAACTTTTTGAATTGGTTTGATGAGAGAGCCTGGTACCCACTGGGACGTATCGTCGGGGGTACGGTCTATCCCGGTCTGATGATAACGTCAGGCTCCATACACTATGTACTACATTCACTCAACATACCGGTTCACATAAGAGATATATGTGTATTTCTTGCCCCGGTGTTCAGCGGTCTTACCGCAATATCGACGTACCTCTTGACCAAGGAATTGTGGAGCGCTGGCGCGGGTCTCTTTGCCGCTTGTTTTATAGCCATTGTACCGGGTTACATATCGCGATCGGTCGCCGGCAGTTACGACAATGAGGGTATCGCGATATTCGCGCTTCAAATCACGTACTATCTATGGGTCAAATCGGTAAAAACAGGTTCGATCTTTTGGGCAGCAATGACCGCGTTGTCCTACTTCTACATGGTGTCGGCATGGGGTGGTTATGTATTTATCATAAATCTCATACCTTTTCACGTCTTCGTCCTGCTCGTTATGAACCGATATAGTAATCGTTTGTTTACGAGTTATACGACCTTCTACATACTGGGACTGTTACTGAGTATGCAAATACCTTTTGTTGGTTTTCAACCGATACGAACGTCCGAGCACATGGCAGCCGGTGGCGTATTCGGACTTTTGATATTCGTCGCGGCGCTCCGTTATCTTCGTACGGTATTGACAAAATCGGAGATGAAATATTTCGGTGGTATCGTCGCGGCGACAGCGGCCGTTTTACTTTCCGTTCTTATCGGTCTCACGTATGCTGGTTTCGTTGCACCTTGGAGCGGAAGATTCTACAGTCTCTGGGACACCGGTTATGCCAAAATTCATATACCGATCATTGCCTCTGTTTCGGAACATCAGCCGACCACGTGGTTCAGTTTCTTCTTCGATCTTCATATACTCGTCACGACCTTCCCTGTTGGACTCTGGTACTGCATCAAGCGTATCAACGACGAACGTGTCTTCGGTAAGAATAAATCTTCGCCAAAGCGTAATAATATTCAATTCATCGTTTAGAGATGTTGCACATACATCATTCGGTATTGATAGTACGCTTCTACGAAAGCTTGAATAGATCACGGTAGGTTGAAACATCGGAAAACAATTTTAGCAAACATATTTAGCAAATTCGTTTCGAACAATAATAATCCCAATAATATAGGTCAGTGTAAGCAATTAAAAATCGTTTCAATTATCGATCCTTTACCAAACTTTGTTCTTCTGTGGAATGTATAATTGTTTAAATAATTTTTGTATTTACGATGTCGAGACTCTTTGCAAATTCCAAGCGACCATAATCTTGCCAACCTGATGATTATAATTGATATTTCAGTGGTTCTTTATGCGATAAGCGCGGTATACTTTGCCGGTGTTATGGTTCGTTTGATGCTGACCCTGACACCTGTCGTTTGTATGCTCGCTGGTATCGCGTTCAGTGGTATTCTCGAGTTGTACCTGAAGGAGGAACATCGTGAGAACGGCGACAGAGATGGGGGTGACGGTAGCGAAGAGGAGAGCGAGGAAGAGCGCGAGAGAAGTCCAGGTCGAGGTCTGTACGACAAAGCCGGTAAATTACGAAGAATGAAGCACGAGAAACCGAGGGGAAACAGCGATGGATTAGGAGCAAATCTTCGTAACGGGGTTGCGCTCGGTATACTGATGCTACTAATGCTGTTCACCGTTCATTGTACTTGGGTCACGAACAACGCGTATTCCAGTCCATCGATCGTCCTCGCGACTTTCACGAACGATGGTGGTAGAAGTATACTCGATGATTTTCGCGAGGCGTACTACTGGCTAGCTCAAAATACTCACAACGACGCGAGAGTGATGAGTTGGTGGGATTATGGTTATCAGATAGCCGGGATGGCCAACAGGTAATGCGTATGCTCCAAGAATATCCCCAAAACCTCTCGATGATATTTGATTTATCACCGTGAAATTTCATGACCCATTTTGTACGTGGATTATATCGATTTGTATTTGTCTTTCTTTCAGAACAACACTCGTTGACAATAATACGTGGAACAATTCGCACATAGCTTTGGTCGGCAAAGCCATGAGTTCAAACGAGAGTGCCGCTTACGAAATAATGACATCGCTCGACGTAGATTACGTTCTAGTCATATTCGGCGGAATGATCGGTTATTCTGGCGACGACATAAACAAATTTTTGTGGATGGTTCGAATCGCGGAGGGTGAACATCCTCAGGATATACGAGAGAGTGATTATTTTACGGAAAAAGGAGAATTCCGCGTCGATTCCGAAGCTTCTCCGACTCTTCTCAATTCTTTGATGTATAAATTGAGCTACTTTCGATTTGGCGAAGTAACCGTCGATTATCGTTCACCGCCTGGTTACGATCGTACGCGCAACGCCGAGATAGGAAATAAAAATTTCAAACTCACGTACTTAGAAGAGGCATATACGACGGAACATTGGCTAGTTCGAATTTACAGGTAATATTTCGCAATCTGTACATACGTAAGAACAACAAGATGCCGAGTTTTTATTATCGCCTATGTTTTTTTTATATATTTTTTCGCAGGGTGAAAAAACCAGATGAATTTAATCGACCGAGAATTCCTATAACCGGACGTTCAATCGCACGAACGACGAGCACGTATCACAGTAAAAAGGTGAGTGTCACGTTGCACGCGACGATCTGATGGGACGATGTTAAAAAATAATAAGTAGTAGTAGTAGTAGTATGCGTCCCGATCGTATCGTTTGAGTTTTTTTCAATCGTTGAACCAAGATAGATCTGGAAACGTAGTTAAAGTTATGGGGGGCTGGACATTGATGTTTCAGACGGCACGTCGCAAGAAAGGCTTTATCAGAGGCCGACCGAGCGTTGTCAAGGGACGTAAACCCCATGGAAAATCGGCTACTTAAATGTAAATATCCATCGGCCTGCATTCCCCCAACACCACCAACACTCTTCGACAATTTTCAGCCGTAACGTACTGTAATGAAGGAAACGAGCGAACAAGCAACCATCCCTCCCACCCTCGCCCCAAATGAACTACGCGATTCGTCACTAATTGTACCTCGGCATTTCCGAATGAACAAGGAAAAAACTTTGATACTGTGAAAACTACTATGGATAGTCATTGATAAATGTTAAATAAAATCGGGGGTGTCATTGTTCTCTACGAAAGTCACTTTATACACGGGTAATATATAATAACACTAGTATGCCTGTTTTCTACAAATTTTGAATTTTTTTTGGTGACATTAATTTGTCGAACAACAATTACGTTAATGGGAATAACAAGCAGTTTGGCTTTATCTTACGACACAAAACAAATATTGCCGGCTTAACGTACACTGAAATTTATGTTCACAACGTTTTATCGCGAAAGTAAACAACGAACATATATATATTTTTTTGTATTGCTAAATTTTTCGGAAGAATAATAGAGCACATGGAGAAATAGTGTAAAGGGTATATTCTGTCTTTTCCGTTTTTAAGGGAAGCATTCAATGAGGTAAAAGATATATCATATAGGTAGTTCGAAGCTTTTCCGAACTATGTATATTCAATTTGTAAAATAAGAAGAGCAATTCCAGCAGGGCCTTGACCCTTTTACGGAGCTCTGACTCTATTCCTAATACATACGGATTTTTGTTATAGTAGGTTCATTGCATATTATACTATAACTATAAACAATAAAAGAAAAGAAAAGTAACGAAGAGACAGTGTCGATGGGACAAAAAGCTCGACACTCGATCTCTGCTGAGCTCATTACGTTTGGGCTTGTACACGTGTCTTGTTCCATTCGTTGTATAGGATCTTGTTGAAAGATGAACATTCGCAATAACATATCATTGTGTTTCAATTACCAATCCCTATCCAGTATCCCATATAAGTTATCTGTGAAATCAGTAAGGAATCCACCTCGCTGCCGTGTGTGTTGCGTGTGTACGGATTTTTATTTTCCAAAACGCGTATTTGCAGAGGCCTATGCAAGAGCAACGAAATACTTTTTCCTATAAATAAGACATGAAAAATAAAATATCAGGGTTAAAGAGTTGGTCAGTATTTTTTAACAATTCCCGAAGAGGCAAGGGAACATTAATTTGTCTACGATTCAGCTCCAAATCGAATCAATGCTTATTATTGAACTTTTAGGTTATAATGCCTCGTCGGGCTCAGACGTCAAAAACAGCTGATCGATATTTGCCGTCTGGTTCGAAATAAGAATAGGAGCCGCTATTTATTATGTAGGTCATTATTATCGATTAATTTGTTGGGGATAGGTATTATAAAACTACGCAAAAGTTGTACACGGCCCTGTCATATTCAATAACTGAGCATTTTTACGAAATGATTAAAAAACAAAGGTCAAAACGCGATTGTAATAATTGGCGCGTTTTTCTAACATTTACATTTTCTTGTTATTCGAATGAGAAAACAATGATTTCGTTTACGTATATACTGGATGCAATACCAGGAGAATCAATTATTAATAACCATCGCAACGTCATGATTGACGCGCGTAATGGGCATTAGGTCGCGACGAGACGTAGAATAAAATAATGTAAGTACGTATTTTTCGCCTCGGATCGTGAAATCGGCGCGCGTTTTTAGATTTGACAAGAAATTTCGAATTTTTGAAGAATTGCAAATATACATTAAGGTAGTATCCAGGTAAAATCACAGATTTTTCTTAAATTTTAACAGATTATCAATTACAATAGGATCTATATCTCCTCAAAATTTTAGAACGATCGACTCATACAATCCAGAAATAAATCCCATTAAAACTCGGTTGTTTTACATGTATCGCATATGCCGTGTCGATGTTAATGCCACATTCTCACTAATTAACCCTAGGACCCTACACTATCTGCATGAGACAAATAGCCTACTCTGGGGTCGCGCACACCCCAGTACTTTGAATCGACGTCGTTAACTCATTGTTTGTCGTAGAGTTTCATTTTTTTTTAATTTGAATGTTTAAAATCTGTAAAATACAATGAAACATTGTAAAAAATTCTAATATTAATTTTTCACGGTGAAAAATCCAATTAAAAAAGATTGGGAACATAATTGCTGAGTTTTTTTGCTAAAATAAAAAAACATTCTTGTACACGTATTTTGGAAAATCCAATAATTGTTTCTTCAAAAAGAATGCATAAACCAATCTAAAAAAAATCGCATACAAAAAATTCGAAGTGCTTCAATAAATTTACAACATGTAAACTTAGCACTTTTTTCAATTTGTTATTTCACTGGCATGATATTTTGAAGGGAAAAATGTGAATGAATGAATGCAAAATTTATTTTGGGTATCAAAATAATGTTTTTTATTATCTAGATGACATATTACAAAATATTCACCGATACAATGAAAAATATATAAATTTAGTTCGGTGCACACGAAGTGCACTGCATTGAGCGATGGTCTTGGCAGCGTGGCAATCGGCATTTTGAGCAAACATATTTAGTTTTTTTATCTTCATTACGAGGGCAAAAAGCACAACGTATTTGTTTGTCCAAAGTATAATCGACAATGTCAGGAATTTGCTTGGTTGAAAAATCAATGCCTAACACCTGTTGGATTAGGGCCCGGACATTGACACGCAAAGTTGAAACCGTTAGTCGCCGTTCTAAAAATGGAGAGACCAGTTGATGCGCTAAATTTTCAATAAATTCTCGTCGTCTGATCAAATTATTATCCTTATTTAATGAAAATAAAATGACCGCATTTATTGAACTTTGGTCTAAAATTCCGTAAAAAAACCGTAAAGGCCATCGTCGAGTGCCACGCGTTACAGTATATTCGTGACACATTTGATCAAAGGTGTCGGTAGCGCCTTTCGTTTTATTATAATATAAAATGATTTCTGGCTTTTCACGATCAGAACTAATGCGTCCAAATTTGTGCATCGACGATACAAGAAACACGACTTTATTCGTTTTTGGAGAGTATGAAACTAGCATCATGTCGTTACCGCGCGCAAATTTACTCCCGCGGATCTCCGACATCGTCTTCATTGCTTCCGGGATTTCTCGCTTGTCCTTGCGAATTGTTCCCACCAATGTTAGGGAAGCTTGCGTCTTTAGCTTCTCAACAAGCGGAATTGATGTGAACCAATTATCGTAAGTAATATTTCTATTACTTCCGACGATCGATTTACTCAGTTGCTGAACGTAATGAGCCGGAACACTCTCACTCGGATCAATAGCAACTCGTCCAATGTATGGAATGGCATCAAATAAATATGCAGTTTCCGAGTCATTTATGGTCAAGATTTTCAAACCATATCTGTCCGGTTTACTTCGAATGTAGACACGAAATGCACATCTTCCACGAAAACTCAGCAGCTGCTCGTCGATTGTCACATTGTGGCCGGGACTGTAGTTTCTATTGCTGTTTCTGATAAAAGTATCCCAAACTTCCCTAATTGGCGCCAATTTATCTGTTTGTTTGCGTTCGAGACGTGTAGTTTTATCATCGAAATTGAGAGTGGATAAGATAAATTCAAATCTTTGGCGAGGCATCGTCGCACAAAAAATGGGCGAACTCAATTTACCGTACAATTGTTTTATATTCCGGCGACTTGACCTTTGTAAACCCGAATAATACAGCAGGCCAATGAATGCTTTCAGCTCACATAGGTCAATATTGTGAGTAAATGTCGGGTCGCTGGAGAAATTAGCTCGTTTTATCATTATTTTCTTATTTATGTGTACGACAATATTTTCCAACGTTTCGTCAGGTAATAAAAGGGACCATGCCGCACCTTCGCCTATTACACTGCCTCCGTCCCCAACGCCACGTGAAACGTATACCTGCTCACCAGGGGTTCTACGGCACGCGCAGGGACCCAGGGGTTCGAGTGACCATTCATAACGGTTTTTCCCGTAGATATATTTAGCCCGAGTACTTCTAGGAATAGCAGTACGGCGCCTTCTCACCATCGCTAGACGAATCTTCTATTTCTTCTAAATAATCTTCATCAGAGCCTATTATTTCTTATTCATTATCTGATTCATAATCAGTGAGGTCATCAGTACCGGTTCCTCTTCATTATTTTGTGTTTCAAGTATCCTGCGAATTTCTTCCGCCTTCCAATATCGTGATCTCGTCTCCATGATTTTACTCTAATAAAACAAAATTAAAATAGCATAAAAACGTTTATAATGTCACTTATATGGATAATACACTGAATTATAAATATTACTGACAAAAAATAAATAAATAACTATATACTTACGCACGGGAAAGAAAAAACGAAAATGCAGAAAATTTAGTGGGGTTACGCTAACCCAAGGCTCTCGAATAAATGCACTCTGTTTCACTTTCAGAACGAAACTAACCGTTGTTCCGGCAAAAATCTTGTCTACACAGTCTCCTCTCCTAGTGCGCAGGTGCATTATCATGGTGCAGAATCCATGAATTTTCTTCCCACACTTCCGGACGTTTTTTTCTTATTGATTCACGCAAACGCCGCATAACCTCAAGGTAATACTTCTTGTTTACCATACGACCTTGTGGTAGGAATTCTTGATGCACAACGCCATGGTAATCAAAGAAAACTGTGAGCAAAACCTTCACAGTCGAACGAACTTGGCGTGCCTTTTTCGGTCTTGGCTCTCCTGGGCTCTTCCACTGAGATGATTGGGCTTTGGTTTCGACGTCATAACCATATACCCATATTTCGTCACCAGTTGTAACCCTTTTGAGCAGATCAGGGTCATCGTCGACGTCGTTCAACATGTCTTGGGCGATGTTCATGCGACGCTGCTTCTGATCAACATTAAGCAGTTTTGGAACGAATTTCGCTAACAGACGTGTCATACCCAAAACATCCGTTAAAATTTATTGGCATGAGCCAAACGATATGTTAAGATCATCAGCTATTTCTCTAATCGTGATTCGACGATTTTTCAACACAATTTCTTTCACTTCCTGAACATTTTCGCCGGTTTTTGACGTGCTGGGGCGTCCAGAGCGAGGTTTATCGTTAACATTTTCTCTGCCCTCTTGGAATAACTTATACCATTTATAAACTTTTTTTTTCCTCAAAGTTGACTCACCGTACGCCACTGTCAACATTTCAAGAGTTTTTGAACACTTAATACCATTTTTTACACAAAAATTAATACAAAATCTCTGCTCCATTATTTTCAACAGCAAAAAATCGCCGAGCACGCAAACACGAGTCTAACCTTTATGCCTCTCAAATAAAAACAACACATGCTATATAGTCAAAACCGTCAAAACTGTGAACATATAATCGTGACGAGTGTACCAATACAACAACAACAAAAATTAAAATTAGAGTGTACAGCGCGCGCGAAATTAAAAAAGTCACCTTACTTTTTTATCACACCTCGTATATATTATCGACTGATAATATATCTAATAAGCAATCAATTACTTCAGTATATCCCTACAAGGGTATATATGTATACGTATATACCATAATATATAATGCGATATTAAAATAACTCATTTTATTTCATTTAAAATATAAAAAATTGGACTAACTTTTGCTCACTCCAGAACCTGGATACTACCTTAAGTAACAAGAATTATGTACCGGAAATCGTTTTATGAAATGTGAAAATGTACAAAATATCATTCGATAAGAATTTTTCACGGAGAGGTGTAATATGTCCGCTGAACATTATTTAAAAATAGTTAGCACGTTTAAACAGAAATAAGGCTTGTTATAGAAGAAGGATATTATTTGTTCATACATAAAGAATTAAAAGAACTTGTGAGAACCTCGTGGGTGACAATCAAATCTTAGTGTCACATTGACCATAGAAAATTTTAACGCGACCGCCAGAGGCAGCGTATTTACAGCCGTCGAGTGGACAAATTTTGCATACATTGTTAGGTTAAGTCAAACAACGCAAGTTTCTAATATTCCACAAGTTTAGCATTAGGTGCAGTGTAAGAGGAAAGTGGGAAAATAATAACGAATAATAGTTATTGGTTCTTGCGGAAAAAAGTGTTTAGGCTTAGCGGGTAGAAAGTGTTTCTATGTTGGCCGCCCCTCGCGCGCTGCATCATTGCGAATTCACGAATTTTTGGTTTATATATATATATGTTCGTTATGTTTGTGTGTGGTGTTAGCGGCCGCCATCTTGCTGCCTTCACATCTGACATGTCTTTCTAATGTTATTATCGACAAATATTACAATCAATTGTGTTTAACAGCTGCCTTATTCTCGTCGTATATGTCGTATCGACGTTCTATAGTTTGCGCGAAAAAATTGGTTACGCTGTGATACGTGGAAGAAGGAAAAAACACAAAATTCGTCGAATCAAACCTACACACGGCTTGTGCCAAGCTCTCTCTGTCTCGCGCTGGTGAGGGCTATAACGCACTGAGACAACTTGAAGTGTGTGCGGCTGATTTTCATTAACCGTTGAAATCACGGTCAAAAGCTTTGATTTAAGATGCTCGACAAGTTCAAGAGCGATCTGTGGCGGCAATGAAACAAACTTGAGAACGCTATGTTGTGAGCCACGACGTATGAAAGGTGAAACTAACCAGTGTACATAACCTCAAACATCTCTCCAATGGGTGCTGTTGCTTCGATGTTTCTTGTACGGTACCTTGTCAACGGCACGAAGATTGAGTGAAAAAAAGACTTATCGATGAGGTCGACCATAACACGAGAAGGAATAAACATCATTTTTAACAAGCACGCGGTCGATCTGGGTCGACAACCAAAGGAATAAGAAAGCCTATGGACAAACGATGCCCCGCAAAGTTTTCGGAGTGAATACTTAATATGCGAGGCAAGGATTGTTCTAAGCATCATTGTCTGACTGAAAATTTAGTTTACGCCTTTTGCTAGAATTTACATTACACGAACGAGCTTCACTGCCAATATTTGTCTTCTTTATATCTTTCTCTCGCTCTTCGTCTCGTGAGTTTCGAGGGAAGGCGATTTTATACATTTAAAGAGAAAAAAAACACGAGAACGAATAATGTTTGAAGAAACGAACGATAATTGTATGGATAAGATTCGACATTCCTGCGTAGTATGCTAACCGTAGTAAGAACGAGTTGCTCAAGGAAAAGGTACCTGAAAGTATATATACAATAGTGTATTAGACGAAACCCAGAGTACGTTAGAGTCGATGGGAAAAAAAAATCTATCAATTTTTGTAGATATTGAGTTATAAACGAATCTTTTCAATGAATTCGATAATACAATCTTGGCAAATGGCATTAACGTAGTTCGATCCCAGCGATCCAAGGTCCCTGCGCGTGTCGCCCGTGTTGATTTGAAGAATTTGAGAATGCAGGTGGAACGAGAGGGAAGAGGAGTGCCAATCGATGAAGGTCCCCGATCCGGTAAATCGAACAATGGACAATAACAAGCTCAAGTTTTCCGATCGTCTCAAGGCGCTGTTGAAAACGGAGTCGCGTCAGGATGTCGATCCTTACATATTCAGCGAGCCGGAGCCATTCGTCACGTCAGCTGGTAAAAACATCAAGCTGATGCAATCAAAAAGTTCTCGCGTTGGGAGCGGCAGAAACGTAAAATCAAGGGGAAAATGTATGAAGCGCCGAATGAAGATCGATGGATCGGGAATAACGCCAATGTGCGTCGATGCGATAAACGATCCTCGTGAGCAAGTGGGCGTTGATCCAGATAATCCGAGGAGTCTGGAGCTAAGATTTCAGACGACTTCGATACACTCGCAAAATTCGTGCGAAACGGAGAGTCGTGTTGTCAACGTCGTGCAGAGAATGACGGAAGCACGAAGACGAAATCGCGATCACACGCTTCTGTATTATCCGCGCGCCGGTGACGAGATATCGGATAGCGATTCGAGCGGCGACGAGCTCGGTATATATCAGCACCATTGGTTCACCGACGTGACGAGTGCCGCGTCCTTGAATCGTACCGCCCGATTGTCCCAATTACGCTCGCAATTACGTCGCCGTCTCATACAGCTTCACAAAGGTGGCCGAGAGTCCGAAATTATGTTGCGCGAAAGAACGCAATGTTTACTCGAAGCAGCCTGCAAAAAGCCTGTTACGAGCGCGAGAGCGCATACTGGGAATAAACAACTGGTAAATGGCAAAGTAACGACAGGACCTCTACTCGTTGGTGGTCCGTGCGGTGCCGAAGGATGTCGACAAACGTCTCTACCTTGCACGCGTCACTGCTCCAGGCATATAATGCTCAATACCGATCAGCTACTGTTCGAGCATTGCACTGCCAAGTTCAGCGACAACACCCAGTGTTCCATACCAGTTTTCGATGTCGCTCACGAATTGCCACTTTGTCCAGAACACGCGAGAAAGAGAGACAATTATCATCGCAAAGCGCAGGAATCTAAACCAAAGAAGTCTCGAAAAAAGCCCGTTTCCCCAGTAATACCAAGGCCGAAAAGCAAAGCGAGACCGAAGAAACGAAAAAGGCCACCGCCGACGAGTAAACTCGAGACGAAAATTGCCGGCTTGACGCACGAAGAGCATCATTATCCGAGCCAAGTTATATCGATAAATGAGAATCACACTAAGACTCTGAATAATCTGAACGTACCTCAGGGAACCTCGAACGCGGCTAATTTGAATCTTGGACTAGGCCTTGGCTCCCTCGGTCTCGGTGGTGGACTAAAGGTCGAACTCGGCGATCATGAGGTATTCGCTTCTCTCGATCCTGCCGAGCACGACTTTGGCAACGTTCTCAACAACTTGCCAGCCGATGCTTTCAACGATATATTCATCGGTAAGATAAATCCCTTACTTTTCGCCCGGTTGTCAATTATTATATATACGTCTCTATAAAAAAATGTATCTCACATTTACAGAAAGTCGAAACGGAGAGTACGAACCCTCGAGAGAAGAGGAGGAAGAGTTGGAACGCGCGTTGGAGGCGGTTGACAAGGATGTACGGAATTTGGAACGTATGGGACAGACCCATGGTCTCTTAGAGCCGGCTCTGCTTGCCCAGCTCATGTCGGACATTGCCTCGTAGCCCCCCACCGTTACAACAAAGCCGGATGACTAATTTATGATTGCAAAAAAAAGATAAAAAGAAGAAAAAAGAAAAGAAAACAAGTTCGCGCGTGCCCTCGAAAACGTAGCAAAAAAAGTTTGTGTATGTGCGCTGGTCAATGTAACGCTGTATTAACTAACTGTATTGTTGTATAGCAAAAAAATCGTGATGAGTGGCCGCAACGCATCGCCACTAGAAAACGATGGGTGTGCGGGTGAGAAAACGTAAAAAAAAGTACGCGGATATGTGAAAGCCAAAACAAAAAAAAATAAGAAACGAAAAAAAAACGAAAAACGGGGTCAAAAATGAAAGAAAGAAAGCACGTGTAGCCAAGGGATTAGTACATAGCAAAAGAGGAATAATGTCATATAAATTGCCATATTTTTGGCTATGTGTATGTCAAGGGAGTTTGTTTGCTTGTAACTGCTAGATTTAATCCTTTTCACGTATAAAGACAACCAGGGACGGCAAAATGAACGAAAAATTCATTGAAAGTGGAGGAAAGCGGAAACGTTGCGAGGCCGTTAAACACACGTGCCTCGCTTGCGAAATTCGCTCTCGTCCGTTCTGATCTGTAAAGAACGAGCACGTGGCTATGTATACTTTTTGTAAGTACGTACAAGGTGCACCTACACACACTCATACATACAGTCCGACACACATGTACGAATAAAAACGTACATTTATACAGCGTGGCTCATTTTCGGATGGCTAAAATTAGATGTAAAGAGGAAAAAAAAGAAATAAGTACCGATCCCGGAGAATTTAATCTCGTACAGAGGAGATGAGAGTGGGAAGATGGAAAAAAATCGAAAGACTGTAATTCGATGGTGTGAGCGTTCGTTGTAAAAACAAAAGGTACGCATCGGCATTTAGATACGTCGTACTTTGGAATTTATTTCACCAATCGTTGTTGGTTATTCTATTAGGCACCGGGATATCCTGGATCTTCTCTGGCTCGTTCTCTCTCTCTCTCTCTCTCTCTCTCTCTATCTCTCTCTCTCTCTCTCTCTCTTTTCTCCGTGTAATCAAATCGATCAATCGAATCATTCGTGTTTTGTTTTCTATTTTCACGAGATTCATCAAAGTTCCACCACGGTCGTGTGTGGCACCGAGGACGTTCCTATTTTAATTAATTATGTTTTTTTTAATTCAACAAATTGTGGAAGTTTGGAAGTGCACGTCATCTACGAGCCACATCAATTCGTTTCATTTCAACACTCTAATTGTTTGAATGTTGCTTTGTATATATCGCTGTAACGGTTGATATTTGTAAATTATAAACATTATACGTAATAGCGGATAAAGACCGAATATATTGTAACACATACGTGTAACACGCGTCTTGCGATTTCGTTTACAGTGTGTTTATAAGAGAAAGGAATGAAACAAAAAAAAAGGATAAGAAGAAACGGTTTCGAGTACACGACCTCGAAGGTCTCTATGTCGCGCTCTCTCCCTTTCGCGTACGTTTCGTACTGTACACATTTACCAGACTTTCTGAATTTATTATTTTCCATCTGTATGAACGTTTCATTGACATTCGCAAAGGAGGAGAAGAAAAAGGTTAAACCGTTGGACCATGCGATTCGGAGAAGACGTTTATTGTCCGTTTTTTCGCGGAGTATCTGCATATATATTTCCATTTCTGTAAATGATTTCACGATTTACCATCGGCTCATTATTGAATTGTTTAGGACGATGCATTATAAGCTACGTTTCGGAAGAGAAGAACAAACAGCAAAAAGAGAAGAACAAACAGCAAAAAAAGAAGAAGAAATACACGAGTGAATGTAGAATAAAAATTAATATGGATCGAAAGATTTTCATTGAGAGTCGGTCTTTAGACTATCAATAATTTCTGTGCCACTGTATAACGTATAATGGAATGAGAATTTCGGAAAAGCAAAAATTGATGATTATAACAATGAGGAATGAGACAGGGATAATCCCCGTGTCCTCGTTGCATTTATCGTTCTCGAGACAGAGGAAAAACAACAACAAAAAACGTTTGTATTAACCTAATAATGACCGAACTCCCGCCCGCAGTATGAAAATATTCAATTTGTGAAGCACGAACGAATTTCGAACTGGAGAAAGAAACAACAAAAAATCGAAACCGATACCATGGAAATCGCAGCACACCCCATATTGGGGTGAATTAGAATTATCTTTCTATTCGCGTAAAGTCTTTAATTGTTATTACTGTACTGTTAACGGTAGTTAGTCGATTATACGATTGTACACGAAGAAAACACACACGCGCCTGGATTTTAGATGAGTGAAAAAAAAACACAAGAATGAACAAAAATAACGATAAACAAGAAAAATTACAATAAGGAACATATTGTCCGCTGCTCCTCCGTATGTACCTATATATGGCCCTTGTAACATATTATCATTACTATTCTCGACTAGGTAGTAACAATTACAATAAGCATATTTTTTACATTCCCTCGTAGTGATCTGTTGTATTTGTCCCCTGATATTTACACATCTCCTTTGCAAAGAAGCAATCGTATTATGTGCGCTTACTCTTTTTTATATCCGCTTTATCATTCGTTCGACCTTCGTCGAAGCTCCACGATTTTTCATTATTATTTAACACAAACAGGCTCGAGTATAGCCGAACGATTGGTAACATTGGATTTGGTCCATATAGCTTCAACGACACGACACGACCCAATAATCTCGTTAGAAACAAATAACGCTTCGATTAATCTACGATGGTAGCGATCGATGATGTGTCAGCATATTTATCACTCTGCCGTCGTATTTCTCTTGCTACCCATTTTCTTCTAGCCCTCTCGCAATCTCCGTCGTGTCCTTTGCATCGTGAGTCGACGATCTCCATCGGGAAGACTTGCAGATGATCGGGATTTGATCCGTGACCCGGCATTTTTGAACCAGTACGATCCGGTTGCTTTTGAAAATGAATGCATACGTCGGTAATTCGATCTGCCGTAGCTTCGATAATAGCAATTTTTCTTATCACACACGCATATGTTATATATGCATGTGCGTTAATTTACGTACCAAGCTTCTGATTATTTTTTCAGCCAGAGAACTTTTACATTTTTCCCATTTATCTTTCTCGTCTTCCGACTCTTCTATCAATTCCTCGCTGTCCGACGGCATAAGCATAATGTCATAATTGTCACGCGATTGTCCCAGAATACCCACTTTTATACCGAGCTCTGGCAAATTCTCCTCAGTAGCCAGTAGAGCATTTTGCAAGTAAATTATTCGCGGATCTTTGGACTCAGCTGCGATTATTCCTGCAACGTTTTTGTACATATGCACGTTAGTCCACGATTGCCAGTAGAAATTCTATACACACACACATATATATATATATATAATTGGCGTGAAGGCTGTGTCGTGGAAAATTGGGTCGAGGGGTTCGATTCATGATCTGACCTAAAGAGAGAATACGGTAATCGCATTCCTCGTATATTATTTGATACGGCAACGGAGAATTTCGCAGAAGTTTTCGTCTCATTGGCATTCTCGGACCCTGCAATATTCTCAATTCGTCCTCCAGCATCGATTTATTAACGACTCCATTGCTTCTACGAACAGCTATATTGTATGCATTGGTACGAAACAGTCTGTGAATCTCAATTTCTATGAAAAGCAATTGAGTACATATATAATTGAAACATATTTCATGTTCGGTGCATCCATGTATAACGTCATTTGGAAGACTCCGCAACTAACCGATTAAGTTGTAATATTTTCGTTGTAAAGCTATCCATACAACTCTGTGCGCCATGCCAATGAGAGTCTCAAATATTCTAAGATCTTTTTCGCTCTGTGACTGAGTAGGCGTTGCAGCGGATTCTCTACTCGCCATCATATGATGATAAGACGAGCCTTCGTCACTGCCGAGTACCAACTCACAATATTCGCGTCCGACTATGCATCTAAGAATTCTAATTTCCTCAGCTCGTCTCAATCTACCGCCACCTGCTAATGGATTTGTCGCTTTTCTCGTAGTTGCTGCACGTTTCTCCATTATCTCCTCCCAAACATCCACATAATATTGAAAGTACAAGATGAGAGAACGAAGAAAACGATCAACGAGTGGCAAATGAAAGAAATTTATGAATTGTACACTCATTGGCCTCGTGACGAGATACATGACGAGGTCCTTTAAATCTTGAAGGATGACGACATTCGGATCCGTAGGTGATACTTTTCTTAGATAATGTTTGCGAAAATTTATCTAGGAGGGAAGAAAACGATTAGTGTCCACTGATAGAAAAGTACTTGCAACAACTTCGAGTCCTATTACCTTTTGACGCGGATTTAGAGTCTCATGAAAATTTAGAACCAAATATCCATGAGGAGAATATATTTTGGACTTTCGACCGTTTCTAGATAGTGTCTTGCCACATTTGATTATTTCGTCCTTTTGTTCGGTCACTCTTCATAAAGAATCAACGTAATCGCGTATTAGGAAGTTATTCGGGGTGACGTAAAATTTTTATTAGAAAACCATTGCTATTTACCCTGATATAGTTAGGACGTCGGCAACATCGTCCCACACATAACGCCTCTCTCCGAGATCAACGTTATCCGGCATATCAACATTTTATAACATCCCCTCGATTGAACAAGATCAATGGACGGAAGATCAACTTCCAAGGAGAGAGCAACTGTTGGACGTAACCGAGAAAAATAACTATTCCACCGTAAATATCTTCCGAGATATCTGAAGTTGTAGCTAATCTACCACATTGAGTGGTACCAGGCTGTACTGCTCTGGCAAGTACGGCCTAAATAACGAAATAGAAAGGGGACTTGATAAATTTGGTTTGTTTCGTGCATTTTACCGGATACCTTTCGCTCTCCTCCACATATTTTTTCTTTGTACTCTGCCCTTTTTATATAAGGCGAAAAATGGAAAAATATAGATAGAGGTGTAAAATATTGCAAAATTTGAATGAAAATGGAAAAAATATCTACCCTTGGAGTATAAGAAAGGTGAACTTTTTGTACTATTCTTATTATTTATTTTGTTGATGTTGTGCATTAAACAGATTATACAGATACGGCAGGATTATGAGTCTCACAGAGTCTATGTTTAGGCATCGAGTCTAGAACGATCTGATCTTCAGGGAAGAGAGCCTCGGCCGGTGTTTTCCAGAATTTTGAGGACGGTATTTTGTCGATCTCCTTGGAGGTATAGTGGTGCAACCTACATCTAACTTTGGCTTCTTCTCTCTTGTTTATTGTCACGGTGACATAAAACTCTTTATTCTGTTTGTCCATATCGGGCCCAGTAATTTCACGTTTTGGCATGGTTATCGCATAATCCGGTACATGAATATTAATTTTTCTAAAGGCAGCTCGAACGTGATACTTTTCCAGAATCCAAGGATTATTTTTGGACACTACAACACTCAATAAAACATTGGAGAGCAGGTTCAATGTTCTAGGAACCCAGGTGGAACTGTATGTTGGCAATTCGTTCCGAGATTTTTCTATGATCGTTCCATATTTCTTGATGTTCTCAGGACTGGCATAGACCGCGTATCCAGGAAGGAGGAACTGGTTGTATGCCCGGTGGGGTTTCATACTAACTAGTTCACCTTCGCTACCAATACCGGTTACATGTGTCGTCAAAATGATGTCGATGGGCTTTTGCACCTTTGATTCTGTGTTTTCCACCAACTCATACACCCAATTTTTCGATCGAAATCTCTGGGGCCTCTGACCCTTTGCGTACAATTTCAAGGGAAACTTTCGTTTGAGAATAAACGTGTTCTAAACAACAAAAAAATGCATCAGAATTGTCAGTAACAAAACGTTAACAAGTAAGCGCAAGAATAATTTGCAGGTTAGAACCAAAGAGCGAAGATGTTTTTGCGTTATTACGTTGAAAGAAACAATGGACATACCCGGGTCTGTTGAGCCAAGAGCCCACTTGAACTAGCGAATGTTAGTTTAATTCCTCGTCGAAGAACACCGCTTAAGATACTTGCACAACTCATGTTTATTTTTGTGCAAAAATTCAATTACGATTTTCAGGTTAGTATTCCAGCGTGAAGTTGGTTACGAAACAAAGTTATGCTTTATCCGACGATGTCGAGGGCACGGGGGGATCCGCAACGAACTTAGCACCTTAGCGGGGCTGCTTCGCTGGATTAGCTATATATACCTATACTCCTGTCTGTACAAGCCACCAGGGGGGTTACACTCCGGTTCCGCCACTCCTTCTTATACCTCCGTGAAGTTGGCCGGACAACTTGCACTTTATTAATTGACTTTTTTTTATATCGTTAGGTGGTCGTTAGGTAGTGTTAGGTAGTCTAATAAAAACGTTAGGTAGTCAATAGTTTTTTTTTTTAAATAATTAAAAATGTGTGTGAAGTTGACCGAAATTTGTTTATTTTTCCTTTACTTATCTTTTTAAGATGCTCAAATGATGTGTAATCGTTAGGTGGTCATGAATATACTAATTAAAACGTTAGGTAGTCAACCATATCCTTGCAAATCCAAAAAACAATTTTGCGGATTATGCATGCGCAACGGCTAATGCGTACCTGTGTGAACTTAGCCACCCAGGTAGCACAAAGTTATCCGGAAGGTATCCGAAAGATGTCCCGAAATGGATACGGATAACCTTTTGGTTATCCAAAAAGACATCCGTTTGGATTACAAATAGTATCACTAATGACCGGTTGGCGGATAACTTATTCACGTCCAATTAGTTATCTATTCGGTAACTTTTAATGGTTGACAAATTGTTAACAAGAGGTTATCTTTTTTCGGACGTCTGTACGTTATCGTTACGTTGTCAAATCGATATGTCTGAAAGATATCTTTTTAAAGGCATGAAAATGGCGAGATCACACAGATATCTAAAAGTTGTCCACAAGGCATCCATAAAGATGACAAAACGACGTCCAAACGGTATCAAAAAGCGCTATCGAATGGATACCTTTTTCTTGACGATATATTGTTACGTCCCAACGAGGGGAGAGACTGTGCTCACGTCGAGAATTCGATGTGCGCGCGATATTTGAATTGAGCAGCGCTATTCGGAGTGACGTGAGGTCCTCGCCTGAGACTTACTTGGACTCCAATATATCAATTCAACGATTTTTATTAATCGTCGAGGTTGATTCCTCTTCGAAGACGTTTCCTTTGGTTTGTTCTTTCCCGGATCCTGAGTGATGATGAGTTAGATTGGATTCTCGGGAACTTATTAGGTTGAACACCAACAGCTAACGATCACTCAATACTATATTATTATTTTATTTTAACTCAGAAAAGTTACAACACAAAGTTTGTAGAGAGTCTGGGATTTTACTCCCTTAAGATACTGTTCGATTCGAGGTTGAAGATATTCTGCTTTACTTCTCTAAAAAGGTTATCCATTTCGCTTCGGTTTGGGAGGAGTTACAAAATTGGGTTGACTCGATTGGTCTGATTTCTAACGAGACCGTTCGGTCTTTTGTGGAGGGGGTGTCTCAGTCACACGGGGGTGGCTTGAGATCATCCCTTCGTGAGCGGCGGTCGTCAGAAAGAAAATGTAGTTTTAAATTTATAGTTCGGAGAATTTTACAGAGTTTGTTTTATGACTAAGTTTCGAATGGCGATATCGCACAAGATGTTTCTTAAAATGAAATATGAGTAAGAAAGATTGTCGGGCTGGGTATTGTAACTTAAAGTACCTATGCCCTACACTTAAAAATAAATATTATCGCTCTTCGTTAAGGGTTTATTCTTGGAAGGATGTGTATAGGAGGGATGTTTGTTCTTCGGAAGAATGTTTGGGAAGGTCTGGAACGTGTTTAGTTACATTGCGTGACTGCTTACATAAGCAGATTGAGTTTTGTCTTTCGAATGTTTGGAAAATAATCTAGGAATGTTTTGGGAAATCATAGTTTCGTAACCGAGGCAAGAATAATTGTTGTGTCTTAAATGTAGCTTAATAAATGAAATAATAAGATGATAATAAGAATAAAATATATACATAGTATTTGAATTTTACCGGCAGGCTGCATTGTTTTGGAGGTAGGCAAGATGGTAATCTAATTTATCGACCGGAGATGTGCGTCACCCATACTGGGACGTAACAATATATATATATATATATCCATTTCTTTATCAAAATCAACTTATTAATAGTCTAGAATATATAATATTCCTCAAGGTTACCTTTAGTCACTATGTAACAACGAAGAAAAGGTAACCTTGGGGAATACTATATATTGTAGACTATTAATAAATTGATTTTGATAAAGAGATAGATAAGAGAGTGTTGTCGATTTTGAAGGGGATGGTAAATAAAAAAAATTCTACATCCGTAAACGTCAAATTAAATTTTATGAAACTAAAACATATTTTATGATGGCGGAGTGCCATGCGAAGTCCTCTTTTCCACTGCTACTTTCGCAGCTTTGAGCCGGTCGCCCTCACGGCGACGCCAGTCCGCGATACGATTTTCTATATCTTTGATTGTGGTATCACGAAATGAGTTTCGCATGACCTCTGAAAAGGAATAAGAAAAAATAGTATTAGAAGATTTCATTAAACGTGTAATGGCGTATTTAGCGCATATCACTGTACTAAATATTGAAAGAATTAATATTGATTTATACGCACCAATTATGATTCGCGGGAAATCGTATTCAACTTCTTAGTCCAATGAATAAAAAACTGGTGTCTCCGAAGGACCTCTCGAATGATCTACGAAGTGTTAGGAAAGTATATTATTCGTGGATGATTCCATAGGAATTCCACCAATAAAAAAGAATGGTGTACTCACTGAAATCTTCACGTCCCCTCGAACAAACTATCACTGCTCTGAAAACTTCTTTGTACAACCTAAAAAACAAACGTACGCTTTCAAAATTCACGAAACGTACATGAAATATACATATATATCTACGCACGGAGGCAAATATGAAAGTATATATGGCATTTTATACTCATGTGCACTTGTTTAAAAACTTTCACTAAAAATCACACGCGTATACACTATATATGTTTGTCGCAGATACAACAATAAAATGCGGGTGCCGTCAGTACGCGAGCCGGTGAGCACACATGTCAGTTATCCGTTCTGTGTCATCTTTCGGACAACATTTGGATGTCTTTTTACTATCTTCCCCCCATTTAAAATACAGCATATTACCGATGTCAGAAAGATATCATGAAAAAGACATCTTATGGATTAGTCTTTAGGATATCCTTCGGACAACGTTTAAATAGATACAATAGATAACTGCAGACGGATAACTGTTTGATACCTAGAAATAGGCATCAATTCGATAATAGTTAATGATACCTTACAGACGTCCGTTTTTTTATGTGAAAAGATATCCTAAAAAAGATAGCTTAACGACAACATTAAACAGGATGTCGTTGGAAGGATGTATAGTTATCTGGATGGAATAGTTATCTTACGGTAATGTCTTAAAGATAATCTGAAAACGATAACTTAACGGCATCAATTGGACATTTGTGCTACCTGGGCAGTCGACTGACAATTGCGATCTTTGCCCGTACGCTTCGATATCAAACCCAAAAAACGTTTTACGATTATTTTTTCTTCGCAAGCTTATTCTAACACAAAATAATTATTTAAAAAAATATATTTTCGTTGCATTTCAACCATGCAGACTTCAACATCGTTCAACGACAACCTCAATGTACTATGAAAAAAGGCCAACCTAAAAGACTTTGAAAAAGAAATACTGGACACAACAATACAATTCTATGACACACAAACAAGTGCCTTACCAATATTAATAAACCTAACAATCAAAAATATAAATGACCTACCTTTTAGGATAAAACACAAAATACCGCAATATTTAGCCATGATAAAATGACCAAACTATCACTAAATTGTACATAGCAAAGGAGAGAAGAAGTAGAATAAGAATCTTTACAGGGTTTTTTTTCAAATTTTTACCTAAAATACAAATGAAAAATGTGCAACAAATATGTTAAAATAATGATGGAAAAATGACTAGATAAATGAGCTAGGAAGTATACAAATATACAGGCATAGCTTAAAAATACCACGATACAAACCAAATGTGCAATGTATGTAACAAGGCTGAAAGGTGATAATAAAGAACTTTCAAATGGAAATAGATGGATGTTCTCGAGAATCGCGTGATCAAATTATGTGCAAAGTCGAACACGCAAATTGGCGACCTCGCTCTACTAGGGCGAGGTGGTCTCGAGTCGGATGGATTATCCAATCAAATACGTTGACCATGAAAATAAAAATAAAGAATTTATTGAAACCGGTATTTATTGATTGTTTAGCTGGGCTGACCAATCGTGATCAAAGACGAGAATCTTTACACAAGATTAATTTTTACTGTCCTGACGAGCAATTGTTCGCTACTTGTTTCTTTTCAATAGTTGAATAATTTTTCCGAGAACAAAAAACACATAAAGCAGCTTCGTTTTCAGGAATGCATACAGTGTGACATTTGTCGCGTAGAAATTTCACTATCATGTAATACCGAATGAATAATCTACTACCCGGCTTCATATTTTTTTTACCGGCTATGTAAAAAGTGGAACGATAACGGAGCTGGGACGATTATTCATTAGCAAAACAATACAAAATAAAAGAAAACATAATTTTGTATATTGCAGTGTAGATATTTTTTTTGGTGGGAATTGTGTTTCAAATTTGAGGACCTACATTAATGTCAGTATTATTTTTATCGAATCGTCCGATCTAATACAATTTTTGCAAAATTGATATTTATATATCTAATTTATTTACTTACTTACGAAACAAATTTTAACTGAACCAAATAATCGATAAAAGACCTTAAATATCATGAATATAAGTTTGAATAAATAACACTTAAATTAAATTAATTAAAAATCTCATATTAGAATCTTTCACATGAAGGCAGTTAAAAATAATATAAATCTAAGTATGTATAAATATCAATTTTGCAAAACTAATATTAAATCAGACGATTCAATAAAAATAATACTTACATTAATATGACCTCAAATCCTAAAACGCATTTTTCACACAAAAGAATTATCTACACTGCAATATAAAACATAAATTTGTTTTATTCACGCCAAAGAAGTATAACTTCTTACGTGCGTACATAAATACACACAGGTATTTTTTTTAGTGTCGTGAGAACTCGATTGAATTAAGAAATTTGGAATATCCCTGTATTGGGGGAAGAATATTTACGGTCCCTTTTCTCTTATCGCCACGACTATTATGTACAGGGACAGACATGGCTCAAAGAAATATACACAGGCGTGCTATGGAATCTTGCAAGTCAAAATATGTTTGCGTCGGTGCGGGTCGTGTACAGAATTAATATTTCACAGATACATGTTATATTAAATTCAGCTGCCCTACAATGCGTGTTCGATGTTTGAATTCCACTTCTCTCCTAAGTCTTCCCTTCCCACTCTATCTTCTTTTTTCCGAAATGGCATTTAGAATTATGATAATTTTCTTGCGATATCATTTTTGAGTTCTTCCTTTCTTTGTTCTTTCGAGTATTTCAAAGGTTTTTTTAAGTATTAGATTTTGAATATTTTTGCTGGCTACCGAAATACATACCTATGCACTGTCACTGTTTTAGATGTGTAAAGTTTCAGCTCCGATACCTTTATACACTCTTTCTTATACTAGCATTAAATTTTATCGGTGGGGCACACACATGCGCACCCCGATTTAACCTGTTGAGCGGTTTATTAAGTTGGAAAAATTTATACCTTTCGCTATTAATGTTCGCTGCTATAACCGACTCGTCGTTATGCGTCCCGTTTTATCACGTTGCGTGAACATCGTTGTTTTCGCCACAACATCGCAGAATACGTGTGATTGTCGACAATTAATTATGAATGTATTTCGTTCTGTGGCCATTCAACATCTTGCCTTTATTTAAACTCAATTTGCAGAAATTTGTTTATACCAATATATATATATATATATATATATATATATATATATATATATATATTGGTGTCTGTACAAATGTAAACGCACCTACGGGCAGCAATAATTTTGCTTCATTGATATATGTTTAACCTTTATGTATAAGCCTTGCTAAATATTAGATTTAGAATGTATAGTATTCGATCCCTTGGTTGGACGTCCGAGGTGCCGCTCATGTATGTGCATATATAGTTAATCGGACTATCTTCGAATAGACCAGAGGGGATCGAGTTGACTCAATGGATCAACTTTGTCAGTCTTCTCTTGAGGTACCGTTGCGATTTTCGTTTGCGAGTTCGTCTGTCCAATCGATTGTTCATCTGTAGACGAATGTGTGATTATTTAACAGGCTCACACTCTTCGTACAATATATATTTGTTCTTACCTTGTTGCATTGCGATACCATGCTGAATTCCGACACCAAGATTGTGTAGAAAATCGTCCGACGGGTGACAATGCTGGGGCTTCTTCATACCTCGTCCCTTATTGCCTTTCATACTCTCGAAACACTCAAACGTAGACCTCGTTGACGACAGTATACCTCCTGTTGTTATATACAGCGTTAATAAGTTACAGAAGTATTTTTCGACTGTATGGAGATTACGTCGATTATGTGCTCAAATTCACTTTTCATAAGAGTGTCCTGCGCGTGATAGAGCACCATCCGATAACCGAACAATAACGATTCTTTGCTCAGCATGCATCTTCGATACTTGACGAGAGTCGAGAATACGAGAGGTACGTGAACCGCACCATGACCAGCACGAACGTGACAAACAGCAGCTGCTGCTAGGAGAAACAATCCACTGAGCGAACCGCCATGCAAGCAGTGCACAATTATCGGCTTTGGTGAACAATGTCTTAGGGCTTGTTCGGAAAGTATATCCGTGGCGAATGTTAGCAACGGACCGGGGCTACTTGGTAATCCCCTGGAAAATAGAAAGATTTTGTAGCCTTTGAATTATTTCATTATGCATGGCTTCTCCGATATTGTCTTCCAGCTTACGTCGATGGCCAAACAAGATATTGCATGTGAACGACGAGTTTTTCCATCCTTTGTTGGGAATTCACAATCGTAATGACACTTTGAACGTAAGCCGTATGATTCGTAACGTTGTTCAACGATAGAGTAAATTTGCCAATGGTTAGATTATTCTCCTTGCTCGCGGGCCAATAAATTTCGTTGTTCAACTGCATGAACAAATTATGCAAATTATTGTACGAATCGAATTATTTTTGTAATTAATTGTATTGTGATGATACGTAGCTATATTAACCTGAAGGTCTGTGGCCAAACAAGCGATTACTTCGCTATCCTGTTCCCAAATCATCGTCCAGAATGCTTCATAAGATTCGGGTTTGGGCGATTGAGCGACGATAAAAGCCGCTGGTGTCCATTGTGTTAAATCGTTCACATGCGACGCATTGATATAGTCAGACGACAAATCTGTCGCTGAGAGTCTAACTCTCGTCGAGTCGTAAGGTACTAAATTAGTCATTCTGTTCGCGGTTGAATGTGCTTGAGCCACATAACACGTTTGTTTCTTCATCTCACGTTCCTAAAGACGAAGAAAATTAGATCGCATCGTTGAAATTGCATTGGTCCGATTAGCGAGCCAAAGATTTATATACCTCGACGTCGTTTATCTCGCTCCACTTGATATCCAAATTGGTCGAACCACTGAGCGTCTTAACCGTGAGACCATCAACGAACTTCTCGTATTTCTCAATATCGGCAACGAATTTTTGCAAGGTTACAGGATCACCCAATGGATCTCGTTTAGGCTGCACGTCCGTGTACCAGGTATCCCAGACAATTTGTAGATTTTCGTGTTTGTCCTCGTATTGTTGGCTATTATCGAGAGTGTCCAGCCGCTTGACACTTTTCACCTCCGCCACCGGGACGATCGGGACTGTTACATCCTTGTGAGCCTTATCGATGGAATGTACTTCTGGCACGAGAGGCGCATGGTTTATCGTTATATCGAGTTCAGACAAGAGATCAAGATTCGATTTGGCAGTTTCCGTTTTTTCGGCCGGCTTCACGGTCGCTTCCGGTTGTACGGTTGTCACGCTCGTCACTTCGGGTCTAGTTACTTGTTGACAAGTTTGATCATTACCAGTAACTTGATTGTTACTCGAGATTGAAGTATCTGAAACGAATACACAAAGAACGTAAAGCATAACGGTGGCTTTCGATAAGTTTTAGGATCTCAAAATAAAAAAAAAACATGAACCTTGATTCTGCGATTGATTTCCATAAGACAAGGTATAATAATTGTGATCGACGGTTAGTGATTGATAAGACCCGTTTGGATACTGTGATGAAGATGTGAGATTTGTCGCAGCACCGTTATTAGCATTCGTGTATCTCGAAGTAGGGTCTTGCTGGGCATATATCTGTTGTCCCATCGCGCCGTCAATGCTCTGCCGGAGGACAAACTCCGGCGTCGCGTACGTGGCATCGCTCGTCGTTGTTCTATTTCCAGTGCCGTTATTCGAATCTTGATATCCGGCACTGTAGGAATACGCTCCTGTCGACGGATCATAATTCCATCCGGAGGGTCCTCTGTACGAGTTGGCCAAAGAACCATGAACGCCCGGAGCGGTCTGCGAAGCGTTCACATAACTGACACCATAAACCTCAGGAACATTTGAATACTGCATGATACCGGTATCGTGAGCCTGTAGTGGATACTGATAATTCTGCAGATAACCTTGATTCCCCGTTGATTTCGTATGACTCTGAATCATCTCCGTGCCGTTTGAATAGCTCGCCGTACTCCCGATCTGAGATGACAACGAACTCGCTATCGGATATTGATGAACGGTCGAATCGGAGTGATAATTTCCATAAGCGCTTGGATAATTCTGAACCGATTGACTCGATGTTATCGGAGTGCCGTGGATGCCCTGCGAGATGGAAGTTTTCGGAGAACTATTCTGTGTGGGTGATGTGTAATCGGTAGTACACTCTTGTGCTGTGTTAGACGCTTGCGTCGCATTGACATAATACACATTGGATGAAATAACACATTGTCCCAATGTATTGGACACGCCCGAGGAATACAACGAGGAATTCTCGCTCGTCGGTATTCCAGAACTTTGTTGCGGTTGAATTGGATAATGCTCGGATATTGCGTACGGGGAATTTGACGGTGGTATGTGAGACGAAAATTGTTGTCGATTTTGTTGATTGCCATTAACAACGGAGGTGGTATAACCGTGAACGGTCGGACTGTCCGAAGGTTGAGGTATTTGCTGCTGCTGCTGCTGCTGTGGTGGCACAATTTGGTAATTGTAAGTCTGTACATTTTCGTAAGACTGAAGTTGTCCTTGCGGCTGCAGCACTGTATCCTGCCTGATCTCGTCACTACGATAGGGGCTCATTGGTGGAGCGACTTGTTGAATCGGTGGCACATGGGAAGGTGATTGATTCAATGTCACAGCTGGATGTGCCGGGATACTTGGTTGACCAGCCTGATTATATGATGACTGATGACCAGGCAGCAAGTTATGATATGGATTCGATGATCCAGCCACCGATTGTACAGCTGGTATCCCACCTTGAACCTGATATCCCAAATTATCTTGAACCATTTTGTAGCCGGTCGCGTACTGCGTATAATCGCTGGTATTTATGTTTTCGTGCGAAGTTTGCCCGACGGTAGAATACTGCTGCATTGGAATTGACGAGGCTGTAATTTGATCGTTGCGCTCATTGTTGTAACCGGCGTATCGCGTGCTGTTGCTCGATACTTCGGTGCCATTGGCAGAGTGTCTGCTTGCCTGACGATACATACTATCGGTATTAGTGGTACCCGTTCGTGGAAAGCTCTGTGTACCACCACCGTTTGTCAGACTGGCGTCATCGGTGTATTGATGATACTGTTGTAAATGATATTGTGACTGTTGCTGTGCGATGTAATAATTCGTATAATCGTTCGTATAATATTGCTGATACAACTGTTCAGTCGAGGATGTTGGTTGTAATTCCGCCGCGACTGGTATCACAGCATGAACAGGAATTCCATCAACGCCCGCCCCGCTCGTCGGATCAATCGGATAAGTTTTGAGCATACCATGAGAATTCGGCTGTATCGGAGCAACGGGTATTGTTTGTTTCTCATTCCCGTATTGAGTCTGTTGATAGTTGATGGGATTATTACTTTTTAATCTAGCCGCCAAATGATCTCGCAACTTCATACCAGAGCCGGGTTTTCTCTCGATGCTCGTTACCGCTGCTGCTGCAATTGTCACGTCCATGCTACTTCCATAAGTGCTTTTCTCATTGCGTGCCATTATCTGTTCTCTCTCTTCCTCTTGAACGCGACACGTACTCTTGACTCGTTGCAACAACTTGGTCACGTTAACCTCAAGCTTTCTGTAGAATTCCAGACCCTTGGTAGATTTTGCCAGCAGATCTTCATAAGCGTCATACGACGTTATCAATGAGTTTATCGTCAATTCGCGGCGTTTGAGAACTTCGTCGACAGACTTGCGTGTGTCTGCGGTACGTGCGTATGCGTCCGTCAACGCCGCGAGAATATTATCTTGCGCCGCCAGATTCTGATCTATCAGACTTACAAGAGCTTGATGCTTGCTTATCTGCTCGGAGAAAAGAGTCTCGAGTGAGCCAGATTCGGCAGTTGTTGTAACTAACAATCGCGTCAGATCGTCTTGCGCTATCGAGTCACGGAGTTTCGCGTGCAATTCGTTTCTTTGGCGTTGCATCTCGTCCACTTTGCCCAATATCCGTTTCAATTCACGTGCGTGAGCTTTGTCGCTGTTGCCGTCGCTTTTTTGGCCTGTCAAGTATAGCAAATAACTTTTAATGTTTGTTGTTTTATGACTTATTCGCCATCAAATCTCATTGAAAACATATCACGATGTTTCAACAGAGATAATAGTTGTAACGGATTTTACGACGCTGCTACTGCTATATTTTTGGATTTTACCTGATAGATTCGCGTTTGGTGATGGAATCTTTGCCATAAGATCAGCCAGAGGTCGGGCGAGAACTTGCAAATTGTTGACGTGCAACGTCATCGCTCGATGAAGAGCTTGATTACTCTCCGATGCCTTGGCGTGCGCCTCCTCGTATTTCTTGGCTTCTCTAGTCAGATCAGTTGCCACTATCGTTGGTGGCCTCTTGCCCATCGTTTCTTGGTATCGCTTTTCACTACAGATACAAGAACAGAAATATGAAATTAATTTTGAAACATCTCGCTTGAGAATTCTCGCGTTTTCTTATTTCCGTGCGGATGCTGCTCTGGTTCGAGACGTTGAATTATTATTGAATATAATTACCGCTGTTCCTCTTCCGTCAGTAGAGTATCAATTTCCTTTAACATCGCCTCGACGTCGCGATAAGTGTCCGACAACTTTGACATTATATCAACGAGATCTTCAATGGCATTGGGTCTCGCGTTGAGAGCCGCGCACCTTTCCGACAATTCGTCCGGTAGCGGAAGAAAATCGGTTTCCGCTACCGGGGCGTCGGGATCCCAGAGGCTCAGATTCTGAAGCTTCAACGAGGCTAAATACGTGTCGAGCTGCTGATCGCGTTCCTCAATCTTCGTGCCGACCGAACGAAGAATCTTCGCTTTTTCTTCGGAATACAAGGAACTCGCCTCGTGCACTTTCATCGGCACTAATCTGAGAGATAAAAAACTTGTATTAAAAAAACTTTTGTTGCAACGGGTCAAACGATTTTATTATATCTCTATTTACCTTGCGAATATATCCGGTCCCGATACCTCAGGATCATTGACACTGAAAGGAATTCCTTTGACGAGCGACGCACCATTTACCGTTGGCAGAACGTCCTTCTCCGGTACTTCCTCGTGATATATAAATTCATTTTCGTTCTTAGCAGCCTTTCGCTTTCCTTCAATAACATCATTTGTAAATGTCAGTGCTTCCTCGATAGCCTCTTTTTCACCTGCTATACCAGTTATTCCCATAGTCCCTTTTGCACTTGTATACATGGAACGAGCGTCATTCAGAGCCAACAGCGAAGCATTGTAAAACGCAACCCGCTCACCCATCTTCTGTTGCTCTTCGGCGGCAAGACCCTGATACAATTGAGTCACGGCAAGGTGGTAGGCTCGCTTGAATTTCACGTATCTTTTCCAATTCTATTGGACAATAAATTTATTTTTTCAATACCATATTTATTATTTGAGAATTTGAGCCCCACGAGAAATGACAAATGTAGCCCCATGACAATGCATAGGTTTTAATTTCAATCTGTCTTTAATTACCACGATTCCTACCTTATATATTTTAGATCCAACCGTATCTGATATAGGATTATCCTCGCTGTTGTTTGGCTCGAGAGTTTCAAGCGCTTGTGAATAGTAATCGACTATCTGCTTTGCAACTTTGGCTGCAGACATCAGAATCATTTAATTGAGGTAATCATAATGGAAAGACAAGTCATGATTTAAATCTTCTGTAATTTGATTCGTCGGTAAAATTTTCTTGTTATATCTCCAATTTGGTTCAGGTATTTGTGAGCGATTTAATGTAAGAATTTGTTTCTTTTTTATTGTCCCTTGGAAGATTGAATTTAGAATCTTATACTTGCCTACTATAGTGGGCTTTCGATTATCCAGCATACTCTTTTCGAGTATACATTCTTGGGCCTGGGCAAGGCAGAGTTGATGCATGAATATCATGAGTTCTGGTGCCAAATCAAGACTCAACGAATTGCGAATACTCTCCGATACTCTGTGAGCTTTCCAGCTATGCAGATGTTCGAAAGCCCAAGCTGCGCATTGAAAGTGCGCACATGCCATTTTCATACCCTCGGCGGTTGTACGCTCGGTTCTAGCCCCCAATTGGGTATGAACGGCACCAATATTGTACAAAATCGATATTATCTCAAAGCGTATATTGGGCGAAGAACAAACCATACTTCCATACGCATCGTTCCTAGAAAATTCAAGCGTAGCCAAAGCAAATTGACCGTTATCCTAATAAATAAATAAATCAACTAAATTGATTAAAATTGAGAAATACATAAATTATTTCAATCTACCAAGTAAATGGAACAGCTGCTGCCTCGTCGGCTCCCATGGGAAATCTACTCTGAAGGAAGTGCAGCTGACAATAATATTTCTGCAGCAAAGAACATCCAGTGACTGCGATAGATGGACGTACTGCCATAGCTCGCAAATTCTCCAACTGATGTATCTCGTTTGTATATGATTCTGGATCTTCATTATAAAAATCGTGTATGTACTAGGAAGAAAAAAGAAAAACGTAAGTCTTATCAACGATCAAAACGGATTATCTATACGATGCACTCTGACATATATTTATAATGTCTATAACATTGAATAGAACAAAATGGAATGCAGGACCAAAAGTATTTATCTCCAGCATACGAGATAACCGGCCGAGTGAGGTCTTTGGAGGAAATTTACGGATCATAATTTCATCTGAATTCGTGCCGTAGTTCTACCTGTTTCAATCGTGGACCAAAATCCGTTGGCTCTGGGCTGACTTTCAATTGAAACGATATCATAGGCAACCTCGGAACAGCCTCCATCTTTGCTACTTTCGTCTATTACACTCAGGAGTTGCTTTTAAAACACTACAAAAGCCAGAAATTAGACCTGCGAACGCACGCAACCGTTGTCGCGAAGTTAAAAAGGTATCTCGAGAAAATGTCTCAAACAGTGATCGTTGTTACGAATAACACTGAATGATGATGACAAACGTCAAAAATTTCTTGCATTATGGATGCCATGAATGCCGCAGTAGCATTGCATTACTCCCCACCACCGCCGTAGAGCATTCCATCACGGTAGAAACCCACAGGAAGAAGACGAGCCGGAATATGAAAGAGTTGACAAGAGATGTAATCTCGTTGCACACGTAAAAAAGAGAAAAGGTTTCTCTCAATTTCTGTCGACTCCTCAGTCGGGGAGACTTCAATAACAGCAGCAGCTCTGGCAGTAGCAGCCAGCAAAACAGCAGTCCGGTAAACTATAAAGGCTATAAAGATTATTGTCAGTAACGGCGGCGGCAACTCCGTAAAGTTGGCGGTTCCATAAAGTTGGCGGCTCCATGATGTTGGCCGACCAACGATAACCTTTTTAAGATTTTTTTTTACGAATCGTTAGGTCGTCGTTTGATACCGTGTGATCGTTAAAAATAATCGTTTGATCGTTGATAGTTGTTTCACAAAATCCAAATTACTTTCGACCCCCGTGAACTTGGCTGAACTTGCACTTTATTAATTGACTTTTTTATATATCGTTAGGTGGTCGTTAGGTAGTGTTAGGTAGTCTAACTAAAACGTTAGGTAGTCGATAGTTTTTTCAAAAAAAAAATAATAAAAAATATATGTGCAGTTGGCCGAAATTGTTTTTTTCCCTTAATGTATCTTTTCAAGATGGTCAAATGATGTGTAATCGTTAGGTGGTCATGAATATACTAATAAAAACGTTAGGTAGTCAACTAAATCCTTGCAAAAGCCAAAAAACGATTTTGAGAAACCTGCATGCGCGACGCATGCGTAAACGTAAAGATCGCAATTGTCAGTCGACTGGCTAAGTTCACACCGGTGCGCATTAGCCAACGGCATGCATAATTCGCAAAATTGTTTTTTGGATTTGCAAGGATATGGTTGACTACCTAACGTTTTAATTAGTATAATCATGACCACCTAACGATTACGCATCATTTGAGCATCTTGAAAAGATAAATAAAGGGAAAACAACATTTTTCGGCCAACTTCACATACATTTTTAATTGTTTTTTTTTTAAACTATAGACTACCTAACGTTTTAATTGGACTACCTAACACTACCTAACGACCACCTAACAATATCAAAAAAGTCAATTAATAAGGTGCAAGTTGTCCGGCCAACTTCACGGGGGTTTACTTTCGCCAAGTCTCGCCTGAAGTTGTTTAGTAACTTTTCACTGGTGAACTTTGGTACTTCCAGTTGTTATATTTTTAGACTTTTTCAACTTTTATCTTTTGCTATCGTTAAATCGTTGTTTGATACTGATGTATGTACGACTTTTTTGTTTTTCAACTTTTTCCTTTTGATATCGTTTGAGCGTCGTTTGATATTAACGAGCCTAGTTCAGGTCACACTGGCAAAAAGTAAATTGCGTTTTTGCAAGAAATTATCAACAATCAAACGAGAAAATTTGGTATTATTTCGTATCAAACGACGATCAAAGATAACAAACGGAAAATGTTGAAAAAGTTAAAAAATATAACAATTGGAAGTATCCAACGTACACCAGTAAAAAGTTGCTAGACAACTTCAGGTCAGACTGGGAGAAAGTAATTTCGATTTTGTAAAAAAAACTATTAATGATCAAACGATTATTTCTAACGATCAAACGATATCAAACGACGATCAAACGATTCGTAAAATAAAATCTTAAAAAAGTTACAGTCGGTCGACTAAGTTATGGGGTCACCCCCGTCCAGTACGTTGAAAAGAACGACGAATGGGGGGTTGGCGGCGTTTACTAACAAGAACATTTATCATCCGCACGATCCGCACCATCCGCACTATACTCAACCTAAAAAACAAAGTTTCGAAGGGCCCCCTGAAAAGTTAATTCCAATATAGTGCAGGCGCCGGTTATAACATTGTAGCAGATCATTGCTTGTTCAATAATCTAATTAATAGTGCAAGAATCCCCATTACTTTTGGTAGTCAGGTTATCATAGCAGATGGCCTGTTTCATTTATAAGAAACGTAAGAAACCATGAAAGTGCTTGCGCAATGAAATTAGTAAGTCGACATTTTCATCGACGTGTAAGCATTTCTATCAAAGTACACTGCGCGAATTGTCAAATACGTATAGGTAATACCGTGTATACCTTGAACATTGTAGCAATGCAATTTTTACCGAGATTGAAGTCTATGTCAGTGTGCCCATTAATACTGAAAGAATAAAAATGTAGCTTATAACATTTGCTCTTTAACTCAGATCCATGATACATCACAATTATGGTGATGCAACAGTGTTCAATTATTTCGCATTAATTTTCAGATAAATTTAGAACATTATCGTTTCAATGTATTTTTAGAACAGAACAATATAGGCAAAAAATGGAGAACGTAAACATAGTTTGCAATTATTTCCTACATTTTTTGTAATAAAGATCACTGCCCAATGAGTCGCTCTGTCTCTCTGAAATTATCTTTCAAGCTATTTTATCACTCGTACACTCTACGTGATTCAATTAAAAATTATTTACATTTCAGAGGTTTACATCGAATTCATTGATAAAGAGGAATATTTTTGATATGTCTTTAAGATCGCGGTTCGTAACCCACACTTTGGGCGTAAGATATTTTCCTAATTGTCTCCTACGAAAATTTGGGACAGATCAAGGAAAACCATTGGATGATCAAAACAATGGTGGTGGCACTGTTATATCAGATATTTCCAGTGCGATTAAAGCGGTATCATGTAATCGTGCGCAGAGGATCTCGACAGGGAGAACATTGTATCTTATCGATGCGTTGGCGGCAAAACAATTTGCCTCGTTCATCACTGCGGATCGTAAGACCAATCCGTTTCATGTGGTGGAGATGAATGCAGGCATTGGGTTTTTAACCAAAGAGTTGCTCGATGCAGGTATTCCTTCTATCTATGTATTCGAGGGAATTACCAATTTCATACCTAATCTTGGTATGTTAGCGCAGCAATATCAGGATCGAATTCATATTAGAATGACAGACTTCTATAGTTTGTTGAATGCCGGCTATATAGACTACAAAGAAAGCACGAATAAAATGGGTCGTTACTTGAGGGACCCCAAAAAGAATGAATGGATGGAAGAGCCATTTATCAACATAATAGGCTCATTGGCGAGTTTCGATATAATATCTCGCTTACTAAAGACAGTAATATTTAACAATGGATTGAACTTGTATGGAAGAATGATACTTCACGTTGCTGTACCACCAGGCTTGTGGCGGGTTCGTATTTACAATTATACAAGATAGAGTTATACATCCAGTGGCATATTATTTATTTATCTTCATTTTTCACATGTTCATTAATTGCAGATGTTGAGTTGCACGAACACAAACTACTATCTCTATCGACCACCTATTGTCTTGTTTCAAACGTTGTTCAGATGCCGACATCTCGGCTCGTTGCCAAGATCCGCTTTTTATCCATCCTATAGAAAATCAAAAGTGGGGTCACGTATATCGTGCTTAAGGAACATTAATGAGGATAACGACCGGTTAATGCACGTCGTTGAAATCGAGGCAAATCCTGATCTGTTCACGGACGATTTTACACAGAACGATATGATACCGTTTTCTTACTTTGTCGATTATCACTTGAAGTCAAGACGAAACAAAGTCATACCTACTTTGGAGTAAGCTTGCAAAACACGATACGTTAAAATTCTATTCGTGAGAATCTTGGAATATTTATTTTATCATCACTTTGTTTTTTCATTCTATGGTAGACATTGGATACCCGGTTGTGGACGGTCTCTAATAGTCGAGGGATATAATATATTCACAGAATTCGGCGAATTGACACCTTCAGAAATTCTGAGGTTATTCAAGAAATTCAAATCATGGCCAGGGTACCAAAAGAGCACATTCATATCGTGTATGGATACGTTTATGATGAGAATGGACGAGAATATCGTATTTGATATAGACTGGGATAAGGACGATAACATTTTCAAATCATCTATGGATCAAGATTTGGTAAAGGAATGAGATACATATACCAAAAATCTCTCCAAAATATTAAGACAATTTTTGATAAATTATAACATATGACCTATTCCATGTCAAATCCACCATTTTTTAACCCGGCTGAAAATTTTATGTTATACTACCCGATTAAAAACATTTTTGTGAATTTTTTCAAATTTTTTTACCCATCCGAAAAAAAGTTATGAATTTTGAAAAAAAACTTCTTTTTGTTCGGACATTTTTAAACGCTCATAACTTTTTCAACAATTAGTTAATGGCGACGTTTTTTTCAAATTTTTTGTTTTTAAACACGCTTTCCAGAACAAAAATACAAAAAATAATATTCTAGCCATATAGGAGCGCAGTGGCTGAGTGGATAGGGCGCTGGGTTCGCACTCAGCGGACCCGGGTTCGATTCCCGTAGCCGACACCAATGGGAAAAGAAATTTTTTCTATGCGTTTATTTTGCAATCCTGGCGGTTCGGATTCCACCAAAACAAACGTTCAAAAAAGACCTCGCTGTGATGAGTGGGGGGTCGGTGCTCGGCTTTGGTGCTCCCGCAAGACGGTTCTCATCGCGCGGATGGTGACACCTTGGTCGAGCATGGGCCGCCCATATTATCACAGATGAGGAGGTGCCGACCTAGGAGACTCTGGTGTACGTGCTTGAGTTTATTCGCATTGACACTGAAGGAGACTAGGTAGGCACCGACCTGTATCGACGGAGGTTTTCTGCAGTTTCCCTCCGTCCGTGGCAAATGCGATACAGAGAGGGTACGGGAAATGCGAAACGGCTGCAGCCGTGGTCGCGAATAAGAATGTCGGAGGATAGGTAATGAGAGGAAAAGATTGAAAAAGGAAAAATATAGGTGTGTAAAAACCCCGAAGGCGAGGGTATGCACGGTAAACTCCCACATTATTATTAATATTCAAGCCATATTATTTGAAATTTGTTCAGTTTGTCAGAGAAAAATCTCAATATTTCAAAAACCCTATTGAATAATGTGGGAGTTTAATGTGTATATCCTCTGCGGGTTTTTACACACCTATATTTTCATTTCAATCTTCCAACCTATCCTCCGACATTCTTATTCGCGACCACGGCTGCAGCCGTTTCGCATTCCCCATAACCTCCCTGTATCGCATTTGCCACGGACGGAGGGAAACTGCAGAAAACCTCCGTCGATACAGGTCGGTGCCTACCTAGTCTCCTCCAGTGTCAATGCGAGTAAACTCAAGCACGTTCTCCAGTCTCCTAGGGCCGGCACCTCCTCATCTGTGATAATATGGGCCGCCCGTGCTCGACCAAGGTGTCACCATCCGCGCGATGAGAACCGCCTTGCGGGAGCACCAAAGCCGAGCACCGATCCCCCACTCATCACAGCGAGGTTTTGGACGTTTGTTTTGGTGGAATCCGAACCGCCAGGATTGCAGAATAAACACATAGAAAAATTTCTTTTCCCATTGGTGTCGGCTGCGGGAATCGAATCCGGGCCCACTGAGTGCGAACCCAGCGCCCTATCCACCCAGCCACTGCGCTCCTTTCAAAAACCCTATTTTTTATTTTCTATTTTCTTTAAAAACTTTGACTTATTCTGAGCTTAATGCCGTTACAAAAATTTCATTTTTTCGTAATCTAACATTGTTTTCTCGATATAATAAATTTAAGTTAACATATCTTAGTTAAGATATTATATAAAATTTATTATCGAGGTTTTTTAAAAATAGTTTTTAATGAATTTGGTAGGAATACTTTATGAATAATAAAATACATAATCACTTAATCACGTCAAATAAAAACTTTGTGATATTATTAATATTCAATACTACTCTCATTTTTTGAATACCCAAATTTTGAATAAATATCGTAGATATATTAACTTAAATTTTTTTTTATCGACAAAACAATGTTAGATTACGAAAAAATGGAAACATTTTTTTTCCATCGAAAAAAAAATTAAAAAGAAAAATCTGCCCACAATGAATCTTACGGCATTTTAAACTCAGAATAAATCAAAGTTAAATTAAATAGAAAATTGAAAATTAAAAAAAAGGGTTTTTCGAAAAATTGATATGTTTCTCTGAAAAACTGGACCAATTTTTGTTTTAATAGACAAAAAAGAAGAAACAAAAATCCACCAACTATGAATTTTCCGCCATTAAACTCAGAATAAATCAAAGTTTCAACACAAAATAAAAAATAAAAAATAAAAAGTAATAGAATATAACTTGAATATTATTTTTTGTACTTTTTTTCTGAAAAGCGTGCGTTCAAAAACGAAAAATTTAAAAAAACACGTCTTGATTAAGCAATTTTTGAAAAAGTTATGAGCGTTTGAAAAAGTTCGAAAAAAATACGTTTTTTTTCCAAAATTCATAACTTTTTTTCGTTTGGGTAAAACAATTGTTTAAAAATCACGCAAATGTTTTTATTGGGATAATATAACATATAAAATTTTCAGCAAAATACAAAATGTTTGGGTTCAAAAGTGGTCGATTTAACGTGGAATAGGTCATTAGTACACTGCATTGTGAAGCATATTCGTATTTATCTCGCACTATGTTCAAATCGTACTTTTTATAGTGGATCATCTTCTAATAGATGCGCGTTGATCATAACTTCGAGATCTTTGATCTCATAAAACAGCAATTGGACCCACTATTATAGAATCACGTAGATGGTAATAACAGTGATCGAATAATCGCTGCTTGGGGCTTGTCCTTACATACAAATATGTATGTTACGATGTGCAAATCAAAATGCCGTTTCAAGTTGTCTCGTTGATGTCTGTTACCTCCATGACTATCGATACAGCTGCAACGGCAGCAGACAATCACATCGAATGTCTCGAAAATATGATACCGACTCGTAAATTCAACGACCCGAATTTTGTGAATGTATAGTCGGCTATTTACATTAGGAGGAGTTCGGCGGATGTTACAAGCAATACACGTAAGGTCCGTATGAAGGTAGTAAACACATTGTATCATAAAATAAAACGAGACCGTGGCAAAATATGTCCATAATCCCTGTAGAACGGAGAATTAAATAATGTACAATGGTTCGCGTTACCAACTGCTCTTTGGCTGTGGATTTTGCGTGGCTCATGAGATATTCCTAATACCCGATGAATCGAATGAGCCCGAGTGCACAAATAATGCAAGTTTTCAAATATGGAGACCACCGACAAAAATCCAGGGTCAAGAACATCCAAACCCGGAATATGCCGTAACCAAACATCTGATGCTTCAATGATGATAATAATAATGGCGACGGTAGAAGAAAAAATGTAATAATTGATGGATGATTATTAACGCAGAAATATTCAATAATGGTGTTTACTATCTATAATTTCACATGTTTCAAGGAGAACAAATATATACGCACAAACGGGATTAATGAAAATATGAAAGGAATATAACTGGTTATTTATGCGTAACCGGATTCGATCAGAGTAAACAAAATCGTGAGGGGATTGGAACTGTGAAACGTTACAGGAGAAATTTGCCGGCAAGCTGTTCTATATAATTGTTTTGTTATTTTAATCTGGTTCTCCTTGGCAGCTTACCCAATTTCACCTTTTACTTTCCCACCTGTCTCCCCAGCCGTGAAACCTTTTATCAATCTTAAATTTCCTAAATATTTCGCCGCCGACGAGATTTCTTCACTGCCCTTTTTCTCCATGTCCATGGAGCTTTACGCCCGTCACACGAATGTCAACAAGTATGTGGACCTTTCGAGAGTGAGAAACACGCATTTCTTATGGGCGCGTGTTGGCGAGTAAAAAAGAATCAACTACAGATGTGCAGATATGAACTTTTCGTTACGAATAATGAGAATAAAGAACAAATTTTCCTTTTACTACTAGAATTATAGTTTATAATAATAGCAGCGGCCGCAAAAAAAGCTAACAATTTCTGAAAGGCTGAAATTTTCGGAAAAGGTCGGGTTCATCACGACGACGAAGAAACGCCGTGGTTGCCTAATCAGAACTTGTAACGAGGGGCAGGGGGAGCATTATCGCCCAATTAAGTGTATTTTCGACCCCACGTGATAAGCCGAAAGGATAAAATCCTCAGCTAACCGATCATAAAGAATGATAATAATAATACCATGGTTGTCAAGGGTTGTAACCGGTTTTTTTAAGGAGTTAGAGTCACTTTTAACGTCCGAACAAAACCCTTTTTTTGAGATTTTATTTTGAAGACTGGTTTTATTATTTTTTGATAATTTGTTTACCATAAACTAATAAATATATAAAGAACATGGAATAAAATGTTCAAGTCAAAATAATACTAAATGGCCAAGATATAAGCCAGTCTTCGAGGGGTTGAAATCAAAAAGGGGGTTTGCGGTGATCACTGCCCCTCATCGCTGGATCATCCGAAATCAAAAAATTTAGCGAGGATCATTAGTAAATTTTATTACGCGGTTTTTGAACAAAGGATTAATAAACATTTTGATTTTTGACAAAATGGCGGATATTCAAACGCACTTTTTTCGACCACAATTTCACCCATATATTCGACTATAAATAAAAAAAACTATTTACCGCAGATAAAAATCCTTCGTTCAAGGACAGCAAAATTATGTCTAGAATAAGTGGTAAAAAATTCAAAGCGATCCGTCGAGCCGTTCTGGAGTTACACTGATCACCGACTTTGAAAACGTGCTTTCGAGAAAAACGCGTTTAAAAATTGCGTCGAGCGTGCAGCTACCACTACCTACGTACCTACTTGTACCCACTCTACGGGGCTGCGCTCAATGTTGCGTGTCTTCAGAAATAATGCCCCGATTTATCTAAAATTTTCAGGGAATACTTTCGAAATGTTATATTTTTAGAAAATGAAAAGAAATATATTTTTTGAAAATGCTGAGTGACTCTAACCCCGCAAAAAACCCTATACTTATATATTGTTTCAACTTTTCAAGCTCTTCATTTTGGCGTTGGTTTTATCCTTTTAGCTTGTCACGGGAGGTCGAAAATTCACTTCATTGCGCGATAATCCTCCCCCTACCCCCTCGTTACAGGTTCTGATTAGGCAACCGTGGCGTTTCTTCATCGTCACGATGAACCCTAGCTTTTCTGAAAATTGTTGACTTCAGAAATTCTTAGCTTTTTTGCGGTCGCTGTTTGGACTATTAAGTACTACAGTGAACTGGAAGGAGAGTCTTTTATTTGTCTGCATTTCTTTACGCCCGTGCAGTGGATACGCTGAAGATACCGTTATCAGAAAGTGGACATACCTTTCCACTTGAGTGACAACAATTCCATAATGAGTGTTAGACCTTTATTTTCTTTTTATACTCAACTCTTCTTGTTGATAACATCGACTTTTCTTTTTTTATTTCCGCATAGATTACGGAGCGTATTTCTGTCTACATGTCAACGAGATGTCTCGAAAATATGTTTCTCTATCCTAGTATGGGTCAAAAAAGTTCTTGGATGTGCGATTGCAAACTTGCATACGTGTATTTTCCATTCAACAACATATGCAACCAACCCTTGCACTTCATTGTCAACAGTTCTTTATGTGATGCTTCCCGAATCATCTGCTGCGAAAATTTGTGGCACGTCAAGAAAATCCACCGAACGATCAAAACAATAAAGTTGGTACTGTTTAATCACATACCATTTCCAAAGCCCGAATCATCAATCCAGTATCATCTAATCATAGAAAGAGGATCTCTAAAGAGAAAATATTGTACCTAATTGATGAGTTAGGGGCAACAAAATATCTCTTCTTTCCTTCCCTGCATAAAAATATCCTCCTTTTATGCGGGGAATTCGTCTTATGTGGTGGAAATAAATTCGGGTATTGAATTTTGACCAAAGAGTTTCTCCAAAAAGCTATTCGCTCTGTCCATGTATTCGAGGGAATTATGGAATTCATGTCTAGTCAGTTCCCTGGACCACCGATGAGAGGTTTGAGTTTAACTTGAAACGACATACTTCTATAATTTGTTGAATGCCGGTTATGCAGACTCGAATGAAAACAAAAATACAATGAACAGTTACATCAGAGACTGTTAAAAGGGAGAATGCAAGGAGGGACCGTTTATCGGCATAAGAGGCTCGTTAGCTGATATCAATTTGATAACTCGTTTAAGGAGTTAGGGATAGTCGGGGTTTTCAAAAGAATCGATTTTGTTGTTGTATTTTCTTAAAGTATCATGTCTCGAGAATATTATCTGAAAATTTCAAGTAATTACAATGAATAGTTTTCGAGATATCCTACAATTACTGAAGGGCTCTCTTCGAGTGTAAAACTTTAAATGAGGTTTTCACGAAACTATGTTTTCAAAGTCGGTGGCCACTGTAATTCAAAAACCACTCGACGGATTTTAATATAATTTATACAGCTTTTTAAAAGCATAACAATCTGTTCGAAGGATTTTTTATTAAAACTTATATTTTTTATAAACAATAAACTAGTGATTTTTTCCTTGAAAACCCGCCAGTAACTTATCAGAGACCGCCATTTCATTGATTTCAAAACAAACAAACAAAGCTTCGATCAGCCACTAGATTAACTGTTAATTGAACAAATGATATGGTTTTTTTATTGATTTTGGATGAACCAGTAAATCGTTATGATGTTCACGGCAAAGCATGGCTTGCGGGCCTTGCGGGACAGAGTATAACAAATATGGCGACAACTTGGTCGACAATGAATATTTTATTTTTTTATTTTTGTCAAATAAAGTTAAAACATAAGTTAATAACTTTGTATTATTTCTTTTATAAAATAAATTAAACTACTGTAACAAAAATGATTAAAAATGGTCATTTTTTCACGCTGCTGACTGCCCCTAACCCCTTAATAAATAATATTACACATTGGGTTGAGCTTGGATGGAAGCGTGGTACATCACATTGCCGTACCTTCATCATTATGGGGGATCGGTATTTACAATTATACAAAATAGAGCAGACACATCAAGCGGCATGATATTTGTTTACCCTCATTTTTCAAATATTCATTAAGACTCAGTGTTACAGGTGACGAGTAATTCGAAAACGCGATCCGTACTTTCTCCGCACTGAGCAACCGATCGCATTAAAATTTCGAGGGAATTATGGCAAAAATTTAGGAAAAAAACCTAGCCACTTTTTGCCATAATTGTCTAGAGACCCTCAAAATTTTAATGCGATCGGTTGCTCAGACATAAAGTGGCTAGGTTTTTTTTCGAAAATTCTTGCTACAATTCCCTCAAAATTTTAATGCGGTTCTGCGGTTGTTCAGTCCCGAAGAAAGTACCGATCGCTTTTTCGAATCGCTCGTCGCCTGTAACATTGACTCTTAATTGCAGACTTTGACTTTACGCACGAAAAATAATATTTCTACAGAGCACGTATGGTCATATGTATTTCAAACTTTGTTCCGATGTCAGCTTCTCGGGTCGTTGCCGAGAACTGATTTCTATCCGGTCTATCGAGAATCAAAAAAGAGTGGCAATATGTAAAGTGCCGAGGATATATCTTACAGAGGACGATGGTCCGATGACCCGCGTCGTTAAGATCGAGGCAAAACCCGATGCGTTCACGGACAACTTTTACGCAGTACTATATCATACCATTTTTTGAGATCATCAATCATCACTTGAAGTAAAAAACAAGCAGAACCATACTTTTTACTTTGCAGCCTTTGTAGTAAGTTTGCGAAGCATGATACGTTGAATCGGTCTATTCGTGCGAATCCTCGAATATTTATTTTTTATTCCCATTAATTTGTTATTTTATCGTAGAACATTGGGTAGCCCGGTTGTAAACGAATTGTAATAGCCGAGGTTTACAGTATATTTACATAATTCGATGAATTGCTAGCGTCAAAAATGTTGAGCACGTTCAAGAAATTCAGAACGTGGCTATAGCACGAACGGAGCGTGTTCGTACCGTGTATGGAATGTATGGATACGTTTCTGTTGAGGATGTATATAAGAGACTATCGTGTTCGATATAGGACGCTGGGTGAGGACGATATCATTTTCGATATCGTCCTCAGATAGATAGATAGAATGTTTAGAAAAAATTTCCACAATTATTTTTACTGAAGCACATTCGTATTTGTCTTCCACTTTGTAAGTACAAATCGCACTTTCCTCGCGACCATCCGTGCCCCAAAGCGATAAGCCAGTGGATCATCTTCTAATACAAGCGCGTGACCATATCTTCGAGAACCTTTGAACTCGCAGAACATCAATTCAAACCACCATTATTGAATCACGGAGATAATAACGATCGGATACTCGCTACTTGTCCGTCCTTACATTCAAATATGTATATTACGATGTGCAAATAATAGAAGTGTCGTCCGAAATCGTGTCGTTCCGTTTTCCTTGCCGTTTCCTTTGTCGATGCTCAAGGTTGTAAAAAAAACCGTTCAATACCAGTTGCGCAGCTTTCTAAAGTTCAAAGGGCGAGTCCCCCAAAACACCCAACAATTATCAATCGCTTCATCTGCACGCAGTATCTTGTTTCGTTCGCAAGAGAAACGAAGCATGTTGTTCATACGTTCAGCCGTGATACGCGGTAATGGTTTCTATCGTGGAACATTCGCACTCGGTTTTCTTACGGTGTTTCTGACTCATGGATCTATCAGCCAAGATATTGTCTTTCCCAGTCATTATCCTCTTACGTCGACAAATAGTGTAAGTTAAAATAAAGATAGTAAGTATGTCGTTCTGCCGATGTTTCGCTCTAATATATCCATATGATATTTTTGAACAGATGGTAAAAACCAAGACTCCAGTGAGAGCTGCGACGGCCACTACGTCTACGATCACTCATTCGTCCTCGACCACTGCAACGGCTGCAACACCAGCAAACAATCACACCGAATGTTCGGAAAACATGCTACTGACTCGTGACTTCAACGATACCTCAGACTTTTGCGAATGTGTAGTGGGCTACTTATATTACGCGAAGACCGACCGATGTTACAAGCAATACAGGCAAGGCCCGTGCCAAGACGGTGACCATTTTATCCTACGATCAAACGAGACCGTGGCAAAATGCGTCCACAATCCCTGTGGTTCGGGGGATTCAATAATGTACAAGGGCTCGTGTCACGGACTGCTCCTTTCCGGTGGGCCTTGCGAGCCTCATGAAACACTCCTAGTACCTGATGACTCAAATTTGCCCGAATGCAGAGCAATCGATACTTTCACTTATCAATTAATAAGGGCCCCGAAAAAACGCTGCTCCGCAGGATCAAGAGCGCTTAAAGGAATGTGCAAAGAAATACTTTCATAATTCAGAATGATAATAATAATAATGCTAACAGAAAAAGAAAAACAATATAATAACTGATGGATGATTATTACGGACGCCGAGATAATCAATAATGATGTATTACATTCACGATATTATATATCTGAAGGTGAACAAATATAAATATAAAAAAATCTGGATTAACGAAAATATAAAAGGAATATAACTGTAAATTTATGCGCCACCGGATTCGATGCGTACCAAAAAAATCGCGAGCTAGTTATAACGGAATTGTGATGCAGGTGGCAATACGTTGCCCGAGAGCTTCTCCCATACATACTAATACGTTATTTTTTTTATTTGACACTGGTTCGCCTTGGCGGCTACCCAAGTTTCACGTTTCACTGACCCGTTTGACACTACAGCCGCCAGTCTTCCCTTATCATCGTGGAATTTCCTAGATATTTCGTGGCTAGTGAGATCTCTTCATCGCTCTTTGTGTGCCTACGTATATATAGATTTACGCGCGTCACACGAATATTAGAAAGCGCTTGGATCTTCGGAGAGTAACCGATGACCATCGCTCGTGGGGACGCGTTAATGAGTGAAGAAATATTATAATCAGAAGTGCAAGTAAGAATTTCTCGTAACGGATAAACGGAATAAAGTAGGCATTTTCGGTAGGCAACAGGATGACGACTCTTTTATTTATCTCTGTGCCGTTGATGATGCTGTTATGTAGTGGATACACTCAGGATATCGCGTTTCCGAAAGAAGAGGTACCTTTCCACTTGAGTGGAAACAATGCCATGGTGAGTGTTCCATTTTTATTGACTTTTGATGTTCATCATTTTCAGTCGACCACACCAACGTTTTTCCTTCATTTGCCTTTCATAGATTACGGAGCGTATTCCTGTTTACATACCAATGAGATGTCCCGAAAATATGCTTCTCTATCCTGGCACCGGTGAAAAAAGTTCATGGCTCTGCGATTGCAAACCTGGATACGTGTACTTTCCATTGAATAACACGTGCCACGAACCCCACAGACAGGGGCCTTGTCCATCGGGCCATTACGTTTATCTGGCGAAAAACGAATCCGTTCCCCACTGCGTCGAGAATCCTTGTATCAAAGATCGTATGGTGCCTTACAACGGTAGATGCTACGAGCTAGGTACATTTGCACCACCGTGCAATGGTGGACAACTCTATGTAGATTCGATCACTTATCAAGTGGGATGCCGTCCACGTCCGATTTACACCCTTCTTCGTTCTCCTACGCTAAGTTGTCCAGAAGGTAGTCACAGAGATTCGTCCGGTATCTGCAGAGTACTTCTCCGATAATTATGAAACCGAATAACGATGGACCAATGTATATTTTGGTAAACACGAGAAAAGTCAATCTCACTCAAAATCCCATTGAGCTACATCGTTTAAGCTTTTAAAGCAACTCATGATATCATTTACGATATCAAATAAAATGTAAAAATGGCAGAATAATAAAAAAACCAACTGCTGTGTGAATCAGTTCTAGAATGATCAATTGTATGTATATAACCATGGCATTTTTGCTGCGTGTCACGAACCATGTATTGTACCTTTAACGCTCCTGGCACAGTACAAGAAACTACTAGCTCGTGCACGAGGCCCTGTCCACACGATCCAGGAGAGTGCCAGTATCCGGTGGGAGTCACCTAACTGACCCAAGGTACCTTCAGGTAAGATTGCACCAAACCTCGTAATTCCAGGTATTATTCGTTAATTTTTATCCATTAATATTTATGTTTGATGCGATTTAAGAGAAACATATTCAAATATGTGGTTGCTCACTGGATTCAATAAATCTTCTACATGCTGAAACACAGCCTAAACATGGGGCAATTGCATATCTCAAATATGTACACAGTTCATGGATAATAAACATATTTTATAATTTGACGAGGCTAATCGATTATATATCTATAATACAATAACATATTTACAAAATTAGCTCAAGCTTGTGGGTAATTGGATAAACATTTTTTTTTTAAAGTTATATCATTATTAACTAAACAATGACGTGATTCTCACATTTTCAACGCATTTGTTTACCATCTCTTAGAATTATCCAGGAACTAATAAGAGGCAATGGATATTCTATTGACACTTGATTAACAGATAAATGTATAAAAGTTGGACCAGTAAGAATGAGAAACGGGCGACGAATGAGAACAAATGCATCGTTACATATTTCCCATGAAGACTTTCAATTCGAAACTCCGTACATTTTTGCTCCATTGATATGTCTGTGTTACATATTTTGTGGGCATAAGTAACCGACGAGATCTCAATGATCGTTCGCACTGTGTATACAAACATTTAGTAGTATATAATTTTGTGTCCATCGGTTTATATACATTGACTCTTAATACTGAGGTAGAATTCACATTAGAAGTTGTGGCACAGTGTCCATAGACTGAAAGATAGAAATAAAAGACGAACATAAATAAGATGGGTCGATAACTGAATTATATACGTACGTATATATATTAGCCCTGTTTCAAGTAGGACAGAAACAAGATTTTAGCTCCGATAAAACGTTTCTCATATAAATGGAATATATTGTATGTATATATCATTCGAAAAGTGTGATTTAACTCGGCACCGACTGTTGCCCGGCGCTTGCAGCTTCTATCAATCTCTGTCTTTCGGTATACATGGAGACTTTCATGTTCTCTAGTTGATGGTATCTCAATACTTTGAGAACAGCAAAAACGGAGAGGCCAACCCAAACGGAGAGGCTGCTCCAAGCGCCGAACTGGGCAGCTCCCAGCTCAATGTGAAAACCGGAAGTATCAATATTGTCGGCTTTGTCAATATCGTTGCCTGCTGCCAATTCACACGACGGAAATCTCTTGGTCATGCACTGGCACCAAGTCATGAATCCAAGAGTGACGAGGACAGCGGCGATCAGAGTCATTCCTGTCAGAAATATGGAACTGACGACATCCATGAATGCCGAGATAAATGAACTGTCCTCTCCTCTATACATCATCATTGACAAACGATAGAGTTGCACTATAGCTATTAGAAAAAGGACCAGGCCGACGAATATGGTGTAGTTGCAGTAAGCCTGGGAGGCCCAATTCACGACGAATTGGCCATCAGTTTCTTGCCAGACACCCGTTGAAAAGAGCAAACAGTGACCTCTGCAAAGGTAAACGATTACAAATATTTATTCCATTGTTCATCATGCCAAACGAGCAATAATATTCATGATTAACCGCAAAAGTGAAAGAAATAAAAAAATTAAATGAAAAGCAGTCACGGCTGATTGATTTATTTCTCAATTTCACGATTTAGCAAATATTAATGAAAAATTGAATAAGGTTTTTGGGTTACATTTAAGAGTCAGTGTAACAGACGACGAGCGCTTCGAAAACGCGATCCGCATTTTTTCTGGCACTGAGCAACAGATCGCGTTAAAAATTTTGAGGGTATCTAAAGAATGATGGCAAAAAGTGGCTAAGAGTTTTTTTTTCCAAAATTGTTGCGATAATTCCATCAAAATTTTAACGCACTCTGTTGCTCAGTCCCGGAGAAATTTCGGATCGCGTTTTCGAAGCGCTCGTCGTCTGTTACACTGACTCTTAATGGCCGACCAATACCAAGTAAAAACATATAATGGACAATAATAATCATGAGTGGCAAAAACTAATTTAAATAACTTTCGTTATTTCTTTATTTGATTAATTTTATTTATTTAAAAATTTCCTCAACAATTAATGAGAATTGAAGTATTTATGTATAAATTGTTCCATTCGAATAAATTCTCCAAGTAAAAAAATATAGCTTGAAATGTAACGCTCTAATAAATTCGTCGATAAATAAACAAGAGGTATTCATCTCTTATTACCGGAATTCATCCTGGTGAAGACTCATTGGAACGACAATGCACAGAGACAATATGAGGGCTACGAAATATCCTGCTATCTGACTGAGCAGCAAGACATTTGTCAGTGCCATGATTTCTTCGGATCCAATACACTCTGTCCGCTTTGGTGTACAAATTCGCTGGAGGTTAAAGAGAGAAGCAGCAAATCAATGGAAACGATCAGAATTGGACGTTATTATTAACCCCCTCCCCCCGTGGGAATTGTTCTTGTTCTTTTTTCAATACGGAAATCTTGGAAAACGATGAAAATCATCCAAATGCGATGGGAAGTTTGGTTACTGCGTCGATGATAATAAAAACATACTTTGCTTGTTATTTCTTCAGTTCTCACGATTAACTTTTGCACAGCGTAAGTGCACGTAACGTAACAAAAACTTACTTAAACTCTCAATATGTAATTTAACGCATTATTGTTACATATCCGAGAATGAGCGATTCGCCCAGCCTCTCTGTTTTTCTGTCAGTCTGTCTGTCTGTCCTTCCGTCTCTCTCTCTCTCTCTTTTTCAGCTGTCTGTCAACGAGTGTTCGCAGTCCGAAACTGCACAGTTTACGAGTACGCAATTCGTCATCATTATATGAATTGGCAGGAATACCAGGAGTTGGGGAGAGACAACCGCAAATTTTTCCTCAAACGGGCAACTGCTCGATCAGTATGTGAGAATGGCGAACTATAAATTGCTTATATTATGGCCAGTTTCTTCAGATGAGTTACATTAGCGCCGAACTAGAAGAAATCTTAATAAATTATATCTCAAAAAATTGCTCGTAATTTGCTCATCAAGAATATAAAATTGCTCTAGAGGTAGCAATTATTTAAAAAAAAGTTATTAAACAATTTCGTAACAAACACTAATTTTACGATTTCTAAGCCTTCCGAGTACGAACGGGATCTTTCTGGGCTCAAAAAATTGCGATCAATTTGCTCAGCACTGCCCTACCTTTTTATTTGCTATTATTAAGGTTTTTTTAATAAAAAATAATAATTAAATTTTCAATGTTTTGAGCCCTGGGAAAACGACAGTAGCGCCACTAGTTTTGAAACATGAAACTAACCCTTGTTACGTCCCAGCATGGGCGACGCACATCTCCGGTCGATAAATTAGATTATCATCTTGCCTACCTCCCAAACAATGCAGCCTGCCGGTAAAATTCAAATACTATGTATATCTTTTATTCTTATTATCATCTTATTATTTCATTTATTAAGTTACACTTAAGAAACAACAATTATTCTTGCTTCAGTTGCGAAATTATGATTTCCCAAAAACATGTCTAGATTATCTCCCAAACATTTGAAAGACCAAACTCAATCTATTTATGTAAGCAGTCACGCAATATAACAAGGCACATTCCATATCTTCCCAAACATTCTCCAATGAACAAACACCTCTCCTATATACATCCTTCCAAGAATAAACCTTTAATTAATAACGATAGTATTTACTCTTAAGCGTAGAGTATACTTTAACATACAAATATCCAACCCGATAATCTCTTTCTTATTTATATTTATTTATTATGTATTATATTTATTTATTTATTTATATTTCATTTCAACGAACGTATTGCGCGATATCACCGCTAGAAAACCTAGTTGTAATCAAACTCTGTATCATTCTCCGAATTATAATTTGAAACTGTATTTTCTTTCTCACGAATGCCGTCCACAAAGCATAATGATCTCACGTCACCCCCGTGTGACCAAAATAACCCCCTCCATAGAAAATCGAACAGTCTCGCTAGGAATCAGACCAATCAAATCGATCCAATTTTTGTAACTTCTCCCGAACCGAAGTGAAATGGTTAACCCTTTTTAGAGAAGAAAAGGAGAATTTCATCAACCTCGAATCAGATAGTATCTCAAGAGAGTAAAATCCCAGTCTCTTTTACGAAACTACTCTAAGTATAAATTTTTTAGTTGTAATTGTAAAGTGAAATAAAGTATCAGTTAAGTGTACTTGCGTCGTTGGTGTTGCAATAAATAATTTTCCCAAGAAACTCACTCTCACGGATCAACATCGAGAAGTTTAGGAAAACACTCATCAAAAGAAACGTCTTCGAAGAGGAATCGACCTCGATGATTAATCAAAAATCGTTGAGTTAGTATATTGAGCACAAGTAAGTCCCAGGCAGCGAGCTGACGTTCAGCCGAATAGCGCAAATCAATTAAAAAATCCCCCGCACATCGAATTATCAACGGAGCTACTCTGTCTCTCTACCTTGGGACGTAACACTTTATCCGGAAGATATTCTGTATATTCCTTGGGGGATATCTTTCGGATAAATTTATCCAGGTGAAGAAACTGGCCATTAAACGCAATTCTTTATTCTCTTCTTCTTCTTCTTCGGCTCCGTAAAGTTGGCCGACCGACTTTGACGTTTTCAACTTTTTTTTTTTAGGAATCGTTTGATCGTCGTTTGATACCGTTTGATCGTTAAAAATAATCGTTTGATCGTTAATAGTTTGTTCACAAAATCCAAATTACTTTCGCCAAGTCTGGCCTGGCGTTGTCTAGTGACTTTTTACTGGTGAACGTTGGTACATCCAGTTGTTAAATTTTTTGGCTGCGTAAAGTTGGCCGACCGACTTTGACTTTTTCAACTTTTTTTTTTACGAATCGTTTGATCGTCGTTTGATACCGTTTGATCGTTAAAAATAATCGTTTGATCGTTAATAGTTTTTTCACAAAATCCAATTTACTTTCGCCAAGTCTGGTCTAGTGACTTTTTACTGGTAAACGTTGGTACATCCAGTTGTTATATTTTTCGACTTTTTCAACTTTTTTCTTTTGACATCGTTTGATCGTCGTTTGATACTAACGTATGCCAAGTTTCGTCGTTTGATCGTTGATAGTTGCTTGGGAAAACGCTATTTACTTACTCCCAGTGACCTGAGGTTGGAAATTCAAAATCGAGCGTAAAGGTAGCTGGCAATTTCTCGAGGCAGCTACGAATCAGCTGATTCAGTACAACGCACAGCTAGTAATTCTCCCCGTATTCGATGGATTTGGAAGCATTCAAAGCTTTTTAGTAATGCAAAAACATTTGATAGAGTAAAAAGAAAGAAATTTATTGAATCATTGATTAATTAAATATGCCAGTGCCTTCCGGATTGTGTGTTATGATTTCCAAAATAATTGTACAAAGAAAATAAATCCATTACACACACGTTATAAAATACTTCTTTATCAAAGAAAAAAAACCTGTCTAATACTAAATTTTCAGGGAAGGTAAGTTAAAATTGAAATACATTAAACAGTTTTTTTTTTGACTCGTAGTACACCAAATATTATCGCAGATTCGTCGGAACCTGTGGAAAAAACAGAACATTAGTTATATTAATTTAAATTATGAAAGACATATCTATCTAAAGAACACAAAAAGTCAAACGAACCAGCCAGTTTGCCTAAGCTGTAATATGTAGAAAGCTATCGTACGATAATCCTCGACGACGTCAAGCTCGTGCGGAGTCGATATCGCACGACGAGAAAGTTGCCTCTCCTATCCGATACTCCTTGTCCGCCCATCGATTACTATGGATGTTTCTAATCTTCCGATGTACATTTTCGATAACCTGTCGATAAAAAATAGGACATTAATATTTAGTTGATAAAATTATGGGAAATGAGAGATGTAAGCTACATACCTTTCCCACAGTTTGCTCATGATTTGTGGGACGTGGAAAATTATGCGTAGGATAATCTTCGACGCTGTCAAGCTCGTGCGGAGTCGATACATGCGATGAAAAAACGCTTCAATTATTATATTATATACTGACGCATATATGCCAGTAGATATGATTTCATTACTGTTTCATCTGAATCTGTTTTGACTTGCGATTCTAGACCATCGTATGATTTTCATTCTCTTTTAGATCGCCGATAATATGAAATCCAGTGCCACTTAGGTATGCTACAACTCCGAATAGCCTGGGAGCAAGGATATATTGAATGTAATATTAGCTGAGAACCCGAATACTATACAGATAATGATTACGAACCATTCTCTTTTCTGGCAACCCGGAGAATGGCTTATACATAATAGTTAACAATTCGTTTATAAGACCGGAGTATTGAATTGTTGTTAATAAAAAATGTTGAAGCAAGTCGGGGATTTGACGACCAAGTTTTCGCGGGGTTCGTATGTGCCCCTACTCTTCACTGAATAATGTGACGTGCTGTAAGATACGTGCTTTCAGACGTGTGTACGTGCTGAAAGATAAGTAGCGCCACCTTCGGTGCAATTCAGCAATGAGGGCTGAAGTTGTTCCTAGTTACTCTATTTTTTCAAATATAGTGTCTCATTATTCATAATAAATGCTGCGACGTGCAAAAATAGAATCTTATAAATCTAAGCACTTTATATAACATGGATTTTTCAATCACGTGAACATTAATGTGCATCTAAAACATCATCAGCCATGTAAATATAATGTAGCAGTGCCAGCTAAAATTGTTGGGATTCGTCGAGTATGGCGCTACCGGTCTCTTCGCACATATATTGAATCGCGTCGCACAAAATTAATAGTTCGGTGAAAGGTAGCGGCAGGTGCTTAATTACGTGATCACGCTTGCGGAAGTGACTTGGTGACAAATTTTTGGAGCAATTGAAAGAATATAACTGGAGTGTTGGTTTTTGAACATTATTATTACGTTTATTACGAACGCATTTAAGGTTTACATTATTAATAGATTTATATGATGGCTACTGGCATATAATATATACATTGCCAATGTCGAGGGATAATTTAATTGAGCACACAATTTTGGAGTAAATTCCTTTGGAAGTTTGTTAAGTAAATTCTCCATTACTAATAGTTACGATAGTCTATATAAAATATTTTGTATCGCTAAATTGGAAAATAAATGGATAGTTTGTGAATATATCATTTAATTACTGCAGATATGTGCGTCTCTCTAATAACTTTAAAGTGATGCGATACATAGAACGTATTTCACATCATGTTGGAGTGTTGCATATAGCAGGCTGAGTCAAATTTGTCAGATATTTGCAAAAAGTGATTTGTATTTTCTGTGAAACAGTCGGTTTAAAAAAAGTAAAGAATGTATTAGTCACGTATTATGATAATTCTGCATTAAGGGGTCACGTACAGTTAGGACTTCGAAAAAAAGGGGTTTTTTGCGAATTTTTTTTGGGGACACATTTAAATAATTAATCGTAAATCTTTTTCCATACGAAAGACATATATTTTAAGTAAATAATACAATTTTTTCATTGCCAAATATGCAGAAATTTTTCCATAACCGCACGTAACGTAGGGGTCCCAAAAAAAAGGTCCTCCGCGGTGATCAGTGCAGCTCGTCACCGGATCGTCCGAAATCAAAATAAAAGTAGGGATCATTAGTTAATGACATAATGCTCCGGTTGATCGAAGGATTTGAAAATTTTATGATTTTTCACAAAATGGTGGATGTTGGAAGTCAAAGTTGTGTTTTCGACCCAAATTTTGCTCACATTTTCAGCTATAAAAAAAAAAAATAATCGCATAGAAAAATCCTTCGTTCATCCAGAGGACAATTATGTCTAGAAAAAGTGAGCAAAATTTCAAGTCGATCGGTAAAGCCGTTTCCGAGGTACAGTGATCACCGTGTTCGAAAACATAGTTTCGAGTAAAACGCATTCAAAGTTTTCAGTACGATTTACATGCAGAAGAAAAATTTCCGTTCAAAGTTACATATCTCCATACCCAACAGTCGGATTCGTCTAAAATTTTCACAGAATACTTTTCAAATGTGCTACTTTTAGAAAATGTAAAAACAAAAAAATCGATTTTTTGAAAATTCTAACTGTACGTGACCCCTTAAGAAAGAGTCGACTGTACTATTTTGGCGAAAGCAAAGGTTATTTTTTCCAATTGATTGGAGTATCTAACAAAGTGCCCAGGCCTTAGGCGAGCAAGACACAGAGAGGGGCAGGCAAACTGTGAACGATCAGAGTTATGAGATTACCAGTGAAGATGGCTTCATTTCAATTTACATCTAACCACATGACCATGAAAACCGCTCGGCCTAATGAAGCAGACAGACAGAACGCTGACAACGATGAGAACTACAAACTCCTCATGATGGTCTATCGTTTTGCCATTGGGTGCTGCGATGTGTCCACTGTCGACTCATTCTTACTGTAAAACCAAGGTAAATATGCATGATGTCCCACTTTACATTTTTTGTTTTTCTTACTTTGAGTTGTCTGTTATATTACACAATCTTACCTTCTTTTATAACAGGAAATGCAATATTTTTAACACATTCGCATCATAATTCGTTGCAATACTGCAACAGCCAGTGGAACTCTCTTAGGTAGCAGGTGTTCACTCTTTACCTCCTCATGGACAGCAGTTTGCGATTCAAAAGTGAACAAGTGCTTAAAAATGGACTTGAGAAGGCAACTGATCGTTTTTTTGTTCACACATAGTTCATAAATTTGAAACGATACCTTGTTCGGTAGATCTTCAGAAATGCGATGTATCCAAGGTAGAGAAAGATAGAAACAGCCTCTGTCATGGATAACGAGTTCTGTATCATGGGACAGCTGTGCCAAAGACATATCCGTCCTGCTCAAGGCCAGCATAGGCATCCGAAGACTTCTTCAAAACTTTCAGAATGGAATGTTCTTCAGGTAATGAACAATCTTCATCACATGTTTCAATATTGCCAACAGATTGATTATGAAATGTTTATTCTGTCGAATATATAAGCATGCTGTTCCATGTACATGACGTGCTATAAATAACACAGAATATAGTACATGATTAAATTGCACTTTTAATAATACAGACCATAGCATATAACAATTCTGTTACTATTGTGATGATATGATAAGACAATATTTGGCAGTGTTACAACGTCAAGTAAAAATTTGATTTACTTACAACGCCATGCTGCTCCTTTGAAATTATGTATTAGTCTAATACATTTACACTGGAGTTGTCAAGAATGCAGTTGATTGGTGAGGCAGATTTTGGTTCTAATACAATCATTATGTTCATATTCTTTCAGCACACTGGAGGTTGTTATTTAGTAGATCACAAAGGGAGGTGCTGGAGTACATAATGGATGACGCAGCAAAGTTCTCGTTCAGCACTAGGACATTGCTCATTTTAAGTTTGTCCATTCTTCCAAATGACGATGGTCTCTTAATATGGCTCAACATGGTAAGCCCTTGATAATTTTTTTTCTTTTGCCACATATCAAAGCTTCAGAGAAAACACTTGAAAATAAAATGCAACTTTGGCAATTCTCACATCTGTTGTTCCTTTCGAACTTCTTATATCTAATCATGCATAGAGATTCACTTCACATATTTAACATTATACATATAGATACACATATAGATTTTGAGAAAGTTTTATATGTGAATAATAACAGACAGCACCAAAAATGGTTTATAACCTTCAACCATCGAACGTTACACATTTACATGTTATTATGGAGATTGCACTTAGTTTTGAAATGGAATGAGTAGTTAAATGATTTTATAGCGTAAACAAAAATATATTGCAATATTAGATTGGAAACCCGGTTTAATTGGCCGATCGTGCTGCTACGAGAGGAAGATATTTTCATGCTCATGTTTCAATACGGTTGCAAGGGTTGCAAGCTTACAAGCACATATACGATATACGACGGGACCGTCTTTCCGGTATTTCAATCATTTTCATATCAGAAATATGCGGTGGTCCACTTTACTTATGATCAACGATCAACGGTCTATTGAAAGGGAGATTCAATTTAGGTACGATGTCTTTCTATAATTTCGGGTTTATAGACGAAATATAGGTATGATGTTTTTTTTTATAATTGCAGCAATTTTCGCTAATACTTTCGGCGATATGATAAGATTCTCCCTAGATAATGCTTCTAGGAAGAATATTATCATACGCCTTGTTACCGCGTTGCGCGTGTCGAGCGTTTCGTCTTTGATTATGATCGACGCACAATCTATGAACATTGTCTAATCGCGTCTCTAGATATCCATTCTCGCGCGTTTTTTCGTCACTTGTGTTTACGTGTTGAAATTTATTAAAATTCATTCGTATCACAATTAAAATTCGTAACACGTCTTTGCCGCGACCGCGTTTGTGTATTTCGCAAGCTTTCTTCTGAAGCTTGAGAGCTTGATTAAAGCCCCAGGTGTTTTCAAGTGATTTCTCGACCGCGTGGCTTCCTCGTCATTTAATACGGAATTTTTTTCCATATCTTAACTATTCTTTTTTCCTTACAAGGCTAAGAAAGGTCGCAAACAGCAACATGCTAGCGTCCGTGATATCTTGTGGTACATCGAGGTAAAACAGCATGGAAATACCGCTAGACAGGGGACGGCAGTGTTAATAACCATCTATGTATGTGGCTAATACAGGAGGATATCATTCCGGAGACTAACATCAGATTCGGTCAAGAGACTATATTTGGAAGGATGGTGCGCACGTACGCGGTACCATGCATGGTTGTCGGCTTCTCGGACCTGGTATAAATATCCAGCTCGCTGAAAACTTGTTTCTTCGCGAAGTTTTTCAACTGGGAAACAAGGCTCTCCCTGTGCCATCGTCGCAAAAGGGAAGCAAGCTCGAGCGGGTATGTGTTCCTGATTTAATTCTCCAGATAATATTCGTAAAACTTTATTTTTACAGTGTGTATATTCATAAATTTCATTATAGACATATTCTATTATATACTTGTTTATATTAATGTCAAAATATTTGCTGTACATTTAAAAATAGTTCATGGGTGAAGCTCGTCGAAAATTAAACATCATTATTGAATTTCATATTTTTTGACCAGAGAAATAGCATAATTGAATAATATGGAATGTTATACAATCTATCACGAATTTATCATTGACTCTTTTCTCACAATGTTCTATGTCGTGTTCTAACGAATCCTAATTGGTACGAGTTTTATAGGAATCAACGTTCGATTTAATTTCCAGGAACTGATGAACGCAGCCGCGTTCAAAGCACGCACCATACAGCGGAACAAGCGTTGTGACAAGCGTTCAGCTGCTATATCCCAGTAATTATTTGCACCCGAATTTGGATCTTCACCACCACCATCACCATTGGGAATCTTTCGTGCTTCGTTCTGGACATTTATAGATATATATATATATTATACGTGCCTAAATTATTGTTATATTTTATTTATCGTAACAAGCTTGCTGCAATGAAACCCCAATTTTGCTTCGAAATTTCTAAATCCCATCAAAGTCACATACACTCGCTTGGAAATGCAATTTCTTGTATAGTTTATGAATTTCTGGACCGTTAATTGTCCTTTCGGAAAGATGCCGAAATGGAGCATTGTTGGTCATGGAAATTTGTACACGACGATTATACGGGACTGTCCGTACATATGGACACATTCATAAGGTTAAAAATTAAACATTTGTCCATGCATAGCTGATTGTATACTATTCAATTTGACATTCGACGAGAAAGTACTTGGTACAAATTTGATTACCGTTTGCATCACTTTTTGTTGTGCACGTTATAAATTGTTGAAATTTAATATGACTCGATGATACATTTGTTATTTAATGGCAGAAAAAGCCTGCTTTAGACAAAACTTTTTGATTCTTTCAGATTGCGATATTTATTTTGATCGTATCAATAAAACACTTGCAAATTTGCAAAATTGCTGTAAAAGGAGGCAAAACTAACGGCGTTATTACGACTTATTCGACAATTGCTGCAAGTCATCCCGTCTTCTCGAACAGGTCACAGAATGTATTACACACGTTTAAATCATGTGCATAAATAAAAATATTGTGACGGGAAATAATTTTAGTCAACTTTTCCTCGACGTCACCAGTCTGATTTCATATTAAAATTTCAATTTGTCAAATACCACGTAATCGATCGCCAAATCTATCCGAGCGATCAACTGATAATAATTTGGCAACAGCGGATCGACAAGGGCCGAGCGATAATTAGGCAAGATAGCCCGGTTCGTCTATATAAGGGACGAACCATTGCCTCCCAAGAGCGTTCTCGTCTGTAAGCCGTTCGCGTAATACGAATATTTCGTCTCGCTAAGCGTCATTGTAAGACGCAGGTTCCGTCTTTGTCTAAAGCGGCCGCGCATATTGACAAAGAAATTAGTCGGACTTCTCCTACGTATGTAAAGGGGAAGCGTCTGTTAAACGAATACGTAGGAAACAAAACTGTGTACGCGCTATACCAGAGTGTAATTTGTCTATAAAATCTTGTATTGTGTAAACCATCGTCAGAGTCGGAGTCTATTCGAATCAGAAAACAAGTAAGTAAAGTGAGAGTTCATATGTCTATCTGGCACTCTTTTCTTCTATTCCTTGGTCCTCCAACGTCCCTCCCTGAGCTTTCTCAGCTTGAGAATTAACATAAAATAAAATTGAAAGACTAAAATAACGCCTAAATATCCGGTTGTCAATTCCCCTCAAATTGACTGGCGCCCAACTAAAATCATATTAATAAAATAATTGCCAAGAGCCCTACCAGCCGGTGGACCACGGCCGCGGTAGGTGTGGGAATTTTTCCTTGTAAAAAAAAAGTCCCGTCCCAATATATATAATAATGAATATGGAAGATTGTTATGAAGAAATTTTTGGTTGCCCAAAGTACCGACCTATTTGAATTAGATGTGCAAGTTGACTGCTCGATTCTTGAATTCTTTTTCAGCCAGCATGTGCCATCGATAGCCTAATATTCTCGTAACTTCTCTTTCGGTACTTTCGTAGGAACAGCTATTGATTTTCATGCATTGATATTTTTCGTTTTAGGCCTACCTTTCGTCGCACATACAAGCATCGCAACGACTTTGCCGTTGTGACTATTTGGAGTATCATAGCCGTTGATATTTTGTCACGAATCATCTACGATGACAATCCAGTCTTATCGATTGGCACACCAATTATAGATTTGTACTCATTGGACAAACGAGTAGAAACAAATAGTTTTATGTGGAGAAATTTAAACAACAAAGAGCGGAGAGACGTAAATATTTAGAGGACTTGATAGTTAAAATATCAAAAAGAACTTGAAACACGAGGTACGGACATGTTTTCATGTAAAGCCGCAAACGTGCCATAAGGTCAATTGGATTACGATTGCGAAGCATTGGAGATGAGTGTTGTTCACGAGATTCAAGATTCAAGTCACTCACATAAAAAAATAGATGCATGCTTCTTCGTACATTGAAAACGCGCTACAGCATTGCCAGCGCTGCGTTGTTCTTTGCCATTGTCCAAGAAGGTGCAAACAATACATAGCTTTTTTCTTTATTTTAAGCGGAAAGACCAGCTACCAATGTATGAAGATTCGGGCAATTTTTGTACAATCCTAGTAGTGCCTCATCCAGTCATTTGGCAAAGTTCCTGTGCAGTTAATACCTCGACAGACCTTTCATCGCATACACTTTTAGAGTGTAGCGAAAGTATGCACCATCTGTCATAATGGTCAATGGTAAAACCTAAATACGTTGTATGTTAAGAGATCAAGAGGTAATATTGGATTCATGGGCTTGTTGCGTTCAACTTTGGCGTGTAGATGATGAAATTTTAAAGATGAATTATCTTCAGCTGAAAGATCGTAAAAGATCCACCGGTAGGTTCATATAAATTGTGAAAACGAAGCTCATATTGTTGGTTCCTTCTTCACACTCGGTGATGTAACTTTTCATTCTCCCTTCATACGTAATTTTTATATATTTACCAACAGCATTGATGCATGCATAGGACTGTACCGATTTTGTAAGATATGCAGGTCTTTGTGTATCCAAGGAGCTCGAGCACAGCCTCATCTATATTTTGCAGACTGACGACAAGGACCTGAGAATTTATAGTTGCATATGAAAAACATTGAGAGCATGCAGACCGTACTAATTTTGTACAGCCCTTTTATAGATGACGCATAATAATGTTTATCATTTACAGATAACTTCTGGAATAATAAATCTTGAACTTACTTTCAGGTTTAGAAATGTGCCTATGTGCATGAGAGGGTAGTAGTATCTCGTTGTGTTGATTAAGACTAATTTTTGTAAAGTCTGCTCACAGTTTGCTCAGAGATAATCTAGCAGATGAAGCGCCTCTCTACTGTCCAGCATGAGATCAATGGATTCAGGACATCTAAATTTCTTTAGACCTTTTGTCAATCTCTTGAGTGCTTCCAGGAGTTTGCCACCTGTACCAAAAAGTCTGGCACGCTCAGGATCATCTCGGTTTGCCATGGTGCATGGAAATGTGAATTTCAGATGACGAATGCATCGGCTCGAATGTCAACAAGCGAAAAATTGTTCCAACTTTATTCAGACGATCGGAGTTCTCAGAGAGCGGAAGTTCTCATGTGATCAAGAACGTACTGCCACTCGCTGTAATAATTGAATTTTCTTCTGGTCAGCGTGGTGCCTTCGAGCGTGAACCTGTCTTAATCTCGCTGGAGTTTGGATGCTCTGTACCAAGATCTGTATACGAGCGACGCATAATAACGCTCATCCAAGATTATCCTGCGGGTAATTTTCTACATGCCACGCATCATGAGCAAGCTGTGGAAAAGGTATATAGCTTACAGCTTTCACTTCCCATAATTTGATCAACTAACTACTGATGTTCGATTTTTGTTCGACAGGTTATCGAAAATGTACATCGGAAGATTAGAAACATCCATAGTAATCGATGGGCGGACAAGGAGTATTGGACAGTGTTGCCAGTCCGCATTGTTGTCACCTCGCTAACTGCCTTCTCAGATTCCACCAAAAACCGCTAAAGGGAGGTTTCCAACTACCGACACAGAACGACAGTAGCGACACAGTGCGGCACAGTGTCCATAATTCCAGTGTAACCGGCCAATCTGGACAAAGGCATACAGCAGAAATGTGAACATTGTGTCCATTGTGTCGTACTGTGTCGTCCTGTATCGGTAGTTGGTAAATCACCATATATCACAGAGCAATCTATTTATGATGAAACTAATAGTAAAACAAATTTTAAACTACATTTTAAAACGCTGTTATGTCAAGCGACCTTGATAAAAATGTACCATTTCGTTTCAATATATATATATGTCTCTTCGTAGAGTAGTAGGTCAATGCTCCTTTTATACCCTGAACGTCGAGCGTTCGATTAATTTGCAGCGTATTTTATTTATTCCGTTATTCAACATTTGTATATCAAGGAATAGAAATAGATGAAAAACGTAGGTATGTGAAATAGGTACCGACAGCCGGCAAGTCCGATAGCAACTACGCCACCGTTGGCCGCTGCTCACTGCTGTGTGTTGGGTGAGCGGCGCGAGCGTTTGTGACTCTTCTACTGCCAACGTGTTTCAACCAACAGCAGGAGGATACTGAATTGATTCAAGTATTATTTCTACGGGCACGCGAATTTTAAAATAAAATTTGTACACCTTTGTCGTCGGATATGGGCAAAGAATCCAAAGATAAAAAATACGCCCAAAAATTTCGGAATGTCTGGCTGAAAGACCTTCAGTTGAAAGAATGGATCGTCCAGGTATATACAATTTTGTCCTTTAGTTGTGTGTCCTATGTGTCCCAAGAAAGAAAATCCGGATATTATTAAATAAGCAGGTGCAGGGCAACGATACGAAGGCTCACTGTAAATTTTGCAAGTGTGACTTGACCGCCAAATACGTTGATTTGGTGAACCACAGTAAAACAACCAAACACACTACAGCTGCAGAGCCATTTTCTTCTCAACGACAAAAAAAATTTGAATTTTACCGAGCAATCGCTCACCTCATCAGCTGCTGAAGGTTCCATGGCACTTTTTCTCTGCGCTCATAGTGCAATCGCTTCGTGCGATCATTTGAGTGAAATGTGCAAGAACTGTTTCAAGGACAGTGAAGTTTGCAAAAACGTAAGAATGCATAGAACAAAATGCAGCGAGATAATAAAAAATGTACTGGGTCCTCACTTCAACAGCGAGTTACTCAGCGATATTGGAGACGGAAAATTCAGTATATTATTGGATTAGTCGAACGATATATCTGTCAACAAAATGTTGGGTATTGGCATCATATACTCCAGCAATAAACATGGGAGAACCATCTTGAGCTTTTTGACACTGGCTAAGCTAGAATCGTGTGATGCTGATGGTATCGTCAATTCTCTCAAAAATATTCTTCGAGAAAAGAATTTAAATATCAAAAATTTGATGGCCATCGGGACTGATAATGCTTCAGTAATGGTTGGCATAAACAACGGAGTTTATGCAAAATTTAAGGCCGAAATTCCTTCCCTGATTTTGATCAGATGCGTTTGCCACTCGCTGCAACTAGCCGTGTCTCATGCGATGGCTGACACTCACCCGCGGAATCTTGAATTCTTAACGCACGAAACCTACAATTGGTTTTCGAAATCTGCAATGCGTCAATTGCAGTACTCCCAGCTTTATGAGGCGATCAACGGTGCCGATCAGCCATTAAAATTATTGCTGGTTTCCGGGACATGGTGGTTGTCAATCGGGGTGGCGGTGAGTCGAACGTTGGACCAGTGGCTAGAGTTGAAAACTCATTTCGGTATAGCAAGGTTCTCCGAGAAATGTTACACTGCGGAGATTTTGTACAACATGTATTGTGACAAAAACAACATGTTATACCTACTTTTCTTGAGCCCAATTTTATCGGACATACATGCCTTGAATAAAGCTTTCCAGAGTGAAAAAAATGACCACGTAAAGCTCCTGAGTGACCTTACTTTGGTCGTGCAAGGAATTGCAAAAAAACTGGTGCTACCAACTTGCAAATTAGATCCTCTGGAAAATGCTATCGACAATTATCTAGACCCTAAGCCGTAATTGGGACATTCCTTCGAAACAAAATTTGAACAGCTCAGAAAGGAGCGAGAAATCGATTTTTATCAAGAGGAAGGCATTCGAGACCGATGTAAATTATTTTTACTGAAACTCTTCCACCAGCTTAAACAAGGATTGCCGGAGAACATCGTTATTCTAAAAAAAATATCATTGCTGTCCGTAGACAATCTTTTGCGAGCTGTTAAAGAGACAATAACTCCATTGCTACAGTACGTGAACGTGAGTAGTTCCAAAGACATTGACGCCATGGAGTTGTAGCTATCAAAAATCAATTTGATGGATTGGAACAACATAACGGATACGATAGTGTTCTGGGATGAAGTGAAAAAATACAAAGACGCATCTGGACGTAATCCGTTCAATGAGTTGGTAAATTTTGCTCTCTCGATGCTGATTTTACCTTACTCGAACGCCGAAGTGGAACGAGTATTCAGCCAAATGAATCTCGTGAAAAATAAATCGCGCAACAGGATGTCACTGGCAATGACAAATGCAATTTTATCCGTTTCGGGTTAAAACGAAATAACCAATATTGCCATAATTACGAGTTGCCAGCAGAAGTCATACGTAAAATTGGCTCAAACATTGCGTATTCGAAAAAAGTAGCTGACCCGAGCTTGAAACTGACTAAAGAAGGACACGACGGCGACGCTATGGCAGAGGATCTTTTCGGCGAATATGCTAGATTTTGATTACTTTGTTGCAATCTTTAATTATTTTCAGAGATATAGAAAAATGATGTTACTTATTTTCATATTCACTGCAATACGGACTGTTTTAAAAGATAATTTGTTGATTATAGAAGAAAATAGATTATTACAAAATAATGTCAGCCTCTATAATTCTTTTGTGTGGAATGGAGAGGTACACTATACTGGGGTTTCGGGCGTAAACGAGGATTATTTTATAGTCACTAAATTTCTTCGGAAAAACATTAAAAATATTTAAAAACCACCAATTTTCCCGCTAACCGCTGGACTGCTATTTCTCCCCACCAACGGCTTTCCAAAATCGCCAAATTTAGCGACAAAACCACCAAGTTGGCAACACTGGTATTGGATAGGAGATTCTCGAGGCAACTCTCTCATCGTGCAATATCGACTCCACACGGGCTTGACGTCGTCGAAGATTATCGTACGATAGCTTTCTACATATAACAGCTTAGGCAAACTGGCAGGTTCGTTTGACTTTTTGTGTTCTCTAGATAGATATGTCTTTCATAATTTAAATTAATATAACTAATGTTCGGTTTTTTCCACAGGTTGCCACGAATCTGCGATAATATTTGGTGTACTACGAGTCATGAAAAAATAAATTGTTTAATGTATTTCAATTTTCAACTTACCTTCCCTGAAAATTTAGTATTAGACAGGTTTTTTTTCTTTGATAAAGAAGTCTTTTATAACGTGTATGTAATGGATTTATTTTCTTTGTACAATTATTTTGGAAATCATAACACTTGTGTTAGCGAATTATCTCGAAAGACTTGCATTCTCGACGTCTTGCTGGTGACCACACAATCCTGGAAGGCACTGGCATATTTAATGAATCAATGTACTCAATCAATGATTCAATAAATTTCTTTCTTTTTACTCTATCAAATGTTTGTGCATTACTAAAAAACTTTGAATGCTTCCAAATCCATCGAATACACGGAGAATTACTAGCTGTGCGATGTATTGAATCAGCTGATTCGTAGCTGCCTCGGGAAATTGCCACCTACCTTTACGCTCGATTTTGAATTTCCAAGTTCAGGACGCTGGGAGTAAGTAAATAGCGTTTTCCCAAGCAACTATCAACGATCAAGCGACGAAACTTAGCATACGTTAGTATCAAACGACGATCAAACGATAGCAAAAAGAAAATATTGAAAAAGTTCAAAAATACAAAAATTACGATTGTTCAAAGTTTCGGGATAAAAAGTTACTAGCTAACTTCAGGTCACACTGGGAGAAAGTAAATAACGTTTTCCCAAGCAACTATCAACGATCAAGCGACGAAACTTGGCATACGTTAGTATCAAACGACGATCAAACGATAGCAAAGAAAAAAGTTGAAAAAGTTGATAAACAAAAAAGTCGTCGGCTATCTTTACGCTCGATTTTGAATTTCGTTTTTCCGAGAAACTATCAACGATCAAACGATGAAACTTGGCATACATCAGTATCAAACGACGATTAAACGATAGCAAGAGGAAAAAGTTGAAAAAATCGAAAAATTTAAGAACTGGATGTACCAACGTTCACCAGTAAAAAGTCACTAGGCCAGACTTGGCGAAAGTAAATTGGATTTTGTGAACAAACGATTAACGATCAAACGATTATTTTTAACGATCAAACGGTATCAAACGACGAACAAACGATTCGTAAAAAAAAAAGTTGAAAAAGTTAAAGTCGGTCGGCCAACTTTACGCAGCCGACTTATAATCGTCATATTCGTATTGCGCTGCAAATTTCCGATTGTGCAACATCGCTATAAAGCGTTATTGGACGAAAACAAAATTTCGACCGATTTTCTCAACCTAAAAATACTAC
>OX637867.1:20356082-20638715 GCA_951802705.1 Netelia virgata
AAATTTGTCGTCAAGTATATTATAGGTATTGGACGTACATTGCTATAAATATTTCTCTTATAGAGGGTATCGTCGGGCGCCAAGTCCTTTTGAAGATTCCACACGCGTATCGTATCGTCGCTGGAGCAAGTGATGAAACTACCGGGTGGCATCGAATTGGCCGAATCCGATCCGGTCGGATACATCTCGACTCCCCATATGCAGGCCGAATGATATAGGAACGAGTGAGACTTTCCAACTCGTCTTATGTCTCTAATGTCCCACACGTATATACTATGATCGTTGTAAACGCACGTTAGTTTGTTATTCCGCTCGTCGAAAGCAAGTGCTATCGCGTCCGGATATCTCGCGTTCGCCGGATGCTGCGACATGTGACTGGAAAGAAAATATTAATCGAATAAAGAAAACAAAAAGCATTCATTAGTCTTTTCCCTCTCGCCGATTGTGAACAAGTTTTACAATCTATGTCGGAGTGTAACACAAACTGAAAAAAAACCCTTTGTGAATTGCTTTTGAGTGTATGTTAAATCACACCGGGACAAGTTGTTTCATTTTAAGTCGGTATATCATGAGAAAAAATATAAACCGACGAACGAAATAGCTTTTTAACGAAAATAGCTGGAATTAGCCTACGAAGGGATATATATTGTCCCAACACAATGGGAGACTGTCATTAATTTGACTTAAAATGTCTCTCTTGCCAAACATTAAACAAACAATATTGAATGTAGTATGAGAACATAAATTAATCGAACATTTTTTGTGGGTAAAACTATTTGCATTTTTATAAAAGCACTGTTTACGATGTAAAAGTAGTAAATGGCCTCCGATATGGAAAACAATTCGTGGATAAAACTCCTAAATTATTACTCCAAATTACAATAATTATCAATGAAATATTTATTGATTACTTTAGAGTTTCTCGATTCGAGGTTACTTCGAAATTTAGATATTTCATATCAGACACTGCGGAATTTTTTTATGTTGCGAAAAGTTATTCAAACCCACTTTATGGACAATCCTTGAGCCACGTCTACACCCAAATAATGAGTTCGTGGTAGAGTCGTGACAAATTGTAGGCTGGCTGGACTAAAACATCTCACGATACCTTCGGCACAGCCTATGAAGATGTATTTCTCACCCACCGATATACAATTTGCGCTGGTGGTCTGCGAGAAACAAAAAAAAGCAACCATTTAAGAAAAAATAATAAGCCTGCGGAGAACATATCCGATAATTCGAAGGTTTTTTTTTATTTGTATCTCAACGGGAGAAAAGCGAAATGACAAAATGGGGAAGATCGTTGAGAAAAACTCACTCTCAGCTCGACCCACTTGTCTAAGAGTCTACGGTTGTTGAATTCGCAGAGCAGGCCAGTTTTCGTAATGGCGTATGTTGAATCTGCCATTTCGCCTCTGCCGCAGGCTACGTCGACGAAATCGTTGTTCCTTTGCTCGCCAAGTATGGCTGATCGGCCCATTAAAGGCACTGGTTCTTTGTACTGCGGAGCGAGAAAGAGAGAGAGAAAGAGAATGAACAAACATTGTACAAGTGGTCACTAGAGCGTTGGCTAGTCTCGTTGGCTGTTCCCAGGTGCATATAGGTACTTGAAAAGTTCGCATGCTAGAACGAGATTTCTTCGGGTCGGATCGACCAACGGAGAGCGTAGAAAATAATCAGTGTGTGCACGAGGAGAGACACCAAGAGAAAAACCAATCGTTCAATCATCGAGAGGTAAGAATTCGCAATCACGGTAAATTTTTTTTTGTCGATTCAAATTTTCCACCGCAATTCATGCAATTCTACGGTTTATATAATTGGGGGGTTTTTTCATGTTTGGAATTTCCCGAAATAATTAGAAAGATATCTATGTATACCTAGTATCTATGTATCATTATAAGGCCAGAATATCGAGGTGAAAAATAATTAAGTTTTTTCTGCCAAAAATTTTCTTAAAATATCCTGATACCGTAAAATGGTAAAACTATGTTTTCTCAAAACAACAGTCACCAATCGCGTTTCGGTGATCAATTAACCGACGCAAATTTAACTTTGCATAATTATTTATCGTGTAATTATATAATTTTAATCGTAGGCCTTCTCAATCTTGAAAATTAAATCGCGCCTATGTTTGAATTTCAAATTTTATTTCAAATTAGTGTTTTACAATGCTGCTCCGAGAGGAATTGAGTATTTTACGAAGATCGTATCTCGTTTGCCAAGTTAACGGTAACGAATTAAAAAGAGGAAGACAACGTTGCGCGAAAACGTTCGAGAAAATGAAAAATAATGATATACATTTTCCAATTATTTATTGGAATAATAATTGTGCGACGAACTTGCACAAGCTCATTAAAATGGCCCTTTTTACCTTTACTTGTCCGAGGTTTGGATTTTTAAGTACATTCTATGACGAACGAGTAGGCGATGGCAGAGACTATTTCCATTATATAAATTATTTTCGAATTTTCGGTTGGCAAAGAAATAATACTTGACGAAGAAATGTACTTAAGTACTGATTTTTAAAAAGATTTCTACATTTTTCATTGTAGAAAAAAGAATCAATAATATATCGAAAGGAAGAAACGTGATTACCTTCGCACTGCGGGAATACTCCAAATACCAAAATTTAACGTGTCGGTTGCCGACCGTAACAAAGTAATTTCCATTCTCGGCGAAAGAAACGGCTTTTACTTTGCTCGATACTTTGTTCGATGCGACCTTTACGTTGTTCCTCCAGTCCCAAACGTTCACGATCATATCGTGCTGCGAGCCCACGGAAACCACGTACTTGTTGCTCGGTGAGAATGCCTTGAACAATACAAAAAGAGAAAAAGAGCGCTTAATGGGTGAATTAACATGGGGAAAAATACCACCTTGTTGCGTTGTTGTATTTATGAACCCAAAGGCTTCAAACAATATCGCAATGGTGATAACAAAAAAGTGAATATAATAATAACGGGATCGCTTTATCTTCGATAAAAAAAATTGTCACAGTTTCAACGTTTCCATTGGTTTGGGGTTTTGGGTTCGATAATTCAATAATCATTTATCTTTTTTAGGATAGCTTTGGAAAGTCTCATGGACATCTAAATTCGAGATTTTTATGCCTGAATACTTTCGGTTTCATAAAAAGACGAAAGATTGTATTCAGAAAAAAGGATTTTTATGGGTGCGGGTGTACTCGTGTGCGCGTGCGTGACTTCCAATCAAGAAATCAATTTCCGCCAGCATGCCTGAATTTAGCAGAAAGGTCGAGCACCACAAAACATTGTCATTTGCTGCGGTGCTCGTCGAAGTCGCTCGAGGATTTTTCATTTTGTAGAATTTCAATTGTTTCAAAAAATATCTTTTATCGTTTATCTTAATAACACACGAATTAATAATGTGTGATATTAAGCTTGGTTAAAACCGATCGGAATGTTCCGACTTTATACAAACTTTGATCTTTGGAATATTTTAAATAATTGAGAACAATATTTGGGTCGTTCTACCTTTCAAATGAATAAAATAATTCGCGATCGAGACAGAAACAGCCCCCGTTGTTGAAACGTCAACAAATTCACAAACCCTTCGGACAATTCGACAAACCGAACGAATTGTATAATTAAAACAAAGGAAAAAGGTTGAGACTGTTTAGAATGTTTTCGGCTCTTCCTTATGACTTTTTTTTAGATTGACAAGATAGAATATCCTTTATGAGGAAGCCAAATCGAAAAAGTGACGTGAGTTGGGACTAAACGATTCAAGCAACACGCGCGTGTCTCGTATAATGCAAGGCGGATAAAGTTACAAATGTTCGGTAAGGAGGGACGCATCCATACAACATGATGTATGATTCTGTATTCAGTGGAGATGATAAGTGAAGACGGGATTTGTAAAGCCGCGGTTCAAAAATTCGATTTGCAGCCCGGTCCGTTTGACTTTAAAGTTGGGAACCTTCCTCACGACTAGGCAATGGTGGTCCCGTCTCGTCATTTCTATAATTTTTACGAAGTCATGACAAAAGTCGTATAACTCAGTCGCGGTGCCAAGGGAACAAACGACTCTTCACCTTGTACTTTCGAAATACATAGGTGTTTGCCACCGCTCGTGCGGACTAATGTCGGTACGCAAAGTACCGTTTAGCGAAATTTATCGCTGCATGCCGTATTATATGTCCCTCTTCGTGTATGTATATCGGCCGTAGGTTCGATATACACACGGTATAGTATACTACATTCCCTGAAAAATGAACGCGCCCGGTATACGATTCAAACCTTTCAAAGTCGATATTCCACCGGTTTATTCGTGCTTCGAAATTTTTCAACTATCACGACTTTGCACCATCGCAAGAGTTATGTTTACCTCGCCCGCCGGTTAATCTATTATTATCAATCTCTTGGGTATATTCGTTACGGGTATGCATTTAATACGCGTTTAAATAATGATTATTTTTCGGCCATGTGCTCGTACAGTCGAATATGACATATATTCCAGTCGAAGTTCCTTCGACCGATCCCAACTTTAGAATATCAACGAGTTTTTCATTAATTCAATTATATTTGGTTTTAATTCGAGTATATTCCATCCACCTGGGTGCAACCACAATTTTTGAAGCTGATTCACCAGTCTGTCGTATTATTTATGAACGAGGCGTAGGATAAGACAGAACAACACTGCGACGGTCTGAAAAACAAGCGTTTTTTTCATGAATTTTTTTAATTGACTTTATGGTTTTCACCTTTATGGAAGCTCAATTAAAGATGTGTTATTCCACATACATTAAATTAGATTCAAGTAAATTTGTATCGAATCTAGTTTAATGTATGTGGAACAATACCTCGATATAAAACGAGCTACGTCTTTTCAAATAGTTAACGCACAATATATAAATGGTATATGGAAAATGCATCACTCCGAAACTATCGATCGTATTTAATTATTTATTATATGCACTGTATAGACAATGAACGGCAGGGACGAGGGTCTTACGAGTCATAATATTATTGCATGCAAAATTTTGAACGTTTTTTTGTTGATTGTCTAAACAGACAGATCTTTAGATTGCTTCGATCGTGAAAGTAGAAAAGATTTGTCCTTTTTGGGTGTGTCTCGAAGAAATCGTTCGATTTGGGCGGCATGAATATATCGAGTATAGGTGGTCGCACAATTACATTCTTCACGCAATACCTTAAATAAAATTGTCTCAATTAACGGACAAATATTAATTAGGATATGTAGGCCGGGTTAATTTTAACCACCCGGTGCCACATGACGCAAAGATATTTGCCAGGAAATTCTGTTGAAGTATCTACACAAAATGAATAATCAACTCACCACACAATTGATGCCGTACTTGTGACCGGTAAATTCGGCAATTTGCACGGCATTCTGAGGATCGGAGATATCCCAGACACGAACGTTTGGCATGTGTCCGCATTCTCCGGTTGCAAGGAGTCTCCCGTCCCCGGCAAGGGCAAGAGACGTCACCGTTTTTCGGCATCCGTTCAATACGTGAGACTGGCTGTTCTTTCGTGGATTGAAGAGTACCACCGTACAACTGTAAAGCAGAGCGAACGAAGCGAATTGACGATTATTTATCGAATTATTATATGTCAATTATGATTATTATTATGTATCTCGCCCGTACATAACAATAATATTATTATGAAATATTGTTCCTATTCTGCCGTCGCCCGTCTGTCGCATGACAATGTTCACCAGATACTAAGACGAATGGCTGCAAATATAATACAGTATATATGTATATACTATACATAGTAACTGCAAGTACAGCAGGGTAATAAGCTTCCTGCTTCGAGCGAAACGGTTGCATCTCTCGTACCGGTAAATCCCGGAACGATGGCAAAGCCTTCACTTCCGGCGGAAGTGTGCGTCAATAGTTTGTAAAATGAAAGTAAAAAACCGAAGAGGAAGATGCATCCTTGTTCCTATAAAAGCCTGACGCAGTGAAATACGCCATATTGTAAAAGAGTGAAAAACGCTTTTTCTCAAGCTGGCTAAATAAAAGGAATTTATCGTACTTTGAGCGAAGAAAAATATATATTATTACGTTATTTTATTCTAAAACTCATTTAGTTACGTTAGACGTGATTAGCACGAATCGTCGTCGTGCTATTTGAACAGGATTTAAACGCATCGGAGCGCGAACAGCGTTTCTAGTGGTATATTACAAACAAACAAACAAACATACAAACAAACAAAAACAGGATACTTTCAGACCGAATTGGCGAAAGCAATAACAAACAATTAAACATTCGATCCATTTGCGGTAGTGAATTTTATTTTAGGATTTTATAAATCTAAAAGAACGACTGTCAAGGGCTATCAAAAAAGAACCTCGTCAATGTCGTCCAGAGATGGTTAAACTTTGGTTACAGCGGGTCGAACGGCATCGACCTCGACGGTATTGTAATTCGACTTCGTATTATATCGGACATGAAATAAGAGAATAACAATTGGTTTTGTAATTAATTGTATTTTAATATTTCGGTATGAATGCAGCCATTTTCTTCAATTATTTCATGATTCACTGAATAAAACGAATGTTGCACAAAATTGACCGATTCGTTTTCAAATGTGCGAAATGACGGTGTTTAAAATAAAATTGTCCTCGTACACAGACTCGAGATCGTTCACTCGAAGATAGGAGCTATAGATAGAGAAACGCTAGTAGCAGTGATAACTTTTGTTACATAAATTATGTTCGACGTGACCAGCCAAGGACTCTATTCTCGTACAGATTGCGAGACTACCATTTATGCTCGCGAACTTCCGGTTACTTCACTTTCAAGCCTCAAGCGTGGAGGACGCGCGTTCGGATCGAATCGTATGGTACCGAGACTCCGTGGCACCCTGAGTTCAAAGACCGTCGTCGTTCCGACTATAACGTATTTCTGGTCTCGGAACATTTTTCTTAAAGATGACTTTCAAGACCTAAAATTGAAATACTTAATGGATTAGAGTCAAGCGATTTAGCGCGCGACTCTCCAATCGACCTTTATTATAACCGATGTTGCGAAAAGACAACTTTTTTTTTGCCAAAAACACGTTTACGGAATGACTTTGATATGCGTTTTTTCGTAATATCGATCCATCGAATTTTGTACACGGGCTGTCTCTTTTTAAACTCATCAGACGAATATCTTTGAATATAGGTAGTATTTTTTGTTTCATATAAATGTTTCTCAGTTTGAAGGGGAATGGAAAATGGTATTATTTGTTTGATCTTAGGTCAACGTTTTCAAGGTAATTTTAAAGTCAACTTGTTTTCTTTAACTGAATTCCTGTATATTTTTTGCAGACTCGTACTTTATATAGAAAAAGAAGAAACTTTTGTGCGAAACATTGTTTCAGAAAATCATAATTTTTTTCAGATCATTGACAAAATTATTTACTCGAAAACTAAAGATTTTTAAGGGAAGCCCCGAAACATGATAAATGCTTAAGTTTAGGTAAGAATTTGTAGGGAATGTGTAAAAAAAAGGTTTAATTATATTTTTTTTAAAATGTTTTATTATTTTTATTTTATTAAGTATATTTTATGGCCCTAAAGTTATCTATTGACGAAGACGAAAATTAAGTGGCAAAACATTCGTTTAAAGTGGGGCACGCGTGGAAAAATACATAGCTACACGAAAAAAAATCGCATTTTTTTTTCTTTCAATAAAAAAAACCCTTCAGGACTTTTCAAGAGGAAGGTTTATAGATGCGAAAAAATACAGTGTAGACCAACTTTTCAAAAAGTATAATTATTCGAAGGTTTAAATTTAAGCATTTTCGGAGTAGTGAAAAATGGTAAAAACAATTCCTATGGCAGATTTATCATTGAAAAGGTATATTTTCTTCATTCAATAACATTACTCGACTTTACCGCAATGGATACACAAATACATCCGGCGCATGTCGCAAAATAAAAAATATTCCTTGAATATGATAGAAAATAGCCTTTTCTATCATAACGCACTTACTTTTCCAGATAAAACACGAAATTTCGTAAACAAAAAAAATAGATGCCCGAGTTTTGCGATATAATCGTTTACAGAATTTTTTTCGGGTCAAAACGACCCTCTATGCACTCGAAGGGTTAAAAGTATTAGATTTATTCTTTGACCAAACTTTTTTATTTTCAAATATTATCGAGTAGACACTATTGTTTCTAAACTACTTTAAACTTCGAAAATAAAAAGAACGGAATACTTCACGATCGATCATTGGCAATGATAAGGACCATATTGACCTTCAAAATCATGCCAACGTCAAAATAATAAAACTCTAACTGCTCTGACAGTAAGGAAAACTTCGAAAAATGTGTTTGATGAAAACGTGAAGACACGATGTAACGTTCGCTCGCTAATTATTGTTAGTGATATTTAAAATTAGTTTAAAAAAATTAAATAAACCTTCAGTTTACATTTTACCCTCAATATCATTTTAAGACGACCTTTGTCTCTTACTCTTCATACTCTATATGATTCGAAGAAATATAATTAATTTATGTTTTTGTTCGATGACGTCTAAGAGAAACGTTTCATATTTCCTCAATAATGTTTTTACTATAAAAGTCTCGGAAGATTTTGACTTACAATAAGTATCCCTCGCGATAAAATACAAACCACAGTCGATCCCTATTTCCCGAAATGTAAGGTTACAATTTTATCAATATTTATATACCTTATTTTCTGGGACATATGGCGAAAAATAATCCGTTCACTTTATTCTCGTTATTTAAGATCCTCTTATCATAATGAAACTTGTTGTTCCATCCTTGTTTACTCCCAGATTTTTCAAGGTTCATGATTTTCCTACCCCAACTACACTCATCAGCATCATCCCTGAAGCTAGGGTTTAAATACACTAAGTAGAACAGATTCAAAAGTTCTTCAAAATTGCCCCATCGAGTCGGTCACGATTTTCCCCAATTCTATGTCAATTCTATAATTAGACACGACTTTCTCCAATCTTCCTCCGAGTTAGCCACGAATCAGTTAAAATTATTGCAAAGTCAAATAGTTGTCCAACGATTATTATTCAACCACCAAAGTTCGTCAACTCATCAGCATCGGACGACAACCAGCACTTTCATCTTCGAATAATATCTAGGAAAAGAAACCGAAATTTGTGCAAATGGATGATTAGCCGTCATTTCAACTCCAACAGACTGGTTCACCGAAACCTCCCCACTCTACGAGCCGTTGAGGGATTCTGAGCTCAACCGATTAATACATACCTAAGCGTATGGAGAAAATTCAATTTAATAAATCGAAGTTTACTGGGAAGCGTTTCCGAAAGACGATCAAGACCCTTTGGAGACTCCGTAAGTGGGACGGGCTTGACTTAGATTAAAATTGTAGAATTCGATTCTCGATTGAAAATGATAGAAAATCTTGTATCATATCGGACCAGGCCGTTGACTTTTATCATAACTCGAACGCTACTCAGTGATCACAATATTGATTTTAGATTAGTTTTTAATCATTCAATGTTCTTTATCATTAATTATGTGTGTGTTATTTATTTCAACCAAACTCCTCTTTATAACGAGTCTAGGCAAACCAAATGAATCTGTAAACGAGAGGAAATGGTTCCCATGTCAACTTCTCACCTGTCCTCGTAAAGAACAGATAATAGCATTACTGCCCTAGTCGGAGCTCCTGAGGTCTTTAGTCGGTCCCATGCCGATTGACTAAGGGATGCAAAGTCTGAGGTAGATATAAAGTGTCCGCGACAATCTTCAGATTCCTGAGGACGGAATTGCTTTTCATTCCAGCTATTTTCGTTACCTGAGTTTGTTCGTGACTCCAAGAGCTGATGCCGCCTTGCTACCATTTCCCTTTCTTCATCCCAAAATATTGCGCAATACGTAGAGTAAAAAGGGGGACTAACTAAAGAATTTATGTCACATTTCTTGTTTTTCCGACTGCCTGTCGGAAACGAAACGTATGGTGTCGGTTTTAAAGCTATTTACATTTCTTCTGCTAGCCAGCCCATAGTACGTTGCCAGATTTTTTATCAGACCATCCGTTAATTATCTTTTTTCACCAAATTTTTTTAGTTTTCTTCACATTTCGCAAGCGACATTCCAATTTTTCTTTTACACGACCAATAAACTCACTATTTTTCACTTAAAAATTATTTTCATATGGTTATACATCTAAAATTGTCTTAAATGTTTTAGAATCACCGTCGCCTATATAATTTCCATATCGTACTGTAAATCGTTCGTCCGACCTTAAAAATATTAGTTTCATTGAGTCGACCTCCATTTTTCCCGCGGAACCGTCATATTTGAGCACTCTTCCTCGTGCTCTTTATACTATTGCTGATATTTATTTCGCCTGCTTATTTTGCTAGAAAGTACAACCTTGGCAGTAACTACTTTTGACGATACAGACGTCGTTGGATTAAAATAAATTTTAATTAAACGACGGGGATGTGCGAAATTGTTTAACCATCGATTTTTTCCTGGTCTCTTCATTGCGCACGTTTCACTTTATCAAACCTAATTTATGCAAAGAATATTTTATTATGTATAAACGACGATATTCGGTACAATCAATTCTCTTACCCGTACAATCAACGTTACAGTTTGTATGTATTTCTTTTGGAGTGAAATCTTTTTAGGCGCGGTAGGCGTAAAGCCGATCTGGCGATGAAACGGAATAAGAGAAAAAGTGAAAGAGAGGGTGGGAGGGAGGGGGAGAGAGAGAAGATAGTGTAGATATACCAATTTTCGAATGTCTGGCTCAATACAAACGGTCAAATATTCAAGCTGGAGAAACTACGATATGCAACAATAATAATAGCAGAACTAACATCGTCACTCCTCGTGTCAACTTGAATGCACAACAGACAGAAAGTTCAAATGTATCAACGTCAGCGGTTGGTGAATTGTGTGCTGCTGAATGTATTGTCGAAAATGGGAAAACAATTATGATGGTGACTGTATATATTTTACCTAATCAGACTGTTGAAAAAATAATAGAGTTTTCCCACCGAATTCTATTAGTATATACGGTTGAGGGTTCGGCATTGCCTAATAAAGATTATGATAAAATTCCCATGATACTAATTGTAAGGGCAGATTTCAACGTGAACATTGCATCGGTACGATCAAAACTATTAATGGGTGAATATACCAAAGTTGGGCAACTCGCTGTCATCAGTCAATAAATGCGAAAATTTGTTATGCACTTTATTATGTGACAATATATTATGAAATTCCTAAATCGTTTTTATGTGTCCACTCAATTTTAATTACGTACTTCAAAAGCTAATTTGTAAAATAACGCATTAAATCCTCAAAACGTCAGTTCCCTGGCGTGTCAGAATCACAAGAACGCTTAATCAGGTGCTTGTATAATCAAACATTCCGTATTTATTGTTAATCTAATTATTTTTATATATTCTGTAATGTATTTATTAACATATTTCACAGATTTATTCGCAGAATCTGTAACGAGAAATTTTTAAAAAATTAACAAACTTTGTCATTACTTTTAACCATCAGTCCTTTGTGCCAAGTTCAATGTTGAATTTCCCGCAAAATATTGCCGAACTATGATTAGCTAGTTCTTCAGTGTTGAATGTTAGTAATAAAGTTAAGTGCAGATCGCGCCATATTGACGGCAGTCATTACGGGGCCAGTGCTAGCGCCGTTGTTACCGCGTGTGCATGTGCTGATACAGTCAAAATATCAGTACTCTGGAGAGTCTTTATTTCCTCTAGTACCTATGTCTTGTTTTAATTTATGCACGATTACAAGTGATTTGGAAATATATATCATGTTAATAATTCAAAATCCAGATAAAAATATAAGTTTCAAGTATAACCTCAAATTGATGTCCTATTCATCAGTACTTTGTCGTCAGTCAGTTGTCTGAAATTGCACCAAAGGACTGACGTGTTACCAAGGAACTGATGTTTTATCATTTGTTTTACTCGTGTCAGACTATACATTATGCCGCCGCCGAAAAAGAAACATAAATCATCAAAAGAAGAGGTATTAAAAAATAAGAGCAGCCGAAAGGCTTGTTTGCTCACAATTAAAAGTGACCCAATTAAATTAGCACAGTACAAAGAAAAACAAAGGTTACAGTATTTAAAGAAAAAGAAAATGGACAAAGAAAATCTGTTAAACAAATGACATCAAGAGCAACGAATAACTAAAAAGAATTGGAAAGAATATTCACCAAAGTATAGGCAAAAACTAGCTTTGAACCGAAACAGAAGTCAATTTTTACGTCAGAATACACCTTCAACCAGTGACGAAGAAGGGCCACCTATGGTCCTTGAAGATAATAGACCTATCATCATTAACGAATACCAAAGAGCGAAAGAAACAAGAAGAAGAAGAAGAAGAAGAAGAAGCCAAAGACAGAGAAAACAGAGAAACAAGCAATTGAAGAAAATGAATGCTATTATTACAAATCTTAAAACTAAACTAAATACTCAGCATTAAAAGTATAAAAGAATTAAAAGAAAGTTTAAGAAGGTCAAGAAATCTATTGAAAAAACGCTAAAAACGAGAATTGAAGAAATGAGTGAGTATATAACTAAAAGGAAAGAATTAGTAAAGAAAGCACTTTTTGGGGAAGTCATGAACATTCAGCTCGAAGAAAACTACGCAAAAATTAAAAGCCATAACGAAAAAATGAAATTTAAAGAAACTTTATCTGGAAGTAACGTACAGAAATACAAACTATGGAGATTCAAGATTTTTACAAGATGACGCTATAATAGCCGCCTAGCAGCCGGAAAGAAAGAATTTTTAACTCGACAAATTAAAATGCAAACGCGATAGTTGCTTGATAGCTTAAAAAATCTACACAAGAAGTTTTTGAAATGTTTATCGATAGGTTAACTAATTTTAATATTCGGAGGAATTATTTTTCTTGCAGCATAAGAGCTGATTTTTGTTTATGTTCAACTAATAATCACTAATTTTAATTTCTCAGAATTGTCTAATGTTAACGACACTACCTTACAGTAATAATCAACATTCTAAAACATTCTAAAACATTCTAAACATTAATTGCAAAGGCTGATTTGAACACTGATGTAGTTCATATTTACAGTATTACATAGTTCTAGAGCTAATCTTAACAGTTACTAATGTGAGTTAATTCATTAGATATACGCCTTTATTACATTCTAAGATATTTGTACAATAAATCTTATATTTTCCTTCGAAATTTTGTTTATAATCAGTACTATGCCATCCTCGTCAGTCCTTTGGCAGTCAAATTTTAAAAAATACCTATAACTCGCAAAATATTTTAAAAAGTGACTGGCCCGACAGAGGATAGTATATTGATGGTATAAACTATGTATTCAAACCAACATATATATATAAGATATGGTTAAAAACTATATCAACAAAATGTGGTCAAAAGTTGCCCAACTTTTGTATATGCGCCCTAATAGAACCTTTTAAAAGTAAATTAAGATTGGAAATGGTAAATAATCCTAATTAAGCGAAAACCAGATCAGGAGCAACTCTTCGATGCAGTATTTGCAAGACATTTAGACAAAATTGAGCCCAGAATATGTATATCATATTCGAGCTATCACAAGCCAATTGTTTCAAAATTAGAAAACAAATGAAATAAAATCCCGATTTTTATAGAATATGTATGTAGTAGTAATAATTCCATTATATTAGTTCGCATCAATCTCTACTCTCTGCTGCTGTCTTTCTCGCTCTGACGCCTCCTGCTCATTCTCGTATAAATTTCATCAAAATATCCAAAAAAAAGTTTCACTTCAGCTGTGTGGTCTAAGCACACGCCAGTTTTTTTGTATGTTTTCTTGGTCCATAGCTTTTTTAAGTATTCGAATGTTGATTTTGTGGTTCCGTGAATATGGTTGATAATACTGTCATACGAACTTTCAGATAAGCCGTTGTAAATGTTCATAAGATTCATAAGACAAAATACATTAAGTCTTGGTAAGTCAAAGCTTAAAAGATACAGTACTAATACGATTCTTCGATTTACATCATAGCTATTATTGATAAAATAGCCTGAATTTATATATCTGGCATGACAGCATATAAGTACAAGCTTAAATCTGAGACCTCTATCCCCAGCTTTCTCAAATTGTACATTCTGTTTATACTCACGACAAATAAAAAGGTCTGACAGTGCAGTAAAAACAGAAAAAATCAATAAACCGATATTCCAAGAAATATTCTTACTGTTCGAACTCAAAAGCTTTCTTGTATTTGTACTCGTACCGGTTTTGCTGTTTCTGTATTTTTGTATGTAAATCGGTTGCCTTGGAAATAATTTCACGTTCTTTCGCTACTCGAAATGAGCACGTTGATGAACGTTCTGAACAGACGAGATGAAAATGATCCGTACACATCAAGTATCGAAACACAGCTGATTCAAATTTTAGTCCTGACACTCAGCGGACACGAATGTTCCGTGGAATTATTGTAGGGAGTGGTGAAAGTAAAATCCGAAAATTGTGCTGTACTCATACTGATAATACAAATGTTTAAGCTAGTATGGCTAGACAAATAAAGGTCTACAGAAGGTGGCCAAATTATTATACTTAAACTTGAATTTTGTCAGTGATGTTTGAAAGACAAACATCTCAGTGAAAAATGGTTGTATCAAGTTAATAAAAAAAAGCCTTTTAAAGCTCCCAAGATTCCAGTTCCGCGATCTCCTAGCCAAAAATTTTAATGAGCTACGGTTAGTACGCAATCATAAGAAATAGCACGAAGAAATTTTGTCTATTTTTTGTTTTGGTCCACGGGCTTAGACATTTTTTTTAGTTAAACAAATACATGACCAGATAGCCTATTGTTTCAGCTTCAATTTGCTTTTATTTTTTATCTCCCAATGTTTGGCTGAGATATCCGACTTTTAATGAAAAAGGGTTCTTTTACATTTGGTCGTCAATAGCTCAGCAAACGGAAATATTACTCGAGGGTATATCAGAATGCCTTAAATTCAAAAAAAGTTTAAGTTCATAAAATATGATTATCATTCATAATCATTGATAAGATGTTCGTAACGTTTTATTTTGATGATTTATAAGTGAACCCTATTATTGATATATACTTTTAAAAGCGCAAAATGGGAATAAATTATAAATATTCTCGACTGCGGTAGTCTTTAAAATATATTATAAACATTTTTAAAGTATGAAATCATTTTCAACTTATAAATTGTAGTGTTTCTAGCTATAAACAACAAAATTTGTTCTCGCAAAAGTTGGAGGGGTTCCGTATGCGAGAGTAAAGGAAAAATGATTTAAAAACGAGAGTTTAGAGCCAGAAACAATTAAATATATGGGGAATTAGTTCTTACTTAAACATTTTTTATAACAATTTTTCAATATTCCTGCAGTCGCTGATAATTTTACCAGTAATAAGGTTTATATTTTAATTTTTTAGAAATAATAATCTATGCCCGAAAGTAATTCCCAAGCAAGCATTAAAGTATAAAATGGGGTTTATTAAATCCTAGGCATAAAAGTGAGGACATTTTCTGTTCATATGAGGTTTAAGCGAAAAATCATTGTTTTAAGAAAAAGGACAATCATTGACGGACGTTTTCCCTGCCATTATTCTAAGATCCACTCGCGTTGGCTTTTAAACTTCGAGGAGCGTAGGATCTTTTGTACTTTTCCATCAATCTTATGACTACGGCGACGCTGACGACAACTTCGCGAGCATGGAGGACACGGGTCAGCCTTGGCTGCACATGTCCTTTATGTGAAAGTTTCATATACTTTGTGTATTATATTAGGTGTAGTAAAAAGAAATCCATTATTTTTGCATTAGTTGACTTTAGTAATCTGTATCTCGCATTGTATAAGTGCGATGGGATTACGTTAGGTGGCATTAGAAAGATACAATTTCGAACTAAAATAAAGCTCTCGGACAGTTTTGTGATTGCTTGACTAAATATTGTTTGAGCGCGCGTCAAAGATGGACACCACCAACAAAGTGAAAATACGCCATATTTTATAGTTGTTTTTTTCGATAAAGGCGAAAACGCAAGCCAGACGGCTGAAAATGGGAATAGTGTTTATGGTCCTGATACTGTAACGGCCAATCACGTGCAATTTTGGTTTCGTCGGGTTCGACCGTCATATGGCAGCACTGTATCGATAGCCCAAGAGCTAAACATGGCACAAAAAACCATTTGGAACGATTTGAATAAGGCTGGATAGAAAAAAAGCTCGATGTATGGGTGCCACACGAGTTAACGCAAAGAAACCTCATGGACCGAATTTCCATCAGCAAATCGTTGCTAAATTGCAACAAAATCGACCCATTTCTGAAGCGGATGGTGACTGGTGATGAAAAGTGGGTCACTTACGACAACGTCAAGAGAAAACTGTCGTGGTCGAATCGCGGTGAGCCGTCGCAAACGGTGGCCAAGCCACGATTGACGGCCAGGAAGATTTTGCTGTGCGTTTGCAGGGATTGGGAGGGAATAATCTACCATGAGCTGGTCCCCTACGGCCAAACTCTTAAATCGGACCTGTGTCGTCGACAATTAGACCGTCTGAAGGAAGCAATAACTCAGAAGCGGCCAGCTTTGGCTAATAGAAGAGAAATTGTGTTTCATTAGGACAACCTCAGGCCACACACATCGATAGTGACTCGCCAGAAGCTCCGGGATTAACAACCTGTTCCTATCTATGGCGAATGATTTTGCTGGTGCAAAATTCGCCTCAAGAAAAGCTTGTGAACATCGACTGTCTCAGTTTTTTGCTAATAGGGACGAGAGTTTCTGTGAGAAAGACATAAAGAAATTACCTTCAGAATGGCAACAAGTTATCGATCAAAACGGTCCATATTTGACGTAATCGGATCATTCTCGCTATGCTAAATAAAGCCTTCAATTTCATGAAAAAATAATGGATTTCTTTTTACTACACATTATATATTATAGATAAGGCATGCTTGATTCGACGGTTTCGTCTGATTCCGCCGGATACCTATCCATTTATAACCGAGGGAATTAGCATAAAAGCGATTCTCGTTTCGGCAAATTTCCATCAATCGATCAATTTTGCGCGCCATAAGCCGAAATGTGAATTAAAGTTAGTATAGGTCACACAAATATGAATTGTCTATGAAACGAATTGTTTAGCTGAGGTGTATTGTAACACTGGCTAAAAATGAAAATCCCTCCGGTTTAGCAAAAGAGGTTCGCCGAGGAGGCTAAGGGAAGGATGTTACAAAATTACAATTAAATTGAAAGATGACAAAGTGATAAATGTGCCCTTCTCTTTCTTAAATAATTTACTATGACCGTCATGTACAGTTTTCGTTTCTCCATTCTTTTCTCATATTTACTTTCGTCTCTTCACACAGTGTCTTCGTGACGTTTATGCCGATGCGGTGTTGAATTTGGACACGAAATAGGTATACATTACTTAACCCTTTTTGGATAGGGTTTAAACGGGATACTATGTGTTACTTACCACGTATGTAAATCCGTCCGCGACATTGGCGACAGATTTTTATGATAAAAGAGGGATAACGGTAAATATTTGTGTGAAGACTAGACGCAGTTATTATACAGGAAACTGTAGAAATTAATAAAACCCGTATTTCTTGTCAATAGCTCGGATTATTCGCCCTCTAACTATTGAGTGCCATACGATCGATCGGCAGGATGGTCGAAGTGCGACAATTACAGCACTCTTTTTTTAAATATGATGATTTATTAACTAAGAACGCTTTTTTAAAACTATTTATTCTGGGACACCGGTACCTACTCAACCGACACCTAGCGCACGAACTGTGCGCCTCCTCCTCCTTCTCTAGTATCCTGGTCTCTCTGTAGTGTATGCGTGGTGTCAGTTTTACTAGGTCGAAGGTTCGCATAGACCCCGTGCACGATGTCTCCTTCACACGGCCCCGGCTTTCTCGAGTGTAGTCTTCTCGTTCCACCTCTCTCTCTCTCTCTCCCCCTCCCTCTCACTGTCCGTATCTTTCATTAAATTCATTTTTTTTACTCGTATCGGGAGTGTCACTCGAAGAAAAAGCCTCCAAGCGTGAAGTTTCTATGCGCGAGTCACATAAGGGGCTCGAAGACCCCCTTATGTCTCCTCCTTTCGTCAACGACGAGAGCATATTGTTGGCAACACGAGAAAACGTAATTCGGTTATTATCCGGGATGCGCTAGTAATTTCTGTGTCCTCGTACTAATTTGCACTGTAGAAAATGATCGTCGTAAATCGCTCCTATTCGTCTTTCGCATTATCTCGAGAGAGGGGGAAGAAAATATTCCCTGGGAATGGACGACGGCATCTTTCGAGCGTGCTCATTTTTTACTAGTGATAAGAACTTGAGGAGATCACGAAAGATAATCCATAAGGTTTTCTTCCCGCGGAACCCTCCAACTTACATCGAGTTTGACATTACCGATAAATTAAAAAAATACCGATGGAAGTCAAGAAAGGGGCTCTCGACCTCCTGGTGGATTCGCACCATCGGGGTATCACGAGGTTTATACACGGCTTGGCAGACGTCGAATCAAACGTTTACTTCTTTATACTCTTGCGCCGAGTATTTCGCGCGAGAAATGAAGACTCTCGCGCGGTAATAATATCGCAGCGGCGCACCGCGGAGAGGCGGCGATCGCGATCACACCCCGTTGCGTTATCTTTGGTAGAGTCGAAAGTCGTACGAGGCGAATGTAATAAGCGGTTATTTGCGATGAAAATTAATTCTCAGACGGTCTATAATATACGTCGCGAAAGTACAGAATGGTGGTACAAATTTTTGATGTTTTCGCGCCGATAATATTGGAATAACGGAGAGCCGATGTTTGTTCTCTACAAAAGTGGTCTTAATAAACGTGCATATATATTCGAGCTCTCGACATCCGAACGTTCGATACTTTCTAGATGATATAAAAATGGGGCGCGCGGTAACCGTATAGTCCCGGTAACCGGTAACCCTCGAAAGCTCAATTAAAAATACTCGAATATTTTTTAAATGCATATTTCAATTATTTTCAAGAATTGTAAGAATACTTTTTAGGTCGAAAAATGATCTTGATATGAATTTTTGGATCGATAAGGTTTTACTATGTTTGAGCTTGTTCATTCGTTTGAAATGGCTTTCGAAAAATTTCAGCTACCATAAATTGAGACACCGGATTATAACTTAGACTCATATGTAAACTTTCGTTGAATAGGTAATAGATTCGGAGCAAAAATAGTTGTCTGAAAAATTGTTCGCGATGCGGTTTTTCATAAAAATGTAGTATTACAATTTCAAAAAGTGTTATTTTTTAGTCGCAAATCGATTGGTTAAATAAAATAAACACGTTATCATATTCAATACAAAATAATTACCTTTTGGACTTTTGAGCCTCGGGGTGGTTAGGGAATATGATCTAATTTTTTCCCTTCCCCAGTTTGTTTACTTATTTCATTACAAAGCGATTCCCTTAAGAATATGATTTATCGGAAATTATTTGGAAAAACGATTGTTTGTTGAAAAACAACAATGGTCTCGTTAATCACATACCTACTTGTACCATAGTCACAAACTCGTTTAACCCGTTGTTATCGTTTTTATATTAAGGTCGAGAAGTACGCGCCACGCATAAATAATTTGCCCCTACCGCGACTTAATAAATTCATATTATACTTTCTCGTTAGATACGTCGCATAAAATACATATACTATGATGCATCCAAAGATTTTATTATTTCTCAAGATTTTAGTCGCGCGTTAGTTTATTTTTATTTAGCATGTAAAATCGGTCGTTCTTAGTCGAATGACGATTACAATTGAATCAGGCGAATTCACTCACACGATAACGACAGGCATAAATGAAAATGCCTCTCCAACATAAATTATTAGGGCTATAGTTAAGACTACAAAATATATCGGCTGTATTAAACAATTAGCTTGCGTTAATTGAAATAAAAAAGAAAATACGGCGCGTGCGCTTGTGCCTGTGCGTGTGTTAGTTGCCGCAATTAGTGTATTAAATCCACGTTGAGCACGACTTGTCTTTCTTTGCGGTTTTATCTCCGGTAAGCCTTCAATCTACCTGGCTAGGTTTGTTAATTTCAATTGCTGGCGATGGATCCCCATTGTACTTATCAGGGCGAGCGACTACGTTGAAATAGTAAATAAGTCGTCGCACACACCTTATTTTGTAACAGAGGGCACGCCAGTTTTTTTACACTCGCGTATCACTCGAAGAGAGATTCAATCGGAAGTGTTAATAGAACGTCCTAATAATAATAATAATAGAGACAAACTTCTCTCATGACGCACTGTATACCAATGAGGCAACTGTATAGATCGAAAGTCTCGCGATTTCCTCTTTCTTCGATTCGATTTTCTGGCTCGATGTATTAACACATAGTGTAACAAAAGAATTTTATCAATATTCCACTGGGGGCCATGCTATTATTTTTTATAAACACCTTTTGGGGATAATAATAACAATAGTGTGGCAAATTTCCTGCTAGAAGAGTGTCGAGTATAACAATTTAGTTAATGTCATAGATATTTGAATGACGTCCGGTCCAGCAGGAAACGCCTTTTTCCTGATTGTTTTGTAAACCCTCTCTTGTATCACCTTAACGAATAAAATATTACCAAAAAATGGACGGACTTGGAGAGGCGCGAAGAAATTGTTAAAGGGCCGGCACCACTGTTTGCGATCAACGCTTTTCCCCCAAATGTGTTTGAATTGTTTTAATTTACGTTCACGTTACGATATTAAATATGAAAAACACTGTTTGTTTTTTAAAAATAAATCAATTACTAAATCCTCGGTCTTAATTGTTATACATGTAAAATATCAAATTAACTGAAACCAAATAGGTACGCATATGCTTATTGTCCCGCGATATGATTCTGGTACGAGAGTGGTTCCAAGATTGTAAGTCTCGAATCGTTCATTATAGAGATGAAAAAACAAAGTCGAACGACACACCGCGAGGTACGGGTAATTCTGAGCAAATAATTAAGCTCCCTACATTTAACACTTACGGGTTTACGGTTTGTATTCATGCTTATTGTTGCTTCGAATGTTGCCTAGAAAATAAGAAAGAAAGTGTCGCGCGGTTGATAACGCGAGAGTTAAAGAGTCCTATTTTTAGAAAATTCCTAAAAATTAACTGGGCGTGGAAAAAAGGCGGCTACATTAGCAAATCGATGCATTTATTCTTCACAGGAAAAAAATCGCCGGCGGACTCCCCCCTCCCCACAGGTAACATTACTGAAACACCCATTTGTCTTCCACCGTTTTTTACTTCTCGCAATAAGCGGAATCATTCGTACTTCACGTTTTGTTTTAACGTTTATAGTTTGACCGTATAGTATGACAAACAAACATTAGATAAGCGTTATTTATGAAACAGTAGGATTCCAACGTCGTGTAATGCACTTGACTAGTTTTGTTCGCATTGGTACTGATTTTTGGAGGGACGATAATTGTCCTATAAGGAATACTATAATATTAATGGTGTCAGGTTGAACATTTAGCGCCTGACGATTTGAGGGAGGATGGCAAGATATGCGTTGGTTTAATATGTTTGATGCGAACACGAATATTGATTACATATTTTGTGAATTTATAATAACTAAATAGCTGCCTAATTGAATTTTGTTACTTCTATTGTTATAATATAATAAAACAGATGAAAAAAGTCTGCCGTGCCTTTTTTCTAAACCGATGCAAAGATTGCTTTGAAAGCTCCCGAATGACGCAACGAATAGGTACTATTCATGAATACAATTCTATGCTTTTATTATTTTGATTATTACTAAGAAAAGTAACATGTTTTTTTAAATAAAGTAATTGAATTTTTTTCATCCAAAAGTCACATTTTTAGCCTCCTTGAATAACAATAAATTTGAATAACAGCTCGAACACTCTATAACTATTTAGCATGTTGGATGTTTATTAAGTCGATGTTTTCTTATATTTGAACAAGAGCTGGAGCTGAAATCACATCCTACCGTTTTTAGTCATAGAAAAAAGGCGCTGTGAAATTTCGCAACATTCGCGACAACTGATGTAAATAAAAATATTAATGTTGCTAATGTTTGAAACTTCACTATCGAACGATACTAAAAGTTAAAAGTCCCCATCAAAAATCATTTGTCTGACAGTATGGACCGGGCCTTCAACTTTTAATTCATTTTGTATTATTACAAACGTAATACGACGTTGTAAAGGAAAAAAATTGAATGCCCTCAACCGAATATACAGCAAAATGTAAATAATTTTCGCGGTGAATTTCAGGAGGCATATGGAAATATGGAATGCAGTGGATGTATCTTTTAGAACGTTAATCCAGGCCAACCGGTTATGAATGAAGGTATTGAGGATAAAAATGCTGTACCCATCGTTGGTGATCCAATTTTTTTTTACGAATTTTAACACCAACTTATATTCAGAACGATATCGTCAAAACTTCGAAAAACTTCTATAGCGTTCACGAGTGGCAGTGCGAAACCAGACAATGAGAGTTACTCATTAATTTCCTGGATAGCAATGAATTGGTCGCAGTAATCAAGAACATTGGGCCGCATCAACCATCGGGACATTTATACCGAAAATTATTTGATTTCCCATATTCTCACTGTTCGTACCCTAAACACACTTTGATAGAAAGACAAAAAAACTGACATTCGTCCATTCTTGGGTTCGATTACATTTGGTGCTACATGATGTGGAGAAGAAAATATCAGAGGGCAAGCAGCAGCGAGAGAAGAAAGAAAAGACGGCGTCTTGGCGGTGTTTTGGTCGTGCGGTCGAGCGAGGCCCGCGAGCTGGTAACAAACGAGAGGAGAGGCTGATGGCCCGGCAGACCTGAGCGAAAAGAAGTCAGTCTGTGGAGAGAGTCAGAACGTGATGCACCACTCGTACGTCGCAGCGTCTAAAGATACGCAATAGTTTTCTTGAGCGTTGAACGGGTTCTCCCGTGGGGGTTTCTTAATTCAATATAACGAAATAAGAACAACATTTCCTAGAATAATTTTTCTACAATATCTTCTAGAACAATTTTCTACAATGAGTAATATTGATTAAACTTTTTTTTTCGTACGATAGAACGATGCTCAATAAATAAATCTGCATAATTGTAAGTATTAGAAAATAATGTCACGTGCGTGCATTTAATTTCAATTTCGTTTTCTCGTGTACAAGTACTTGTTGATAAGAAAATGGTGCGATTTGATTCTTCGAGTGCACATTCGAGTCGAATCGGACACAGATCGATCATCGGATACGAGGCTCAAACCGTGTTGTATACATCAAGCCTTATAGTATATGCACGGGCATGCATGGGCCATTCACGGGCCGTGCCTGGAGCTGCTGTTATCGGAGAAGGCGGCGTCATTGCTCGACCGACACGCAGACTCCTCTCTCCGTATAGTATAGAGAGTCGAGGTCCGTTCACCTTTCTCCGTCCTTATAACTTCGTGTCCGGCCGTAGCGCTCGGTATCCCCCCCACATCACTCATTCTTTCTCACTCTCTCTCTCTCTCTCTCGCTCTGCCTCTCGCAATGTGAATGCTTTACCTGCTCATGCCGACCCATTTCCGTGACTATCACATGCCCGTAGCATATTGCCCCCCTTGGGCGATCTATGCCTCGACGACAGCAATGTAGCCCAGTCAGTATATCCGAAAAAACGTCAAAGAAATGCAACTGAACCGAGAAAACTGATTTTTGGATATTGTGTAAAGAAGGCTAAGAAAAGCTTAACTTGAAATTGTCGACTTCAATTTCCTATGAGCTTCCTCCGCCATCTTGAAAAAAGGGTTACATTTTGTTTTTTGCGATAACGGTTCTCCGCCATAGTAAGAAAATTTCGATTGTATACTTTTTTGTTGTTTTTTTTACGGTCTACAATTAAGGTCCCATAAATTTTTGATCGTTGTAGAGATATCGAGCGAGGAGGTAAACAAGAGATTGACACGGGTTTTTTTGCTGTTTCCCGTGATACATATCAATTTTGCTCCTTTCTCGTGGTATATATCGACAAATCGTCTATTATCAAACTTGTAGAGCTTGGTAATACCTGCAATGTAAGATAAGATAAGTGGGAGTTTTAATTGCATACACTTTCTTTCGGGGTTTTACATATTATACCGTTACTCTGCTACCATTTTCCTTTCTTTCCCTCTAATCCAAACTCCGACTTCCTCTATGCTGTCCCGGCTGCAGCCGCTTCGCATTCTCCCTAATCTCCCTCTATCGCATTTGCCACGGATGGAGGGAAACTACAGCAAACCTCCGCCGATACAGGACGGTACCTACCTAGTCTCCCCCAGTGTCAACGCGAGTAAACTCAAGCACGTCCACCAGAGTCGCCCAGGGCCGGCACCTCCTCATCTGTGATACGATGGGCCACCCGGTGCCCGACCAAGGCGTCATCATCCGCGCGATGAGAACCACCTTGTGGGAGCACCAAAGCCGAGCACCCCCCCCCCCCCCCCCCCGCATCACAGCGAGGTTCGTGTTCGACATTTGTTTTGGTAGGATACGAACCGCCAGGATTGCAGACCAAAAAAACACGTAGAAAAATTTGTTTCCGTTGGTGTCGGCTGTCGGAATCGAACCCGAGTCAGCTGGGTGCGAACCCAGAGCCCTATCCACTGAGCAACTGCAATGTAATTTTTTTATTTTGATAGACACAAATTACGACTTGTAGTGCGCCGTAACGTTGGCAAGTCCGCGCGAAATTTCGATGTCGTAGTCCGCGCAATTGTACACCGGGTAAGGCACGAGAAACAGAACACCTGAGTATCTAGAAAACTAATCCCGGGAGAAAACAATATTTCCAATAAAAAAATTAAGTCACGGGAGGGCTGATACAAGAGTCACATTGGCTTTCGATTCGCATTGTTTTTTTGAAGGTCGTTTCAAGGGCAACTGGTTTTTTTCAAATGGAAACATATTTTTCATTGCAAATTCTTAATCTACGACTTGAAACAAATGACTTTTGTTTAAAACAATTTTTCGCTTGGTCACTACTTTTTACAATATTGTCATTAATAAAATGATTTTCTCGACATTGTGTATTTTTTTTTGAACATTCAATATCGTGAAACGTATTGACTAAGAGAAAAATTGTTTCAAACAAAAGTCAATCTCTTAACTGTTTACTTCCTCGCTCGATATTTCAACAACGATCAACGGTAAGTGGAAAATGTATGGGGCCTTAATTGTAGATCATAAAATGCAACAAAAAAGTATATAATCGAAATTTTCTTATCGTGACGAATTTTCTTATCATGCGCGAGTGTACGTGACGAAACGTTTCTTAAAATGCAGCGTTCGTTCGTGAAGCGCTTTCAAAATTGTATCGATGTCAATGGCCATCATTTCGAACACTTGCTGGATTAAAATTGTAAGTACACTCTAAATAATGTAGAGAACTCGTACGTTATAACTATTATACACAATATCTCATAACCTAACAATTGTAGGACATTAGTGTAATAGTACTTTTATACCCGAAATTGAACACTCTTTCGATTTCCGGCAAAAAAGAAAGTTTATCATCCTGTTTGAAAAAGCAAAGTTGACCCCGCCAAATAACCTTAATGCTTGCATTCAGAGGAGAATTCATTTACGTCATCTTTTGTCCCCCTCGATATCCTACAACGTCCTTTGTCTGCAACAATTTTCGATACCTCACTTCGTTTCCATATGAAACGCCCTGGTCACTTTCGATGCCCCACCCTGTATACTTATTGTTAGAGGTGGCAACTACTGTGGCTGCTTTAGCGCAAACACACGCGCGAGGCTCTTTTCACCGCGACGATAAGGCGGAAGTAATCTCTTCATTTCACTTTCGCCATTCTTCCATTCACACGGTTTCGCATTTATCCACACATTCAGCCACACTCGTATAGAAACGCGCGTGAAAGAGGATAGGTAGGTATATACATAGAGAAGAAAAAAAGTGATGCCGGTGGCTAGAGAGGTGCTTGTAATACATAACGTAAGAGGCATCGTACTTATACTCTATTCGTTTTTTACCGCCTTCCCTTTTTAACTTCGGTTAACTGGGTATGTATACATAGGAGTATCATTGATCGAACGAAGAGAAAAATAGACAACCGTTTGTCGTTGGATATTTTTTATCAATTTTTTTACCTCAAGGCAAATCCCCACTGTGACGGTCAGAAAAATAAGCTTTTTTCATGAATTTTTTAAATTCACTTTATGGTTGTTTGGGGTCAATTCAAGATATGTTATTCCAGATGTATCAAAGCAAATGCGAGTAAATTTTTATTAACAACAACAAATAAAATAAATAAATAAATAAATAAATAAATGGTCGAAGATTAATAAATATTTCTCGAAACCACGTTTTTCGAACTGATGCGGGCGATAACACGAGCAATAATAGTCGGATATCTAAAATGTTTGGACGGAATTTTTCGTAATTGTATTGGCTAATGATTTTTGTTTCATTGATTTGAGATGAACCAGTAAAATGTTATGATGCAAAACACGACTTGTGGAACGGGGTCCAACAAATATGGCGATAACTTGGTCGACAATGAATATTTTTATTTTTTATTTTTGGCAAATAAAGTTCAAACATAACATAATAATTTTGTATTATTTGTTTTGTAAAATAAATTAAATTACTGTCAAAGAAAAATTATTTAAAATATTAAATTTTTCACGCCACTAACTACCATTGACTCCTTAAGCGACTTAAAAAGATGCATGAAAAGAAGCTTATTTTTCTGCCCGCTACAGTGGGCTCCTGCCTTAAGACAGACGCGGAGAAATAATGAACGAGCAACTATGAAACTTCTGACGAATTGGTTTGAATGATCTTACCCTGCAGGATAGGCGACTAACTCGGTCGTAGCGTCGCAATCAAGGGCCGCGTTGCTGGAAACTGTTACACCCAGCACGCGTTCCAGCTTTATCTGTAACAAACAAAATGAGATTCGTTATGGTAATTTCGAATCTTCCTATCCTTATTATACTTATCAACGTAAAATTGACAATAAAGATGTTATGGAATCTTTGTTTTTACATTAAAATAATAACTATAGCAAATAATCGTTTGCATTAGAGAATAACCGGAAGTTTTTGAAAAATTATAATTCAAACTGATAATTTCACAGTGAATATTTCCCACGATAGAATACCCTAATAATATGTCACTTGATCCACGAACCCTAAAAGAGTATCGATATCGTAAACGGTATACTTATACAAAATCATGGAAAGATCACCCTTCAAAGTGTTCAAGTTTATTGCTAATGTTTACAATCATTTTGAACACAATTGATCGTAATCTTTTTTCAAAATAACCTCAAAACGTCGAGATAACCTCAACAAACTTTAATTCCATTTTTCTCGCAGTTTATTTAGATTGAATGTGAGATAAGCGCATGTGGGCGTGTACTATTTCATTGATCTAGACGCCTCGTCGTTTCGTTTTTTATTCCATGTAACCTTCGAGAAAAATCGCTTGTCCCAAAAATCGAATTCTGTTCTACTATAAAAGTAATATATTCGTATATGCGTACTAGATTTATCGTTTCACTTAAGGGCTTACATACAGTTAGAAGGCTTTAAAAAGACGGATTTTCAAGAATTTTTTTCGCGCAGACTATTCAATTTATTAATTTGAAAATTGGTGTACATATTATAATAACCTTATAATATATTAACATATTTTTTATTTGTCAAAATAATCATCGCGAATGTTGCTATCGCCGATCTCCTAGAGCTCCGCAAAAAAAACCAATTTTGCGGTGATCACGATATCTCTGGACCGGATTATCTGAAATGAAAAAACCGAATAAATTTCGTTAATATAATACATTATCTAGTATTTAATCGAAGGAATTAGCGAAAAAATAATTTTTGACAAAATGGCGACTTCTCAAAATAAAAGACTCGATTTTGAACGAAAATTTAAGCCTTAAATTGTTTATAAAATGGAAAATATTTATCGGAGAATAAAAATCTTCGATTAATTACTAAAAAATCTAGCTAAAAAGGTTGTGTTAAAATTTGAGACTGATCGGTTCAGCCGTTTTCGAGAAATCTTGATCACCGATTTTGAAAACGTAGTTTTGAGAAAAACGCGTTTAAAGTTTCAAAAGCGTTTTACATGTGGTAAATTTTTTTTTTTCAACGTACATGGAGTCATCTATTCCAGGGCCATATAATAATCCGTTCGCATCGTTGGCAGCTTCTAATAATTCGATTTGATGCTGTCTGCGAGCCATTCTTCCCTCTCTGGTGCTCTCGTGTGATCTCAGGTCGGAGATCTTGATGCGCTGCGCATCTTCTTTATCTGTATATGAATGCGCATTGGACCGAAGTGAGACGCCCATTGCATTCATATAATATAAAAGGGCAGCTGTCCCTTCATTGAAGATGCCAGCAGCTATATATGCAGCCATTTCCACCGTTTTTGATCCGGCTGGAAGTACTTTTGGAGAGATCTTCCACACCAGTTGGTTATAGCTTTCATTATTGTTTTGGGTGAAACCACCCACACATCTTTCCAATAATTTTTCATTGCTGAGATCTTCATAAATGGGCCTCAGGGCCTCAGCAACTTCTTGTGGAAATGGCTGATAATCATGCTTATAAACTGATAAGTTATCAGCAGCTGCTGCCCGCTGCCAAGAGCACCATGAGTCCAATCCGATCGGACACTTTGCGTGTTGTTGATTTTCGTCTGTCGAGCAGTAATGATAAAATGTGGCCCAGATTGCATTACTCATATTCTCAACCGAATCACAATTTCTCCTAATTGCTAAGCCATAATAAACTGTCAACTTGTCGATCATTTTTGCTGTCAGCTTGCCTTTTCCACCGAGAGTTTTTTTTTGTATTTTTTTTCCATCCTTTTTTTCCACCGTTTCCACTTTCTTTTTCACACAATTTCGGAGTCGCGTTCCCATTCTCTTCTGTACGTGTCCAATACATTCCTTCTTCACGACTTCTTGATCACCGTATGGGGCAGCTGGCGCGCCGGTCCCCGACTGTGAGACGCGCCTCCCTAACGCGCCTTCATAAATGTGTCTATAACTTCGAAAATATTCGTCTGATTGACATAAAATTTTGAGTGTGTATGCTCAAATATATGTATATTCAGAAAATACAAAAAAAAAACGATTTTTTGAAAATTACAAGTGTATGTAAGCCCTTAATCGTCCAAAAGATGCTACAAAAACTAACTATTTAACGTTCAGCTGTTAAATCATTCAACACAGAAATCCCGAAGTGTCGACACACGCGTAGAATCGTGGGCTTAAGTTCGTCCTGTTAACGCGACATTTGGTCAAATTATATATGCAGATACGGCATTTAATTACTGTTAACGGCAGTAGCGGAACGAGCACGAGAATGCGGATGTCTAACAACAGTAACCAGAACCAGATTCTCTTCGATCTACGCTCAATCGGTTTACAATTTTCAGGGAAATAAATCGCTGGTCATACGGATGAAATAGAGCACAATGAAATGAATATTTCGTTATAAAGCTGATTATAACATGCTAAAAAATGTCATAACAATATAATTATGATACTATACCGAAAGTACAGATGCTTTTATTTATGAAAACTTTACCGCGTCAAGTCGTCCGAAAACTACGTCTTTAAATGGTTCCACAATATGATTAGATTTCTAGAACAGACAAGAGGAGAATAAAAGCCGATCGTCTACTTTGTTTATGTGTGTGTGTGTTTTAACAACGTCAGATCGTCGAGTCTAATCGAGGAAAGCCGCGAACGTCCGTAGATCTTCGGTCTCGTGCGGTCGGTTCGGCGCGATCAGGTATATGGTATTGCGAGCGAACGAGAGCGGTCGCGGCTGTTTGCGATGGAACATTGCCGATTAAATTGAGAGACGGAGGAAAAACTCGGCTTTCTACGGAAGCGTTTCTCAAACGAGGCGGCCATCATTTTGTGCGCTCTGTCGTCTCGGTGCGCTTCTCTAATAAAAGCATACCCAGCAGGAGAACGAACGGATTAGCGGCAAGCATCGCGGATACAATTTAACAAACGTTATACCAGATATTCTTTCCATTTTCATCGTCGTCAGGCTGCTTGGAACCGTCATTACTTTCTCATCGGCAGTCAAACAATTTTAATTTCGATTATCGTCTACTAATTATGACGATAATTCTCGTATAGTACTAAACAACAGGACCCTCGAGGCATACTGTCACGCCTGTACGCGATATTCTTATGGAAGCTAACAAAACCGTATCGATGCGGATCATTAACCGACGAATAAGTTTGACAATATATGATCAAAAGTTTATTAATAACTGCATATACCTACTGATGCTACTATTCTGGATCTGGCGATTCGACCAAGTGACAACTGTGCTGCATTTTATTCTGGATAATTGTGCAAACGAATCGAATGAATTTCGATCTTATTATCAATGCCGAGCCATTCTTTTTCGTAATTCGATCGACTTGGAATAAAAAATATACAGAAAACACGAGGAGATCGGATAAGAATGGACTTAAGGCCAGGGTACAGAAATTTTCGTTGAAAAATATGAATCTCATATGAATGAAATACAAATCTCCGCGGGGTTTCGACAAAAAGTTGGTTTGCGGTTTACGCGATCACGCGTCACTGAATCATCCGAAACGAAAAAATCAACGTGCGATTATTAGGGGAGATGTTTCCCGAGGTAACGCGGTCGAGTTTTTTTTTACGATTTTTATATTTTTGGTAGCACTTGGAGGTAAAAAACGCGATTTTCGACAAAAAATCGGCACGGTTTTTAATGTAAACAAAAAAAAAATACGAACACGTTACCTGGTGATTTGTGTGCAGAAATAGAGTACACAATGTCAAAAGAATCGGTGCATTACCATTTTCAGTAAGATGAGTGTACACCGACTTTGGGGAAGGCAAGTTTCAGAATAACGCTTTAAAGTTAGACAGGTTTAGGCACCCGGTATGGGGCAACGGACGCTCAACGGCTCATAATTTCAATAATTTTTCTCCGATCGACTGGAAATTTTTATACAATATTCTTAAGATTGTAAGTGAGATTCCTAAGTAAGTAAGTGGGAGTTTTAATTGTGTATACCCTTTTTCGGGTTTTTACAATGTTATACCGTTTTACACTGCTACTACTATACCATTTCCCTTTCTTTCCTCTACTCTAACCTCCGACTTCCTTTACGCTGTCCCGGCTGCAGCCGGGACTTCGCATTCTCCCTAATCTCCCTGCATCGCATTTGTCGCGGACGGAGGGAAACTGCAGAAATCCTCCGTCGATACAGGTCGGTATCTACCTAGTCTCCCCCAGTGTCAATGCCAGTAAACTCAAGCACGTCCACCAGAGTTCGCCTAGGGCCGGCACCTCATCATCTGTGTTGAAGTACAGAGCGAGGTTTGTGTTGGGCACATTTGTTTTGGTGAGATCCGAACCGCCAGAACCCAGAACTGAGCCACTGCGCTCCTAATATTCTTAAGATGTTATACGTTCATAAAAACAAATTAAAAAAAATGCGCAAACACTTTTTGTAATACTGTATCCTGTCCTTAATATGTATAAAGTGAATACTTTACATATATATATATGCCGCTCCCGAAAAGAAGATGTGCCAATGATGGGGAATCTTACTAAGTGGAACGTTAGACGCCGGGTTACTCGCTCATTCCAATTTCAACCTCCTGAGTCTTAATTCCCGCTATCCACCGTATACCGACTCTATTCCATTTAACTCGCGTTGTTGAACGACGCATAGAAAAATAGTTGGTTCCGTAGCGTATGCATTAGAAATTCAATGAAAAATATTATATATCGTGAAATTTGGCGCGATATTAAATACTTATGGGTTTTATATCAACGACGTTATGAGAATAATATAGATATAGGTATTCCAAGCCGGAATGTAATAAATATTGTATTCTTGTGTTCGCCGGAAGTAAATAAAACAAGAGGAACGTATTTCCAAATGAAATAAAAATTGCTCGAATCGAAGCAATTTATTTTCAATCGAATATTATGTACCTATTTAGAAATAGAAATAGTGTGTAGAAATATAATAAAGGTAAGTAGACACATTTAGATAAATTCGTTGTTCGACGCGACGCTCCGCGCGTATCCCTCGGGTGCCCGTTGCGAAGTGATCGATAGATCGCGATAGTGGCCTCTGGAGTCTTTTCTTATGCAGATCGATCGCGGCTCGCGGGGGAAGAGTGTAGGTATATACGTTTTTGTCTCGCGGCGTTCTCGCAATTCGTAGAGCTCGAATCGAGGACTCGTGTAGGTAGAAACGTGTAACGGGTCGACGCTACATTACATGAATACGATGTAGCGCGGGAGCAGCAGCGCGTTGTCTCCGAGAGACGACGGATAGTACGAACGTTTGAAAATTCTTGAACGCAGCGCTGAGAGAACATGCGAAACAAGCGCACGTATGTGTGACCAAATATAGTAAGGGGTGACTGGCAGTGACTGGGAGTGAATGGCAGCGAATGGCAGTGACTGGCCATCTCCAATTATCGGCGCAAGCGATCCAAGTTCATTTCACAACGCTTACCCGATAAAACAGGCATCTACCTGTAGGGTTTTCTATTTTTTTATGATGACTATCGACGTACGATGTAGAGATACGTTATTGGTACAATTCTAAATGTATAGAGAATTTATTTGTACAATTCTAAAATAGTAGGGCACAACTAATAGCTGTGGTGTATGTAGAAATACGAAATGAAAAATACCGATCGACACGCGAGCGAATAAATTTTCATGGAATTTGATAGAATCGTAGAAACCATTGCCATTTAGCGAGCAACGACGCAGTGCCGGTCGTCAGTGCCTCTGTGAGGTGGTTTATCGAACATTGATACGCGATTTCTCAACTATCGTAATTCACCCTGTCCTCTGATTCACTTTTATCCAAAGGTGACAAAAATTACAACAATAATATATTCGACGCCTCTCGTTTATCTTGTAACAACTCTCCTACTTAAATATCGAAATCGTTATAATTAATTTCAGCCGTAATCGTACGCTGCTACTATTTTATGAATCGTGCGTCCTCCACAAAAATACATGCGTATTCATAATTTATAATGCCGTTCGAAATCATCTAGAAGAAAAAGTAAAGTCCCACGAATTTATCACATCAAATTCCTCACGATTGCCGGAATTTTGGAAAATTTTACCGCAATGCAATTATGTGAAATTAAATAAAAATACGTCAATGTAGCTTCGGTATGTATCGTACTTATAAATATACTATAGTCAGTGATCTGTGAGACAATGTTTTGTAATAAAGCGAAGAACAATATGGATTCTCGCCTCTTCACAAGTAATAATAAACTTGCGCTAGTAACAAAGCAATGCATTGTAAGAAGGCTTCTGTATAGCAAGGGTTAACGCGGATGCCGGCATACCCACATCCTACACTCGGATAGTTCAAGCTGCCGGGATCGAACCACAAGAATATCTTCTCCGTCATGTGTACGAGGAACAGCATATACTTATATAGTCTTTTGTTACTATTATTTTTATAACTATTGTTTGAAACTTAATAAAAAAAAGACACACATATAGTATATGTTATTGAGGACCCGAGGATAATTCAACTGGAAACACATTGACGATAAGAGTAACGGCTCCGAGTACTTGAGTTATTATTTGAATTCCGCTAAAAAAAAAAATGAAATCTCAATTGTTGGTTTGGTAGGCATGTTCGATCGAAATTAACGTGTAATGAGAGGTATATATACATTATTTGAAATAGATACATTTTTTATAATATTATGAATACTATTCCTCGACACAAACAACTTATTGAATAGATTAACGCTTTGGCTAAATGTTCCAGTGTTCTTTTGGTGGAATAAATAAGCGTCGCACCGCTGCATCCCTTCGAATGTTCCTTATAGTGGAAAGTGTCGTATGCTTCGCGGTGATGAAGTTTGTCTTATATTACAATTAATATTAATTATATCGCATTAAATTTAATCAGGATCAATTGAGAGACTCTTCATTACGTTAAAGTCGGCAAAACGGTCAGTTGGATACCCGTCAGCGACCAAAGCGACGAGTTTAACATTGAGTATTATGTTCAGTTATAGGGAACAAGTAACATATGTATAAATAAAGTGTCATCTGTGAAAAGACCACGTTAAAATCTGAGTAAAATTGACGAACGATTTGCCCAAATTACCATCTTTGAATCCTACTTTAACGTGGATTAGCTGCTTACGAACATTTTTAGCACGTCAACATTTCACCATAATTGTATAAACATTGGCTAAGCACCTTTGGACGAATGAGATTTATATTTTGTCGGAAGACAAAGTGCGACATGGCGCGACGTTGGGTAGTCACCACTCGGTATACGGACACTATTATCCACCGCGAAGCCACTCAGGAACGAAAACGAGCTTATAGCCTTTGTTACACGCTAAATCCTGCTATTTCATATGACTCTAGTGCGTCTCATGGGAAAATAAATAAATTCCGTAATTACGTATGTATGCAATCACGTATGAAACAAACTGTAAAATATATATTATTCTATTGAATTATTCAATGATTTACGCATTGTACGCAGCCATTCGCTCAACTTCTCCTTTTTAACTCATATTCACATGCGAATAATTTATCATTATTATTGTATATTCGTTACGTATTTTTCTTTTTCTTCCGTTTATACTTGCGTAGATGAATAAAAGGAACAGATTGAACATCGGTGAGAAATTCCCGAGGGATGATAATAAGGTCTTATTAACAATATGTAGCGCTATAAAATAACCCAAGAAGACTCCGCTTACGAATGATATATTATACGAAGTTCACACTAATTTCGTATATATCAATTTAATTTTTGTTATAAAAAATAAAGTATAAAAAACAATGAAGAAAAAATCTTATGAGAAAACATGTAATATCCTTGTAATTCCTATCGACGCGACGTTACCAAAACGGCTAATTGTTTTTGTAAAAACTCGGCCGATCTGACAGAAAAATCAATTTCTATAGTATCGTAGTAAAATATAAAAGCGTATTATGTATAGTATAATATGGAAGTTGCACCTGCAAGTTGTCCACCTACGCATCGGTCTCGTACACTCGTTTCCCGACGACCAAGAATTCGAGAGAAGGTGCACATATGCAAATAGTACGTATGGAGATACACGTGTCGTACGTGTATAGTATGCGGATAGAGCGGTAACACCGTAGCCGACTACGCGATTACGTGACTATGCCCTCTGTTCACGTTGCTGCTGCTGCTGCTGCTGCTATTTACTCGGAATTAAACGTATGCCTACTAGTGCCGGCGCACCGCTTCGTATTATTACGACCCCCTTCCATTGGTACAACGAAACCTCCTTAGAAAATTAGAGAACATGGCCGCGAGCACGCGTCACGAAACTGCCCATGGCGCACAACAGGTCAAACGCACGGTGATTTTTTCTTGCCAAACCTTGAGTTATATTTAGCCAGATTAATTAAAAACCGAATTATTGAATTTTCAAATAATTGGTAGGTTACGAAACGAATTAAAACGCATTGGTTAGCTTTGATCACAAATAAATAAAATGATCAATTAAAAAATTAATTCATCGAGTTTCGGGGGAAAGAAGAATACGATCGTTGCGATCGTTTCATCCTTATCGACGTTTAAAAATATAATAATAGGAAATGTTAATTTGCTTTTGTTTAATTTACATTGAATTCTACTGGTGTTGACATGTTGATCGCCAAAATTCGTGTATCCAAAAACATACTCGAATGAATGTACGATATTATGTTCTCGATCCGATCATACAAAACCTGCTCACCTCTAACACCCAGATTATTATGGAATCATCGATGAAGATTTATCGGAAGTGTAATAAATACGTAGCTATGAAACCGGTCGTGCATTTTTAGCGATGATATCTACTCTCGCGGCGTCGGCACATGCATAGATGGTGGCCAGGAAACGTCCTTGTCCACCTGCGGACACTCGTTCGCGTCGCTTTTGCTTGTGGTCCAGTCCAAATGTCCACAAATATTCAATCCGATATGTTTTTTAGCCACCAGAGATTGTTGAAAAAAAAAAAACGGTTTATTAGAGTTTATTTTTTTGGAACGGATTTGGTCGAAAAATGCTTCCCACAAAAGATGTGATTAGCCGTAAATTGCAATTGAACGACGATTTTTGTTTGTTTTGCTTTGAGCATCTGCTATTGGTTATTTATCAACATACCGTTCCAACACTCATATATTATCTAGGAAAGACTATCCCCCAAAAGATACACGTAAAATTTATCGATCTATGTTATATAGTTTAGCAACAACTCCGATCTGCTCTCCGAGGCTCGCACGATTGAAAAAGATTCATGAGGTTCGTTTCAACATGTACATTCAGGATTTGACTCAAAAAAACAATTTCGTGGAACAAAAAACTCCATTTTTCGAGGACATACAATTTTAGCTTATAAACAAATAGAAATGCCGCCGTAAATTATGAAGCTGAGTGAAATATTCTTTCGGATTATGATGCGCTTGTGCAAATAATATAAAAAAAAGTCTCAATATCTTAATTACAAGCCGAGATATCGCTATTGATATGTCTCTTCGACTTATTATTGTTGTCATCAAGACTTTCGCAAAATTTAAGTTCCAGAGCCTTCTCAACATTTTTGGGCATTAAATTCAATATGATACGAAGCCTTTAGAGCGTTCATGTCATTGCGGGTAATGATCTTATTCGATCGTCCGCTCGCGGGTCAGCGAGCAACGTTGCCGCGTGGCCGGGCGACGTGGTGAGGGTACCGCGCACATATTTGTACACACTACTATACACAAGTCCACGGTGAGATCGTGACAACGTTGCCTTTTATACTTCAAGTTAGATATAGTATATTCAACAGTTGTTTACAAAGTTAGAGTTTTGAGGTTAGCAAAAATGTCAGGTCAATTCCCATATCATGGCAAATTCGCAAAATAAAAAAAAAATTGAAACAAAATAATTGAGCAAAAAATAAGAGCAATAACCATTACGAATGCACGAAAAAGTTAAAAAAGTACAATTTAGAAACAACAGATATTACATAAAAACCGGAGAATTGCGTTTGTAGTGGTGTGCGGATGGTGGAATTGAAAGAACTTGGAAGAAATTTGAGGTGTTGTCAGTGTGACAAGGTGCTATGTATTCACAATACTATTGCAGAACAACGTTTATGGTAAGACTTACTTCAGTGTTAGATGATAAATGTGATATATTTATATATTTTAGATTTTTACGCTCGAACATCGCGCCAAACGGTCTACGTTACTGCAGATCCACCGTCGCCAAGTCACAACCGTGTGAATGTCGCTTATTGGAATCAGTTGAAAAATTGTTATTAAACAATTTCTTCCTCCGAATCGACACGGCAGAATTCGATCTTCTTCAGTTTTAAATACGTATCACGAATGTATGCACGCTCCATCATTTTTTTTTTAGAAAAATGGGTAGAACCATTTTTTAATTAATTGTACGAACTACGTCGTGTAGGAAATTGACATTGGTTCAAATTAAAAAAACAGAAATTTTTAATTGCTTATAACTTGAATTCTAAACGGTGAAACATTTTTTTTTTATTTGAAAACAAAAAAAAACAATTCTTTCTTCACTATCTTCATTTCTAGTACGGTCGAAACAAAATCCTAAGAAAATATTTGTAGCGAAAGAACTACCTTAAGCAACATTGAGAATATACTGCATCAGATTCGAGATGATAAGACCCGTTGATCACGTGGGTAGAGAATGTATAATGTACATATTATTTATATTTTTACGTATGTACATGCTTATACATCCCCCCACCTATATGACAAGTTGTATACGCACTTGGCCGATTGCGTAGGCACGTGCCCAACATGGAGATGGATGACATCGACGGGAGGCCAACTTCTCAGACACACAGCATGAATAGCATTCGAACAACAAAAGTGTGTTTACACCGTATAAAATCATCCAGATATTTCTTAAAGAATTAATAACTGTGAAGATAATTGTGCCTTGACACGGCATACACAGGGTGTACCAGAAAGGTCGGGACATCTAAATATCTCGGAAAATATAAATTTCACAGAAAAGAGTTTCAGAGATAACAGTTATATGGTTTAAAATGATCTATTTACTGAGTTTATCAGTTTGACCTTGGGTGTCGTCGCCAAGGTCAGGTCAAGGCCACATCAGTTTTTCAAAAAATGGAACACCCTATTTTTCATTCCATATTCTTATAGTGCATCTCGAGAGTTTTCCAAAACACTATAAGAAAATATATTTTCATAAAGTACTTTTCGAGTGACGATACTTCAAAGTTACACAGTATCGCCGGCACTAGCTACATCATAGACCGATTTTGTCTTGACTGGTCGGATCGCAGATTCTCCGAGCACAAAAGACATGTCAATCCGCCTGGGCAACCTCCGCGGGGTATACCTTGGCTACTATCGTCGATACTGAAAATAGGCTGTTCCATTTTAAAAAATTGATGTGGCCTTGACCTGACATTAGCGACGACACCCAAGGTTAAACTGATAAAATCGGTAAATAGATATTTTTAAATCATATAACTTTTGTTATATGGTAACCCTATGATAATCCCATAACTTTCAAGCCGGAGTTTTTATCGAAATCAACGGATGTCTTGCATTTTATGTGGGCGATATTTTGAACGTTGAGCCAGGCATTAGAAATCCGCTGGTTAAAGATACCAGATTTCCTAATCTCGCATGAAATTGGTTATGGTTTTTTCTATGACTAACTCACTGTTTCTAATTCGCCATATTGTAAAGAATTTCATGACTTTAGTAAAATGGCAACGATATTGAGATAATATTCAGAAATGGCACAATGGGCGGAATGTTCGGAATTACGAACAATTATATCTGGCAACTATTTGCAATCTATATAAAAAAAATAAATATTCTTGATTATTCGAATTATTGGATTCCACAATTTGTCAATAATGATGAATAATTGTTTCTACGTAACATAATTTTCGTCAACTTTTTACCCGATCTATATCCATATTTGATATCCACTTGGATCTTATTATTTAAATCTCTACTAATTGTAAGAGAAACGAATATATATATATATTCCCTTGTTTCCCTAATTAAATCTCGAGTAACTATCCCTGAGATAGATAACATTTCGAAGATATGATTCGTCGGTAACTGATCGACTTTGCGTAAACCTTGGTAAACATATTTTTAAGACACGAAGTACGATAAAGAATAATTGAATAAAACTCGAAACGACTCGTACGTACTATTATAATCCGTTACCAGAGATCCTTCAAGTGACGAAAACACCAGCATAAAAGTATATATGACGCAATACGTCATAAGGTACGAGGCCCGTCACGGTAAGAGAGACAAGGTCGCTGGCTAAAGTGGCGCACAATGTGCGCAGTTTTCGCTCTCGCTCCTCCACCTATCGCCTATCCGACTCTATTGACGTTGGCCATGCGCTTGCGTCACCGCCGGACTCGTGCGCGAGAAAATCGTCTCGTCTTGTTAAGTTATTGAAAAATGGGAGATTTCTTTCCTGCCCGTACCTTATGAAGATAGGTACGTTAAACAGAAACGAACATTCGAAATCTTACGCTAAGACGTGCAAACGCGAACTGCATGAGCCTCGTCGAAGCATGAAAAAAAGGTGTATTTTTGCATATATTTACGGAGAATAAATATACGACTCTCTACGACTCGCGCGTGCACACACACACACACACACACACACACACACACACACACACACACACACACACACACATACTCACGCTGTATTCATCGTATGGCACGAACCATCGGTCGTAAATTTATCGAGAAAGCAACTAACAATAAGATAGAATCGCAGGCGCTGTGCACTCGTGACTGGAAGGAAATTAGTTTCCCTACTGATCCACGTGAAAAAGTTTTTCACTGTAAAACGAGCATGTATTATGCGTTTCTACAATCAATTGGGCAACTAATAATGAATATATGTTGAAAGATATATTTAAAAAAGAAGTATGCCTATATTCGTACATGCGAGATGTCGGCATTCAATCTAATTGTAAACCCTCGCAACTTAACTTCTCATTTTCGAACTATTCGGATATTTATCATGATCGATGGTTTCATAATACCGTCGATCATGGCAATCAGTTACATGGCGAAGAGCATACCTACTCTAGGATGCTCTATGCTTTTTTCCTACATCCCAGATAGACAGTCATGATTTTCACGCTGTGCATACATGGGAAAAAGCAAATTTTACAGCACATCGATTTCATGTTGTGATAACATGTAATGAACTCATTTAGTATCATTAATTAATGAAACATTTTGATTGCAATTTTACGTTTGCAAGTGCATCATACGTTTACAGCATGTCGAACTCATATGGCTGTTGTCAAAGTATCCGCAATTGAAATCTGCAGTTTTAGCATCGTACTGAAGTCACGTGTAAAAATGTTGACGTCGTTTCACTATGGCACTTTGGTTACATGCGGATGAATACAGCACAAAATGAACAATTTTGTTACAAACTGCTTTAAAACTAACGTTGTTAATATTTCGGAATCGTTAGATAGTGGATCAAAGATATTTTTCTGAAGTTTTGTCATCATTCGATGTATATCAAAGAAACTGTACTATTTTTTCATCTTTAAGTATCTATCAAAGTCTCTTCACTGACATTTTTTCATCATTCAGTGTGTATCGTAGAAACTGCGTTGACATTTTTTCATCATTCAATGTGTATCGGAGGAGCTTCGCTAACATTTTTTCATCATTCACATTGTATCGAAGAATACTTGCTGAATTCGCTTAAACTATAAAAAAAATTATGTTTTGAACCATCGCATGGTAAAATCGCCGACTTGAGATATTTTTGCAATATGAATAGATGAAATTCGTTCTACGTATGAATAAGAATTGGCTCAGAAAGACAGCTAACCGATCTAATTAACGAGAAAGTATGAAAAGTATGCGACCCGTTTACGAAGAACGCGCGGAAAACAGCTGCCAATCTGCGACTGTCACTGCATTCAACCTAACAGCCTCGAATTACGAGAAAATCGTGCTACATTGCCAAAGCTCGTGTATATTTCAATAGAATTTTTAAACATTCAAATTTAATTTTCTGATAATCCTAACTCCTTCACATAAACGTATATGTAAATAATAATTACGATTACCTACCGTATACTTGAACATTTTCGCGACAAGCATTCCTACACATTATCAGTATTTTGCTACCATAAGTTGGCATTTATGAAGTCACTCAATGTATTAACATACGAATTTGTTTCCTTCCTTCAGCCTTCAAAAATGATTTAGCAATAACCTTAAGCCTCACAGTCGAATATCTTTGAATAATACCATTTTTACAAAATATTTTACGTATAAATGTTTCAGGCAAATCTTCAAGGCTTAAACGAGGACGTAAACTGGCATCACTTGTTCGATCTTAGGTAGAGGTTTTCAAGGCCATTTCAAAGTCAACTTCTTCTCTTTTTTTAATGGAAAATCGTTTCCATTCTTTTCATTTCCAGCGTTAAAATAGTAGTTTCTATTCAAAAGTATGAAAAAAGTAAGAATTCAGTTAAAACATAAATTGAATAAGAAAAACAACATTTTTCAAATATTTTCTAAGAATTCTTACCTAAACTTAAGTACTTTTTACCTCTCGATGCTTCTCTTAAGAGTCTTTAGTTTTCGATTAACAAATTTATGAAGATCTAAAAATGTCTGCAAATCTTGCGAATGATCTTAAAAAATGAAGGATTTCTGAAAAAAATGTTTCAAAAAAATTTCTTATTTTTTTTATGTAGTATAGGAACCTATACGAAAAAAATACCGGTTCCCATTTGATAAAAACTTTGACTTTGAAAACCTCCGCCTAAAATCCAAACAAGTAATACCATTTTAACTCCCCCTTCAAACCTTGAAACTTGTACACGAAACATGTTTTCGAAAAACGCTAATGTTTAAAGATATTGGAATGGGGGGGTTTAAACGTGACACCCTATATGAACTCATTTTTAAATGAAAATTGGGAGGTAAATATATTGTTACCGGAGAATTTTACTCGACATCATAAAACCCCGCGATGTCGGGTGTCGTCGGAATGCCCTATATAGTTGCGAATCTCCGATGTCGTACACGTTGATCGAATTCGTGACGATCCGTCACTTTTCGTCAAATTTTGACAATGAGGAACGGAGAGGCTCTGGGCAGTTTTTCTTCCTCCCCCTTCTCTTTCGATCTTCATCGAAGATGATTTTGACGAACAATTCGATGAGTCGCGTATTAGCTGTCTTAGCGTACGGACGTCCAAGAGTAGCGTACTAGCTGTCAAAGAGTACGCGGGTGGATATTTCAGAATAAAGTATCAGAAAAGAAATATCGGTCTCAACATACTCCCATGTCGCACGTCCACGATAGGATAATTATTACTTGCCAGTCGACACCGAAATCAAAAGAGAACCAAATCAATCTGATCTCCAGTTATGACGATATTTTGTTTTTAATTATTTATCAATACCCGAACCTATTTAATCAATTAACATCCTATCCACAAGTATGTAATTCCTAGTAAAAAAGGTAATCAATAACACACGTGATACTTTTGATGTGAGAATGATATACTTACAGATTCATAAATAAAATGAATATCACAATGCAGAAAACTGTTAGAAGTCTTTTAATTATTTTGCCCTGTTGAAAGTGCTATCCGAATGTTTGATTCAAAATGGACTCATTTCTTTTTACATTCATTTTTCTCAAGATTTCCACCACCCTATTTTCTCACGTCGCAAGCGTAGCTAATTTAACAATCGTAATGATAGAATATTACTTGGTAGATACCGGAATTCTAAATTACGATCTAATTATTCAGGTATCGAAGCTGGCGTGGCAAATTTATTGTAATTTTGTTGCGTTATCGTTGTTACTTAAAGTTCATTGCGCTAACCGTTTGAGGCGTATTATTGTGAATGAAAGTAATGAGGCATTGATGATGCCCCCATGACTGTAGACGTAGCCCCAAACAACCAAATGGTAAATCATTGTATGTTATTTTTTAAATTCAATTTTAAAAGTTAAAAATTTTGCAGTTCGCTTTGATGCTCCACGTTCCAAATATTAATTATAAATTTATACAGAGTACAGAGTTCGACGAATAGAATTGCGTGCCGTGGAATATATGCGGATCGTTAATTGGCAAATTAAATTTAAATTTTAGTTATCGGACAATTGGAATAACTTAGATCGTAACGTAGTTCTACCATTAATCTGGCCGCCAAATGAAACCTCTAGGTACCTTTTGGGAATACTACCATGGGCAGCCAATGGATAAATAGCTCATTGCCAGTAAGATTAGCCGCTGCTCAGTTTCGTCTTTGCGCTCTATTTTATCGAACCAACGTTCATTTCCCTCGAATTCTTCCTAAGATTGAAATATTTGTGCACTTACTGTAGAGGTCAATGTGTGGTAGACTTCTGGGAGTTTCAAAGAGTTATTTCGTTAGCGTTGCAACTAATGAGGAGTAAATGTAACGATAATCGAGGGATGTATCTCGAAATTCATTACCATTCATTTATCTTTTTATATTTTACGATACGACCAGCGGATCTAATGGAGAATAAAGAATGCAGTACTTTTTGGATACGACTGTACTGCCGGTGGTACATGTTTAAGTAGTGCAACATCGGTTAGCCCAGTCAACAAGTCCGAAAGTGGAGAGTTTCTTAGAAGTATACGGAAAATTGATCTAAGGGTAATTGGATGATGCTGAATCGAATGGCGATGAAACGATAATAATTTTGCAACTAGACTCCAGGAAATTATTTAAAAAACGGGTTTTAAGGTTTAAAAACTGTTTAATTTGCAAACTAATAACTGTATCAAATAATATATCAAACGAAAGTCATTCGTCACCAAAAAATACATAAAAGAAGAGTATTATCACTCTATTATCATAATAGAAGACTATTACCACGTTCATCTTCGTACCTTTAGACATAAAGGGGAACAAAAACAATAACCATTGCATTTGCGGGCAAAAACTTCGAAGTTACAAAAAATAAAAAATAAATCAAATTCGTATATATGTGGGGGGGGGGGGGGGGGTTAAACATATCACTTTAGTAAGAGTTAATCTAACTTTCCAGGGGATTTTTTTTATTATTTATTGTATAAGTGCCGAAAAACGACGCCCAAACATGAGCCCAGTAAGACAAATTACGGGTCGAAGATCAGAGAGAGACGCATTATATGGCTATGCCGTTCGTACTCTTCTTTGACAGGTTCTTTCTATCGTTTCGTGCATGCAGCGATATCCCGTTAGCGCAAAGGCACAAGATTCTAAGGCGCGCGTGTGTGTGTGTGCTTTTTTGTGTGTGGTTGTTCTAATTTTACGGCCTTTTTAAATTAAAAAAAAATGACCGAAAAGTTATAATTTTTTCAAATTGTAAAATGTGTGCTGATCATTTTTTATTATAGCATTATAAAGGTAAAGGTGGTTTAAATTTTGTATAGACAAGTGATATTAAATATTTAATAGAAAACAAAATGTCTCCACTTTTTCACATTATTTCAAAATCTATATCAATTTCTTCGAAATGATTTTCACTCTCTTCATTTTCCTCGTTATCTTCCGAATCATTGGAGTCCAATTCGGCTGCAAAGTCGATGAACTCGTTCGAGGGCATCTCATAATCATCATCATAATCATCATCATCATCATCATCATCATCATCATATCGGGTTCGCGGGGCAATAGCTCCTGATTTCTGTTCAGCCATAGCGATACGAACGTTCGAACAGCTTTGGCCACCACAATTTTTGCACAGTCGATTGCACGGTTTTCCAGTTTTTCTGCATGTGCAACAAACTGTTTTGCAGTCCCCATTGCACGAGCAAAATACCTACGACATAAACATTTGCAAAAATTGGTGAGTACTTTGAATTAGCACCAAACGTGTGGAGGCTTGCAGATACAGTTCGTAGTGAATTCGGAAAACAACGGTCGCACAACAGCCCAGATTTAATGAATTGTGAAATTCTTCGAAAAATTGTCGGATCGCTTTAATTGTTGCAAATATTAAATCATGATTTTTTTTTAAATCGAGCATTATAAAGGGAAAGTTGGTATACAATTTTGAGAAAATTGTTCACACGGTTTGGATATTACAAAATGTAGTTTTTTTCGGATATAAAAAAATGACCGAATTGCTTTATTTTTTGCAAGTTTCGAAAAGTTGGGCACAATTTTATAAGATGAATAATAATATGAATTGTTGAAAAAGAATGTTGTTATCAAATCTGGAGAAAATTACTCGATGGCTTGACATTTTATAAAATTTTGAAACGATTTTTAAGATTTTATCTATCCAAATATTTGTGTGTACTTACCACTATTAGTAAATTGTCAGGCGCTGAACTTTTAGGGTTCATAACTGACATGACCATCGTGCTTGTTCGCCTCCACCCCCAATCCTCTGCATTCAGTTCGTTATCCAACCACAATTGCATTTGGTAATATGTGCATTTGACATGTTTACACAGCACGGGTTGTGTTGGCGGTAATTGTATCATTCGAACTTCGACTTTAGCATGTGCGGCCAGCGATACAAATTTCTTCAGGTACCGAGCTTCGTGAAGAGGCTGTTGCACATTTTTATAATTATATAAATGCGCGGTTACTTGCTCTGTACATTCCCACAGACTCTCAACGCTACTTTCAGCGTTGTAGAATCGTTGTACAGCAGTGTGCAAATGGGAACAAAAAATGAAATGAAAATTTCAAATTTATCAAAATTTTGTACGAGCCTATTATACCCGAGTTCTTTCTACTGTAATAATAATGGTATTATATATTAATACTATACATATGTACAGCTTACCTGACCACACTTGTTTCCAGAAAGCACAAATTAAGAACGGTTACAAATATACATACGCTATAAACAAAACCACGAAACTTTCATATAAAATGAGAGGGATAAGCGTGGAAATGGACTTCGACGGACTTCGGAAACGGAGCTCAACCTATTCGAAAGTTCCTACCTGACCTTCTTTGCTTCAAATGAAGATTTCCCCAAAACTCTTCAACATTTTTCGACGATTTAACAAAATTTTGTTCAGAAGGACTTTATTAACAATTCTATATATGGTTTTAGAGGATATTCAAATTAGAAAAGGTTTGGGACCAATTTAAAATCGGAAAAAAATTGTTTCGAAAAATGCCTATGTTCTAGCTCCCTTTTCTTAGGAACCATTTGTTGACGTTGTTTTGAAATTTACAACAAATTTTGCCCACTTTTTTTTACCTTCAAATATATTTTTCTCGCGTCTGAATAATTTTTTCGAAAAAACGGCTCGCCCCTCCATTCTTCATTTGAATGTACTTGTTACGTAAAACAAAAATTCTGTGCGATCATAATATTGCTGAGATATCGATGACCAAAGGCGAACGGACGCTTTTTCATTAAAAGTCGGATATCTCAGACAAAAATTGACGTAAACAACGTAACAAACAGTTAACAAACAAACAAATTGAAGCTGAAACAATAGATCATCTGGCCCATGTATTTGTTTAAGTAAAAAATATTCTATAAGCCCGTGGACGAAAGCAAAAAATAGACAAAATTTCTTCGCGCTATTTCTTATGATTGGGTAGTAACCGTAGCTCATTAAAATTTTTGGCTAGGGGATCTCAAAACTAGAATCTTGGAGCTTCAAAATGCTTTTTTAAAATTTTGATACGACCATTTTTCACTGAGGTACAGTTTTTCAAGCATCACTAACAACATTCAAGTTTGAGTATAATAATTTGGCCACCCTCTGTACGAGTGCCAAGCGGCTCAAAAGCGGCTTAAATCATTACAACACATGTATAAATATATACATTTTATGAATATAAAATGAATAAATGAATAAATGACCACAAATATTGAATAAATAATTTATTAATAAAAACTAAACAATACGTTATTTAATGGGAAAATTAGTAACTTTAATGCTCCAGAAGTGTAAGAGGTTGAATAGTTTTGAAGAAATCTTAATTTAAAGCAAAGAAGGTTAGGTAGGGGCTTCCAAATAAATCGAACCCCCTTAAGGGTTTATAAGAAGAGAAAAGTATCCCTCTTACGCATCTGGAGCATTTTACTTATTAATTTTCCTATTCAATAATGTTTTTTTTTAGTTTTCATTAATAAATTATTTATCCAGTATATGTGGTCGTTTATTCATTTATCATAAATCATATTCATATAGTTATATTTATGTATGTGTACATATTTTTTCTGTAGAACGAGAGTAAGTTGGGAAAACTTGCGAAGTTCTGTCAAAATGCTTGAAATTATTTCAAATGTTAACTTCAAAAAATTAGTTAACACACTTCCACTGCTCAGAATTTCATTTGGTTTGCACCAAATGATCAAGAATGGCTTGTACTTTCCGATAAAAAAATGGAAGAAAAATTTCATTTTTTGACTCTGGAATATGTCGAACCGCCTTCTCACTGGGTGGCGTCGAATCGTTCAATACAATAAGAAAACCCGATAACCCGCTCTCTCTCTATCTCTCTTACTCTCATTATATTTCACAACACGTACAGTGGAGTGCGCGCATGCGCAACGCTCTCCAACGAGTGCGAGAGACAGACATATGTATCTTGCGTCGCTTACATTCACAGTGGTGCTACTGCTGCGGAGCGACGTTCTCTTATAAATAAATGTTCATTAGTTTTTTCCTCCTTTATTTTCAAACATACAAAGATAAACGTGGTATACTTTTTTTATATATTTTTTGTGACGAATAACTTTCGTTTGACATATTTTTCGATAAATTTATTAGGTTGCAAATTAAACGGTGTTTAAACATTAAAACCCGTTTTTGAACAATCTCCTGACGTCTGGTTGCAAAATTATTATCGCCATTCGATTCAGCATCGTCCAATTAACCATAGATCAATTTTCCGTGTACTTCTAAGAAAAGAAAAGGCGGAGCCTGGGCGACCCGTAGTAACGTTCAAGGGTAATATTTAAGTAGTATGTACATAATACTCCACGTCTTCATTATAATTCTCACCTCGGAGGGACACTTGCTCTCTTAATGCTCGCACGTATACGCAGATACAAGACTTGAAGGAAACTCGAGAATTATTCCACGGCGCACAAGCGTCGATTATTATATCGTGGCCGCTTTCGAGTTTCTCAATCACGGAGTTGTCAGAGACGAAAATGCGATTTTATACGAAATATTCTCCGATGCTTCTGTTTTCTTCATTTGCCTACGACCAATATGAAAGGTGCAGTAATATACACATATATATTGCATAAATATTAATGATAATCTATCTTAGTATCCAATTGCATGCAACGCTCCTTACGTCAGACAAACTCGTGAGTGGCGAATGAAAATTTATTAGATTCGCGATAGATATCGTCAGGCGCGTAATATTATATGTGTGTACACATACATATATATGTTGCACGGGCACTCATTTCTTATATATCTCAAATTACACGTTCCAAGACTAAAGTGGGTATTATTTATCTCAATTACTTTAAAGTATATTTAGAACACTAATTCTCCCTATACTTTGAATCATGACGTTATTCAATTCAGGATAGCAGAGAACAAACGAGTAAAATGCAGTTCTCGAGCTCGTTTACAGCCATTTTATTTGGAAATATAATTGTCCAACAACGTTACGACCCTTTCCATAAACTTTGTATTCCATTCTGTATCAAAGTTTTCCAAATAAGATTTCAGATCTGTACCCTGGAAAAAAAGCTTCTGAAACTGTTTCAACTTTCACTAGCAAAAAGGTTGCAGTCTCATACAAACGTGTCCAGATTAGAACGATATTTTTAATCGTTATGGCTAAGAAAATAGAAATGACACACGGAAGAAAAGAGCGCGAGGTTCTCTGCCCGATAAAGAAAACGGAAACGTGATGTTACTACGTAATTGTTGATTTTTTATAACAAGTTACGAGCTGCATTGATTAACCATATATGTATATTCACCGTTAATGTGCGCATCAGTAGGGTGGAAAAATGTTTTAAGGGTAAGAGTAGATCGGACCAGTGATGTTCGAATTTACAGAAGAACCCCATATATTCACATTTAAGATAAATTATATACTATGTATAAGAGGAAAAATGTGCGACTGGCACAAATCGAGAGTTATGCTGTATATTCGGTTGGCCTAGGCTATATTCTCAAAATGATCGTGGAATTGAGCAACTCTTCGATACAATTTTTCACACCGACGCAAATGTCGTATACTGGCACCCACTACACGCCCTGTCTCGTTATGTATGCACGCTTGCATCAGAAAAATATTTCTATGGTTTGGTATGCGAACTGGTGCGTATTTACAAGTATAAATTACGTATCTTTGAATATACCTGTATACGAGGATAATTTTGAAAGTAAGTATAAGCATGTAAAGAGACAGAGACGTGTACTAACGTTTCACCATCTCTCGCAAAGAGACTGCTGCCGAGAGCTATGTGTCACGGTAGTTTTACACACGTATCTGCGCAGAGTATGGGGGTCAAACATTCCGTATTCCATGGAGTACTGGATAACAATGTGAGCTGGAACGAAGCATACACCGATATAAGGTTGATTCACAGTATACGGCGCATACAGCCACCGATACGACAAAATTTTGTACCATGGATTTGATGTTGCCGGAACAAGCAGATCGTTGCCGATTCGTATGTACAATTCCCCTAGTCGGCCCATGCCGTGAAGTATGAATCAAACGATATATATAAATATGCATATAATACGTAGGTGCATTATACAATATGGGAGATTTCGTCGCACTTTACCAGCGAGTGGCAACATTTTTCTTTTTTCAACCATCGGTACAACTCGGATGACGTTATATCAAAAATATCCCGTATCATTTCATTATACAAATGTCTTGAAAAATTATTTAAAAAATGATCATCGAGATATATTTTGTGCAAACACGTTATGAAAACAGAAATAATTGTTAGAGGCTTACAAAGTGGAAATTACTTTTCATTTTTAACAGACAAAAGAAAGATAAACAAAAATATCAAACTCGTCCTTGGAAATGTTCAAAATATATTATTTTTTAACAACACACTTGTTTTAATCTTCTCTTACGGTTCATTGTATCAATTTCACATAAATTGATATGTTATCTTAATTTCGACTTTAACTGTCTCATGTATTAACAAAAAGTTTGAATATTCTTATGCGATTTGTTTTGCAATATATTAACGGGGAAAAATGTCGAAAGACGCCTAGCCTATATATGGGCTCTTACTGCCACTACTTTTCCTATATGAATTATTTTGATGTATATTTTGGTCCCGGAGATATAGACCAGTGCTTGTGAGTTCAAAACTATTAGATTTGGATGTTGTCTGCGACAACTTTGATTTTTAATGGAATCGGTTCGTAATGACATCAGAAAAGAAACTGGAGGGTTCGTTGCATAGGTACGCACGAAAATGTTAAGGAAGCGAGCTAAAAACCAGAACTGAAAATAATGACATTTTTTAAGTTTTTCTTAGCTATCTCATTAAATAACAGATTCAGAGCAATAATAGCTATGTGAAAAATTGGCCGAGATAACATTTCTCACGAGTATGCAAAATTAAAATTGCAAAAAATATTGTTTTTATTCGTAAATCCATTGTTTGTGTAAATTAAACATGTTATTATATTTTATATAAATAGTTAGCTTTTGGCCTCTAGAATCTCGGGATAGTTAGGGAATATGATATAATTTTTCCCCCCGAAACGGTCTTGTTGGCATATAATTACTTTTGTCATGCTAGCCTTATAAACAAATTAGCCGTTCAGCTCTGTATCTTTTTAAAAATCGGCGTCTATCCCGCGCTAACTGTTTTTGTCACTCTTAAACTATCGCTTCGTTGAGGGGGGGGGGGGGGGGGCAGTGTTTCTGCGACTCCTGGAATTTTTCTAAGTTTTCACGTGTATAAATAAATTCAAATCTTTTGGTCAATATTAACTTTACAGATTTCTAATTAACAAGGGGGCCTTACGGGTTGGAACTTTGGGATGAGACTTGGCAGGTTAGTAGTATACTTTAAGGGCATCCACCTAGTAAAGTAATAGAGCGCACTAGCCATAAAACTCCGAGAAAAAGGACCTTAAAGTTTTTACGCGCAGCCCATATACTCGTCGATTTCTACACATTCTAAGAGCAGCGCAGTAGCCGAGTTATAGTAGCAAATTCGTTTGCTACGCGCACTATTAGGGTTTCGTGCTACCTCTGGGAACTTTTTTTTATATTTTTCATTTAATTGTTTTGAATATCATAACAACTTTTAAATAAAGTTAATGACCTAAAAATATTATCAATGAAATCCTACCCAGAAGTCGCAGCGAACCCCGGTCATCCCCGTGGCAAGCGAGTTCGCCACTAACTCGACTACTGCGCTGTTCTTGGAAGGTGTAGAAATTGACGAGTATATGAGCTGCGCGTAACAACTTTAAGGCCCTTTTTATCGGGAACTTATGGTTAGCGCGCTCTATTACTTTACGAGGTGGATACTCTTAAGGTATACTACTAACCTGCCAAGTCTCCTCCCAAAGTCAATTGCCAAATCGGTAAGGTCCCCTTGTAAGCCGAAAAGAAAAGGTTTTCAACTGCGCATCTTTTGGTAACAAACATCTTAATAAGTTACTCAGTCCTCCCAGTATCAGTCATTGAAGTTGACACTTGTTTATAGCTAACAAGAAGATATTAACGACTTCAAAAACTTGAAGATACGAGGGGTTTCTTCGAGAATAAAACTAACTCTATCCAAATGACTTTCCCCGTAGCAAGTGCTACGGGGAAAGCATTCGTTCAGTATCCACATTATTAAGGGCTAACACCACTGTAGCGGCTGTAGGCACTTTTTTTACAATTTTTTTTGACCGGTAGGAAACGTGATAAAGAAATAATACTTGGGGTAGTTATTAAGCATATATTTAAGTATATTACACAAAAATTATGTAGGAAAATATTACAAAATGGCGACACTGCAGGAATTCTCCCGAGACATGTAATGAGTTTACGGTACGCACTATAACTGGTGCCAAATTGAATTTGGAAAAAATAAAACAAATCTATGTAATCTACATGAATGTAGCTAGTGAAGTACGTAGGAGATTTTCCATTAGTTAATTTAAACAATATTTATTAACAAATGACTGTCCTTTTTGTGGTGAAAATTGGATAATTTTATTCAAACACTCGCCAATTACACAAAAATCAAGATTACTAAAATCCCCTAGGTACTTCACTAGCTACACCCATGTAGATTACATAGATTGTTTATCTTTTTTCCAGATTTAAATTGTCACCAGTTCTAGTGCGTGCCGCAAATTCAACATGCCTCGGGAGAATTGCTGCAGTGACGCCATTTTGTAATATTTTCCTACAATTTTTGTTTTAATATACTTAAATGTTTGGTCAATAACAACCCCAAGTATTATTTCTCTATCATCTTTCCTTCCGCCAAAAAAAGAAAACTGTAAAATGCGCTTTTTAGGCTGCTACAGTAGTGTTCGCCCTTAAAATAAAGAATGCGCTTGCGATGCAATTCTGCTGGCCGTATCGCGGGGAGCGTAGTGGGGGAAGCCAGACCGGCGTCGCACCGATTCTGAATCACGCGCTTCAAATTTAAAAGTACGTCAAAACATTTATTACTTCATCAACCGTGGCGCGGATCAAGATGATTATCTTTTCAATTTGAGGTAGGCCAACGAGAAAAATACAATTGGGTTATTTTCGTTTGCGGATTTCTTTTTGCAGCCGAGTAATTCTCAAGTTTCAATAAATATTATTTTGTAGCTCCAAAACGCACATAAATTATTTTTAATAATAATTAATTTTAATGCATGGATATTTATAAGCATTCGTTGATCAAAATTTGTTAATTACATTATTTTTAACACGCAATGAAATTATAATTTATGAACGGTAGATTACTTTGAATATTTATGATTTTTTATCAGGCATAAACCGCGCAAAAATCTGGAGCTTTCTTCAACTATCGGTGCATAAAGTTATTGATGTTTAACAAAAAATGTTCATAAAAATGAATAATCTTTCAGAAAAACTAGGAAATAACTGAATTGTAGCTCATTTTCGGCAGCCTTATTGGATCCACCATTTTGGCAATTGAACAATGCATTGAAAATCGTTGAGAAATTTGATAGTTTGATAGATCATTTAAACTCATCATAAGCTTTGAATGATAAGATACATGAAGTAATAATGAACAACGCAGATTTTTAGGAGATTTTTACATTCTAGCCGCCACATTGAAAGAAAAAATCATTAACATGTAAATACAAAAATGTTCTGTTAAACTTCAATGATTTCATGCACCGATAGTTGAAGAAAATTCCAGATTTTTGCGCGTTTTATGCCTGAAAAAAATCATTAATATTGAAAATAACGAATTTTTTGTGATTGCATTGTAAAAAGACCACAATATTTAATTTTGTCGTGCAAATTTATCAATTTTGAACCCGGATTCTGTTTCAGCACACTCGAAAACATAAAAAACCTTACCTTTTATCTATTTATTACTTTGTTACACACATAAAATTTAGATTAAAAACCATGTTATAAAATCAACGATCTTGGCTGTTGATGGGTTAACTAGAAATCTGCAAAGTTAAAATTGACCAAAAAACTAAATTTTGTCCCGACGTTAAAACTAAGAAGAATTCCAAGACCTGCAAAAACACGGTTTATTTTCATTTTTTCCGTAATGAAGCGATAGTTTAGGCTAATATGAATAATGTAAATAAGTAGCGTAGATATAGACGCTAGTTAAACAAAAATACAGAGCTTAACGGCTAATTTCTTTATTAGGATGTAATGGAAAAAGCAATAATCCGACAGTAATCCGCCTCCGTAGGGAAAAAGTACATCATATTCCGTAAGTAGCCCCAGATTTCAGAGTCCGAAAGGTAATTATATAATATAAATAATTATCTGCATGCATGCCGAGTAGTACTCGGCATGGTACACATATAGCTGTCCATGTGTAAAGTGTGAATTTTCCAAATTTAATCCACACACTTGTAGCGGTTGTCCCTGTGCTTTGTTAATGGGCATTGCAAATGCGAGTCGCACCGGAAACTGTAAACGTTTGAATTCGAATGGCACATTTGTTGGTATCATTGGGATACGTGGCAATAGTACATCTTCTCCGTTAAATTTTCCATTTAAAATTGTAGCTTCGATGATATTGTTCATCATATTTTTCACTGAAATCCTGGTACTGTTGCAAATTCGTGGTGGACTGATGTTTCGTAGAAGAATGATAGGCACGACAATTTTCAATGTTAAAATGTGTGGCGGTGTGCCTGGTAAATCAAGTGAATTCGAGAATTCAGTTGGATAATTAACTTCTTCTTGATTCATTAAAGTATCAATCAACTTGTACGTTTTAGTTTCTCCTGGTAGTTTGTTTTGAATCGTGAAATTTATATAACGGACATCGTTATTATTTACTGCTAATATATCACGTCCCCTTAACCACTTATGACTTTTTCAATTATGTGCAATATTTTCAAAAACTTTGTTAATCAATTCGTATGTCGTTGCTGTTATTTTACAGAACTTTATACGTCGTACGTACTCTAACATTTTCCCCAGTCTTGCTTCTCGTTGCTCGTCCGTTTCTGAATCTCGTAGTTTTTCACATAGCTATTTTTCCTCCAAATTTATTATTTAACGAAATAATTAAGAAAAGCTTAACAAATTTCATGATTTGCTGAGTTTTTAGTTATTTTTAACTCGGTTGCTTAACAATTTTGTACGTACGCATCGCTCCAGTTTCTTTTCTTATGTCATTACGAAACGGTTCAAGTAAAAATCTAAGTTGTCACCGACAAAAACAGGTTTATACCCACAGGCACTGGACTAGTAATTCCCAGTCGTATACGCGTAGATTCCCCCCTCCCCGGTACCTCTCGGACAGCCGGAAACTTTCGCTTTGAATTTACAAGCCTCCCGACGCCCGATACGCTTCAAATATAATTGCGAGCAACGAAAATACCTTCACCACAAACTTCCGAATATTTAATATAAAATTTAACAAAAATTGATTATGCGAATCTGTATTTCGTGTAATTTAGACGAATCCTGAGTTTTCAAAATCCCTCCGCGTACAATTTAGTGAAACGATCGAGCAACCAAGAATTCCAATTTTATCCTATCATTTATTCGTATACGGAAATTGCACAGACTCGTGAATTTGTTTGCCGCAGCGATAATTTTGGTGCTGCGGTTACTTTAATTTATTTCAGATGACGTCAGCGAGTAAGATCGCGACGGTAATATCGGGGGGGGGGGGGGAATCTCGAAATTTACGTTGTGTATAAGAGTTCGAAAGCAACAAGGTCGTATCTATGGATAATCGATCCAACAAACTTCTGTGCATTGCACGGACTTTGATTGCGCTATAGGATCTTGGAGAAGGGTAAGTGAAAGGACCACACCCTGGTACATTTATATTAGATGCGCCATCCATGCAGAATTTCGCGGCGAAATTTTCGTACATCTCGAGAGTAAGCCGAATCGAGCGGAGTGGCAAAGGTCGAGGCCTGGTGCCGACGTATAATAAATTGTAGGTACATGCGGCGGACCCTCTGCCGACGCTCCGAAATGCCGGTAACTTTACATTTGGAGGGAGCGAAGAGTACAGACGGTCTAGATGAACCTCCCCAATCGCCTGGGCAGTCTCTTCTCCACGCGATCTCCTCAAACTCTCCAGACCCATACTTTGAGGTACCTACGGGTGGGTGCGCCATGCACCCGTTTAGGAACTATTTACAGATTATATCTTTGTTTTCCCTGCAGTACTATGTTCAGTATGTCCTTATATATAGCCTCAAAATAACATTCATATTTGCGCGCGTTTAACGCGAATCAGGTACTAATTTTTCACGCAACTAGAGTCCTTTCAGGAGCAGTAAAAAAACGGTCGTCGATATTTTTGCCAATTCGTAACTCTATTTTAGACGTATTGCCTCGGCTATACAGGGTCTTCAAAAAGACCCGGACCGGAAGAATAACTTGAAACGTAGGCGTTGCTCAAAAAGATGGTTGAGACAAAAGTTGTAGGAAATTTCCCTGGCTATCCGACGGCGACCTCGTTCGTGACCATACCCTCGATCTTCACGGTCATTTAAAGGTCAAATCCATTTTTTAATTGGCAACCGTTGCTTTTGAACCGTCTGATTCTTATATTTAAAAAGGGAAGAATGTTTGTTTGTCCTGCATACATTCCTGTCCCATTCATCCGATTGCGATGGAAATTTGGTGAGTTGTAGTCCGCACTCCCGCGAAGGTTTTCGCATTAGTAGAATAATTTTATGTACAAAAATAAACGCGTACGGGGCAAACCAGAATAAACATTTATATCTATATATAGAGATTAATTTAATAGCTGTCAAGTGAAGCATGTCACCAAAATGAAGAGCGAAATAAAAGACACTTATTTGTTTTAAATATATATGTAGGTATATACTATAAAAGCGCCATATTTTGTTAAGTTTGTATTTTATTGAAATGACAATGGTGCTAAATTATGACCAACAAATGGAGCAATCGCTATCAAAATCGAATTTTTAAACGCTACCGTTAAGAAATTATGACGTTTTAGATAAAAAGCGGTCTCCCGGACTCCCATAAAATTTTCCTGCTAATGCAGAAACCTTCGCGGGCATACGCACTGCAACTCGCCAAATTTTCATCGCAATCGGATGAATGGTATAGGAACTTAGTTCCTATGAACTCAGTCGCTGTACCATTCTTATGTCAATTATACTATATTTTTCTCATTTCAATTACTTTGGCAACCATGCGATCAAACACGATATTGTACTGGCTATCGCATCATCTGGAATCGAAGCACCTCTTTTGTATAGTCGCAGAACGGCGCATTCAGCACTAAAATTGCCGTTGAATATGGAAATCACCGAGACACCAGCATGCAATATAACAAAAAAACCAGGAATGGGAAAAGTACTCAAATCATATAAACTCATTCTACGGGACGAATGTACTATGGGACACAAAAAAGCATTGGAAGCGCTTCATCGGGCACTAAAAGATTTAAGACGAAATGAGCAGATCTTCACCGGAGCACTAATTTTATTGTCTGGGGATTTTAGACAAACTCTACCAGTTCAGCATGTGGCGATGAAATTAATGCATGTCTGAGATCATCATTTCTATGGCGACACATTCATAAATTAACTTTGAAAACCAATATGCATATACATCTACAACGTGATACATCGGCTGAACATTTTGAAAAACAATTGCTGGATATTGAAAATGGGAAAATGACGATTGAAGGATCCACACAATATATCACATTGCCAATAAACTTCTGTACAATCCCAGCAACGCACGAATCGATTAACAAAGTTTTTCCTAATATTTCACATAATTACAAAAATCATCATTGGCTCCGTGCCCGTGCTATAATAGCAGTATAAAACGCCTTTGCAACGGTACCAGGCTTTCAGCGAAAAAGATGATGAATAATATCATCGAAGCGACAATTTTAAATGGAAAATTAAAAGGAGATGTATTGTTGCCGCGTAGTGTGACGATTAAATTTGAAAAATCCATGCTTCACACATGACATCTATACGTGGCCTGCTCACGCGTAGGAAAACCTTCGGATTTATTCGTGTCGCACTAGACGGAAAAACAAAAAATATTGTGTATCCAAAAGCACTTGAACAATCATAATTTAAAAAAATGTCTTTCATTGACATTCGCTGTAAAATAAATTATACCACCAAAACGGCATTGCAACGCATGCCGGGTACCGCTAGTGGTCCATAAAATACGGACCACTTTATAGCTGATACAATTATATAAAATCGAATAGTTCTTTTCTGTTAAAAATTGGTATACATATTCGTATGCAGATACATAGAAATGATATATTTGATGGGCAATCGCAGTTAAACAGAAATTGTAACAACATTTAGGTACGGGGTTTTCTAATGCAAAACAAAAAATCTTTGCATTTATGAAACAGTATTTGGTCGCATCGAAAGATGCAGTAGGTTTTCTGTTCAGGAGGAGGAAGGAATATTTATAACTTAGATGACGAGCTGTTTGAACAAAAATCTTTTTCAAATAGTGTTTTATCCTTCGAAAATGTTTAAAAAACTGTTTTACCTACCGCTCAATAATTTAGCCGTCAGAAAAATTGGTAACTTTCAATATTATCATTTCAATACGATTTACAATAACAGACGATTACGTTCGTAATAAAAAAAAACTACATCTTGGCAAATTAATTATAGAGGGATATAGTGAATGAGGTTAGAGGTCCAGGTCATATTGGGTTGGTTTTAGATTTGTGTATAATAATAATCTCGTAAACGCTTGGTTTGGTTTGGGTTTGCACGTAAGTATAACGACTCGTTTAAAAATAAAACAAATATATATTTTTCGACTATTTTATGGAAATTCAGAGGAGAGGTTTTATCGGACGCCTTGGAAACGTAACAAAAATAATGATATCATCTTTTCTTGCAATAGTTTTTTTTCACATTCGCGCGGGTCCAATCGTATTCGTTCTATTTTTAGACACAACAGTAAGGAATTAATTCTTTGGAGTTAATCTGTAAACTCATCATTCATCATACTTTCTTACCTATAGAAGGTTGAGTTTATTTTATATTCATATTTATCTACCTTTCATGGAAGTAAGCAAACAATAAATATTTTTTAATATGTATTTTTTTTTAACGTTGAATAAATATGATAAAATTCAATGGCGATTATTTTTTAATAGTACAATGAAATCTACGTGTAGCGATAAATGTACGTTCCTTGTTCTACCCTAACATGAACGTCAGCGTGAACACCACGTGTCCTAGCTGTGTCAATTAGCTCAATTAATTATCTTTAGAAGTCATAAATAAAAATTAGCTATGTAACGCAGCGCACGTGCAAATACCAAATATGTGAACAAACGTTGTACGTTACGACCCAATGCAAACGCTCAACAATGTTTTAAACTCACCCACGTGCCACGGACCTCTGAATTATATGCAGTAGGTACGCGAGCATTCGCTATTTACGTAACGTCGCCATTTTCGTCTCCTATGCTCGTTCGAATTGTACCAAATGTATTTGCATAGTTTGATATCGTCGTCTAACGGTCGTATGCTTCTCCTTGTTCGCACATGGTGAACACGTGCGAGTTGACTTTGCGCACGAAGACATATTCGAGACAAAAACGACTGTACGATTATAGCAATTGGAAGCTGGCGTAGCATTGCAAAAAATGTGGAAACTGTCAAAAGTAAAAATACGTAAGAAACGATTGTCTTGGAAAGAGAAAATGGTTTAGGATGCTTTTCTTTTTCATCGAAATTTCAATCGTTGGCAAATTCCAGATGGAAAATAAAATTATTTTTTATTACTTTTAGACATGTTATCATCTGGAGTAATTTCTTAGAATTAGTGGATAAAAGTCTTTGTCGACGTGAAAAAGATCGATATTTTTACGCTGCGAAGGGGTGAAAAATTATATTTAAAAAACGAATTGAAAGCAAGTTCCGGTTGATATGTTGGTGCGTTCATGACTGTATGCGTGAATGCGCATACATTCCACGTGAACGGCAGCCCGAACTAAATAGCTCGGAAAAGATTTGAAATAGAGAGTTGAAACTTCATACGCAGATCAGTGACTATTAAACAATGTGGACGACGCATTGTACTAAACAATAAGATGTATCAAAAAATATAAAAAATGCTCTCTCTCTCTCTCTCTCTCTCAAGTAATCTTCAAGCTGGTAGGGTTTTTTATGTGGAAACTTATGATAAACTTTCACCATCGAAGAGCATCGCAAGCCTTGGCAATATTTTGAAAAAGAAACGAGAAACTCCAATTATCAGTTTTTTTCCCTTTGTTATTTAGTTGTTCGCACGATGTTCTTTTTCAATTTGATTTATGTTAGTTTAAATAATTGGCTTCACATAAAAACGAGCGAGATCTAAGGGAGTTTGATACGCAATGTATTTGTAAAATGACGTCGAATTTAGCATTTTTTAGTTAAAAAAAAAACGTTATCTTATTATTTATAAAAATAAAACGTATGGACATGTGCCATTGGCAGATTTTCAAAAAATCGCTACCGACAGGATGTACGAAATTGTCACTACTACATGAACGGCAGACTGGTGATGGAGTGCGCAAACGGCGATAAATGCATAGGAAATCGAACGTTCATGCCAACAAATATATGCACACAGAAGTGCAATATAAGACTCGTGTGGTGGTTCGACGTTAGTGGGTTAAACGAGATATCCGTTATCTGGCTAAGCTACTAACAATATGCATATACATATACGTATAACGGTGTGTACATATACATATAAGCTTTTTGGTGCTTGCAATTCATAGTCTCTCTCTCTCTCTCTCTCTCTTTCCTTCACGTATGTTACCTATACGTTTATTCCGAAAATGGGAACACAAGTCTGATTGCGAGAGACGGCTGTCTGTCTCTATCTCTGCTCTCTCTCTCTCTCTCTCTCTCTCTCTCTCTCTGGTCGACCGATAAAACTACCAGCTGGATTTATAGTACGACGAGCAAGCCGCGGGTGATCAGGTTTGAGCGATAAATACTGGATAGCAGAGTGTCCTGGCACGAGTAATCGCAGCGCCAAGTATAGGAACAACAAATTGAGCCAAATAAGGAAATAATCAAGTTAGGATAAGAGATACAGTTATTGCCACATTACCCGCTTTAGAAATTCCGAAGCGGTTTGTCGACGTTCCGACCGCAAAAAAGAATCGAATTTTTAGTAACCTTCGCTAAAATAAAATGCATCGTGTTCATACGAGAGTAAGTTTTTCGACGTTTGTTAACTTGTATACAAAACGGAAATGCAATTTAACCCTGTGCGGTCGCTTTGGATCGTTTGCGACCATATTGAAATTTCCCTTGGGATTTTCCCGCTATTTATAGCTATTTATAGCGTAAACAATCATAACTTTTGGTCTTTGACAATTATTGATTCATATTGTGTAAACATTGAGGAGTAGTTAGGAATATTTTCAGATTTTTTGAAGCATTTCAATCCGTTGAAAACTGCACGCGGACACAAACGACCCCAGTGCGACCGCGGGGTCAGTGAAAATACAGAGCGACCGCCCGCACAGGGTTAAAAACGAACAAGCCCATCGTTATGATTACTTTTTTTTTTATGAAATTACTAAGGTGACATTACATACCGCCTCCCCTTCCGTGACCAGTCCTCGTTAATTATATTTTTTTCCACCAAAAAGACTTTCTGGGGGTTCGAAACCCCCCTAGAAAGTTTTTTGCAGGAAATTTCCCGCCCAACACGAATATTATCATTGTAATTTCGATTAATTGCCATTTACGTAAATATTCAGTTTTTCGATCTTAACAATAGTATATAAGACTAATTAAGTGCCCATAACAGTACCCTAGGGACTTAATATTTGTATGTAAAACGTTTCCTAAAGATGACAATTTCATAGTAAAAAATCATTGTTTTTCATTTAATTTTATGTAGAATGCATAAAATATTAAATTTGTTATTAACATAATGTCAAAAGTAACCATTACGCTTTCGATCTTCGATATAAATTGCATTTTAATGCCTTGTCAGAGAAGCCCCATACTCGGGATCACGTTGACACTTTTTAAAAAATATAGCAAAAATAGGTAACCGCTACCACGATGCGGTCGAAAACTCCTATTTGTCGGAATGGGTGTTTTTGTGAATGTATAATTTTTTTAATATCCGCAGGGAGGAAAAGTCCGCAAGATCTTTTGTAACTATAAGAGTCATTTTGCAAATAGTTTGGAAAGATTAATTATTCATTAGTAAACCAATCCCAATACATACCTAAATAATTTGATTATTACGGTAATCAATTTAATCGTTATAATTACGTTAATTGGAAAGAAATAAAGGAAAAGTATCGGTTCAGATTTTTACATACATCGTAAGCTGGAAAATTCTCCTTGTCTCGGACGGCTGGTAAACTGTTTCTCGGCATTTTTTCTTTCGGTGTTGGTGCAATTGACTTCCTGCTCGATGCCGGGGTCGAGAGTAAGTCTTTGCAGAGTTTCGCACTCGCTCGTTCACAATAACACAGACGAGAGACACTTGTCCTCTCTCACCGAATATCTGTCGTCGTAGACATTTCTAGCTTCAGCCAGATTTCCTTGCTTTCGAGCCCTTCCCCCGCACCAACTCCCGGGATATTCGATTTAATGCCTTCGCGAGAAGTCCAGGGGCTCTCTTATAGGATACTTGCCAAAAGGTAGAATTGTAGTAGAGTTCGAGAAGATACGAGCAAAATGGTGGGGCAACGACCAATCGATGCTTTCGACCGATCGTATGCGTATATCGCGAGATGGTAGACCCAACCACGGTTAATTAATTCCCGTGCTTGGTCAGACGAACCTTAGGTGCCAAGAATTTATAAGCAACGAATGTTTTATTTAATTTTTACGATTTGTTAGAAAAAATGATCAACTGTTGAATCGTCGATAACTCTTTCTCCTTCTCTCTTTCTCGCGCGCTCTTATTGGGATTAGTTGAACCAGTGTATAATGGCATTTCGAAATTCTGCACTTTATGCGAAAATGTTATAATTATATTTTACGTTAGATAATTCGCATGTTAAATATACGACGTTAAATCAAAGTTTTGCGATAAAGATAAAAGAAGTTATTCGAGATCGACCTTGGAGAACCTTAGATTTTCTTTACACGTTAAATCGGAGAGATCGATTCTAGTAATGAGGTCAAACGGCTTTACAACTACTGTCTCTTATGAAAATGTACTCCATAGTGATAAAAGAGCGAGATTTCCGGGTGAAAAAAATTGTCAAATGTGTCAACATTGTCAAAATTGTCGACGAGATTGCAATCTCGGCCGCCGAGCTCAAATAAATCGAGAGAATTAAAGGTCCAGCGGGGAAAAGCCGTTCTGACCGAGCGTAGCAGTGCTTACGAGCCGACACAGGCTGACGAAACGAAAGAGATCGAACGCGGCATTGACATTGGTGCAAATTGAAAGCGTATACTCGGATCACATATTTATATCTATACAGATATAAAAAAATGTGGCGTGTACCTATACGCCCGCGCGTGTATTGGTCGACCAGCCCCTCCCATGTTGCTGATCCAGTTGTGAAACTCGATATAAAGTTATTGCCTTTCTTAGCCTGAAGAGAAAGGAAAATTGCGTTTACGACTTTTGTTCGATACCGTACGTGTTAATCGAAGTCAATAACCGTTCAGGATCATCGACGAAAGTCGTCCGGTCGATTCGATTTGAACGGATATTTTATGGAAATTCGTAAGATAAAAATAATAGACAATATATGCATTAACTAATCATTATAAGAAGAACCGTTCGTTTTTAATTAGCTGGATTAGCTTCGTTGTTTTAGTAAGATTTGAAAATGAAACAATACTGCTTTGAGTTGTTGTGGAAGGTCGGAGTGCCTACTTATTCCATGTAATATTGTTAATTTTTCGATCGATCTATGATTAACGCGACATTAACCATTCAACGGTTATTAAGAGTCGTTGAACCGTTAATCCATATTAACGATTAATTTATATGCAAGATTAATTATACGCGCTCGAGCGATATGTTAGGCCTTTATGTTTATTTATTTACTATATTTTAATTCATATTCGTTGTTTCGTATTAACGTAAAATGCCCATAATGTTTATCCGATCCAAAGGAATTTTCTACACCAATTAAAGCAGATTCCGGTTGATGATCGATCAATTTCTCTGTATCAAATTACGCTTCGAGTATCGCTCGGAAGCCGGAGGAAGAGATCGCGTTACATGTAGGTACGTTGGAAACGCGTGAGGCCTCGCGGAGAAATCGTTCTGTACAATGCTACGAGTACGAGTACTCTTTATACTATATATAATATCGTTGCTCTCAAGATTCTAACCCTCTCACGTTGGACTTCCGGTCTCACGCGAGAGAGCCTCCTGAATCAATTAATCTTGTCTCGCATTTTCATCCGCAAATTTTAACTAAACAACGAAAGAGAGAGGTGAGAGAAAGAGAGAGAGAGAGAGAGAGAGAGAGAGAGAGAGAGAGAGAGAGAGAGAGAGAGAGAGAGAGAGAGAGAGGGAGAGCACGAGATCAAATATGCAGAATTAAATTTCGAATAATTAAATTTATTCACACTTCACTTTCAATCACTCTTCTTTTAATTGTATCTTTTATTTTATTTGTTTACCGTCGACCACTGCAAAGCATTTGGACTTTTCGACACTGTCTCCGAGGTCACAGAACTTTTTATTAGATGATAATTTGTTTTATTTTTGATCGAATCGTGTTCACACGGCACTAAACGTTTGATTTCTAGTTTTCCAAACAAACAAAAAATAATAATCGCAGGTCGAGATACAACTCGAAATCAAATATGAAATGAAAAAACAAACTTTTAAATGCATAAACGTCGAAAGGGAGGAAGAAAGAGAGAGAGAGAGAGACAGAGAGAGAGAAAGAGAAAGAGCGAAGGGCAGCGGCTGACGGCCAGCTCCGTACTGATTGCCGAGGTGCACGCTTACGCCGTTGTCCGTGACGTTCGAGTTTACCCCACTCTCTCACGAGTCTCACCTCTCGTTCCGTGACGGGGCACCTGCGTATACCTCTGAAACGCCGTCCGGGTCTTCCTTTCTCATTATATTCCACAGTAAATTTCTATTTCGGGTAATAAATAAATTTATCAATTAACAAACGAATTAATTAATAAAAATCGAAGGTGAATACATGTAGTATGTAGGACAGAAAACGATTGATTACTTCTTTAAATTTATAGTACTATTACGAGGTTATTAAATTAATGAGCTGTTTATTAATTTTCAACCGTTTTTACCGTTTCGTACCAAAATTGCACGAAATTTATTATTATTACTAGCGTCGGTCTTAAATTTCAATAACAGTTACCCAATAAACAGTTTGAAGATTATTTTGGATTGCCAACACTCGCCACTCATTGTCAGTTCGGTTATACAATGACGATTGATTTTATTGCTTAAACGAAATCATGGAGCAAATACATTGGTGTATGGAAACGATGATGATGATCATGCAAAAAATATTATTCTTTGTAAAAAGCATACATTATTCGAAAATATTCGTGGATCTTGACGTTATTGTTTTCATTATAATTATGTATGTATTATTATTTTTATATGATGTAGGTACAAGGAATGTTTACCATATCCAACGGATAATCGTTATTAAATTAAATGCAGTAGGGTAAACAATTAAGTTAGCGGAATGCGTGAGGTAACAGTAAGTAAAGTCATTCAATATTTTTCATTGATTCCCACGTATCGAGAGGAGAAAGATCGTAAGAGAGTGCGCGGAGTGGCAACAATAACGTCGTTCTACGTACGAACGTACCAACGTTGTGTGGGTCGTCGTCGTGGAGTCTCGTTTTACCAACTGCTCTATACTTACCAGGAGAGAGAAAATTCGGCTTCACCAAACATCCACCTACGTAGCACGGCTCGATTTCGATATGACCCCCCCCCCCCCCCCCATACGAAATGGATGTATCTCTTCTCTGGGTCACGATACGTGGGAGTCAAGATTTTTCGAGAATTCGTTGTAAAAGAAAGAAAGTATTAAAAACAGTTGTCGATGATGCGATCGACAATAATATTGAATTCGGTCGTAACAAGTTGTCCGAACAATTCTCCTCATTCTCACTTTCCATACTCGTTCTGATGGGAATAAGAGATATAAGATTCAATGACTTAAAAATATTTCGTGAGAGCCAAATATTGTCAAGAATTGCGTAAATTATTGAAGTATTTACAGCTGAATCCGATATTCGTGTATTGGTCCGGACGAACTAAAGAGGTCACAGTTAAAATTCTTATTTTATTCTGAAATCTATTTTTTTAGAAACCCGTCTTAGGTGTTAATATCGTCGGATACTGGGTGTCATTTAGAATATTAAATTCGATTATATAAACGAATATTTCAGGTATCTTGCCGGTTCTATAAGTGTACAATTTTATATGTTAATTAATTAAATTTTCAATTAATTGCTGCACCATTGACTATATTTATCCATCAGTTATATACGAAATAGTGTTTTCTTTCGTTCCCAAAAATGTCGAGCATGTCATTGTTTTAAGGTTCAGTCATCCTGGACGTAGCGATACGAATTAATTATAAAACGCTTTTCCGAACTACAGCTTTTTCGTTAGTTATTATTTTTTTAAATGCGTCAAGTTAAGAGCTAGATCTTTTACTTCGTCATAAAAGTGACAACAAATATTGTATCGAGGTACGATAAATTTCCTTGAATTGATTTGGAACAGGGTTATCCGATGAATTCCTTGGTTAAAAAAAATGTCCCTCTCCCTCAGACCCTTTAAACATAACAGAAAACATCTAATTATAAGTCCCGTTCAATGAATCCATAATATTCATAGTTCTTTACTCTAATATACTTTTCCGAGCTGATGTATTATGTAGATTATACGAACACGAAGAGATGGTTAGTTAGACAGTAGCGTAGGTGGTAGTGAATAACGTCAGGTGGGATAAGTAGGTATTATAGATAGATCCATGCTCGAATGCCAGATATGTTAGAAATTCGCACCGCAGGATTAGAGCCCGCAGTACTTGAGCCGGCGAAACAGCGTCAACGAATAGATCAATGGGCTGAATTTTGATAGTTTGTTTGCCTTCTGTTATTGGTATTTATGAACCTACTATTTCGAACCAACGTACACGCGTCAACCAAAATATTGATTTTGTCCCATAAGCTATTGCTGTATAGGTACTATTAATATGGGGGGGGGGGGGGTCGCAAGGTAGCTTACCCTTTCGATGTGAAAACATACTGTTTCCGTAATATTATTTTATGTTCAGCTGTCGAATCAAAAAATAGTACGCATCTACTCTACCTAATGGACTCTACCTTATCCCACTTCTCTGACAATTCTTTTCACCGACTATTACCTACTATTATTTTGTGTTAACGTATTTATTATACTAGCAAAAGTAATATTTCCAACTACTCGCACACGTGAGACCGATATTAAATAAGCAGTTGGATGACCGTTACCTGGAAAACGTAGAATAATCAATTTAGGCGTAACGCAGCTTGAGAAAGTGTAGGCAAAGATTTGAAGTGTTCTCTTGATAAAATTTCTTCGCTCCTAGTCCGGAATAAAAAAGATGATTATTTATCCATTAATTTGATAAACATAATATTGACAATTGGATCGTTTGATCATTATCATCGATCTTTTAATTTCTTATAATTTTTATATAGGAAGTTTCGAAGAAGCACCGTTGTCGAGACGACGCTAAATAACGGTGGCCTATCTTTCTCTTTCTCTCCTCCACTCTTTGCTATGTGCATACAACACGTACAGACTATCCAGATGCGAAATAGAATGGACGGATAATTATAATCGAAGGTGCGGCCACGTTATGGCTGAGTAACGATCGACCTCTGCGTGCGCTCCCGCGACCCCCTGCTGTGCAAGTAATGAAAACTAAAAGGTTCATCAACCCTTGGCAAACGCGGCATTGGCGACGAGAAAGATGGTGACAACACTGGCGTGGCTGCGTAAGGGTCTCGATGCTAAATAATTGACCTATTATACGAGACATCCGAGGGTTGAAAATTCTTGCTGATTGAAAACCGTGGTGTCTTTCAGTTTATGAAACTTTTCCTCTGTCAAATACGAATCGTCAATTTTTATATTGAAAATTTGTTTTCTTTATTTTTAATTTGATTTTTTTCCATTAATTTGGCTATTGTTGAGGTAAAATGTTTCAAAATTGTTAGCAATGATTATTTTGTGACGTAAAAAAATAATTATTATTTGGGATGAAATTATAACGTGTTTCGAATAATTTGGCGATTAGAAAATATGCGAGATATATTGGCATCTAAATTTTAATAGGATGAAATGTGTTCCAATTCCGGTAAGCTTACATAACGCTAGGACAGATTCCGGACGAATATTGAAAAAAATCGATACTTTTAAGCCACATTTTCCTATAGGTTTCAGATCGAAGAATAATTTATGCCATTAAGAACGTCGAAATTCTTAATATTGGCCGACTAACCAGCTCATACTTTCTTTTTCTCCCATATCCCTGAAACTGTTTGTTTAATTTAATACACTGCAACTTTTAGTGCAACATTGGTTTTTTTTATTGCGTTTATTTTCTTAATTAAAAATTATTTATTAACGAACAAAAAATCATTGATTATTTTATAATTCATACAAGTCTCGTATGAATCTCGTATAAGCCTGTCAAACTCGTGAGACCGTCTGAGCGTTCAACGGTAGGATAGCTTCGCGGGTATAATACATGACTTGGCCGTTTAATATTTTTATTTCACTCTTTATACAGTGTACTGTTTATATTCATCCATATAAGTATGCCCTGAACATAGATAAAAAATAAAGGAACTTTAATTGAATATTTGGAATTTATATTTTATATTATGAGTAGGTAGAGGTCTGTTTATATATTTCGAGATAACAAAATTTATATTTGCCTCTCGATGTGATATATGCAAACGTTGGATAAAATTACAATTATGTAAATTCATTTAATTACGCAAAGGCTATATAATAAGATTATGTGGAGCTTAAATTTTAATACTGATTTTGTTTTCCGCACTCTATTAGTTTTAATCTTAAGAATTTGTTAAGAATTTATTGAGTTGTGGCTTCGAAACTAAAATTCAAAGGCATTTATTGTATTTTGTGGATGAATCGATGGATGGTGGCCCCCGTTGACAAATTGCCACATGCGGCCGGCGATTAAGGCATCTTTCTACTTTGTAATTTCGAAAAAATCGATTTTTATTGCATTTTTTGAAAGTATAGACCTTTCAAAATATCCTGTAAAATTTTCACGGGGGTATTCCCAATAGTTTGGATTTTATAGCGAATTATATCGGGAGCGGCCTCGGTCCTTTTATTACTGGGCTCAGCCGGCCGGCCTCCTTTTCTCGAAACGCATTTTCCGCAACTGGCGAAGGATACAAAAAAAACTAACAGGCCGATTGATTTGATTATTTTTTGTAATGTAATATGTATTCTACATATCATTGGCTCTATCCGGAACCACAATTAACTTTCTACGTCGTATTTTACAATTTTAAAAAAATGCAAAACTAAAAAAAAACGTAAATTTTATACTGCAAAATTTTAACCGGGGCCATTTTGCCAATTTTCCGCTTATGCAGTTAATTATAGTTCGAGGCACAGCGACATTCATACTCTTTACAAATCTGGCTTTTTTTTTGTTTGACATAAGAGGTTGATCAAAAGTCACCCATCGTCATCGGTCAATGTTTTTTTTGCAGCGTCACGTTCATTGCAATTTTTTTAATGCCAATGATGAATATTTAATTTTAATTATTATTTTTTATAGCAGACACATTGCTTAACAAATGACAAAAAACGTGATTTCGTAGGATGTATTTCACATAAAAAAAATTCTTAAAAATCGTCTAATTTTCGGGCCGACAAAGTAGAAAGATGCCTCAACGCGAAAATTCAATCGACGCAAATTGATTCTTCAGGATTCCACAGCCTCAAAATGCGAAAAATCTTCGTCGTGCACTTGTCACTCGGAAAACTTTACGATGCCTAAATTCCAGGGGGGTGAACCATGCGGTACAAAATTGTTTCCGTAATGTCCTTGCCGCAGAGCGGCACTGGTAGTCGTCTGACCGGCCTGTGTATTCTGTATCTCTATAGATGTATACTATTTTTCTAAGTAAAGAGATGGGGACTCGTAATAAAATAACACCGATTTTGATACCAAAAAAGAATTTGTTTGTTGAAAAAGACAGATATCACGTTTGGAAATATTTCGCTTGTTTTTTTATTATATTGATTTTTTTTCTGTTCGGCGTTCAGACGAGCACAGAATTGGTGCATTCGTTTCAGAATAAAGGCTGAATTATTTTATATATAATAGCATGCCTATGCGTAGCACATGAGAACGAAAGGTCGGTCTAATTAAATCATTCAAAATTTCTTTGTACATAAGTGGGGATTGACAATGTTTTTGAAAACTTATTTCCAAAAACAAAACGAACCGATACCAATGAATATTTGGGTGTATCAATCCTTCTCGATGTTCCCATGTACTTAATACACCCTCAGGAAATCTCACACCATTCGCATTATTTGTTAATAAAGCGTCTTTACAAAGAACACACTTAATATTGTTGGAGATTTGCTTCGTCAACTCTGCAGTTAAGCAATACATTATGCAATCAATAATTCCCGACATGCTCTAGTCATGATCACTAATTTCTCCAACATATCACTCTTCATGCTGAACAATTCATGCTGCAATCGGTCACTAGGGGTCCAGTGGACCCCAGGCAAATCTTGTAGGGATATATCGTAGGACTAAACCGCTTTTCACTTAATTTTCCGTGTATAAACCTTTCACTCCGATTTTACGCGATTGATAAAAATTCGTAACTTCAAACTTCAGAATAAGTATACTTTTTTCAAAGTTCATGAAAATTATATTTTTTTCTTGAAAATATACTATTTCAAGAGTAACGTGGCGTACGTTTTTTTTTGCCATATCGCAAAAATCAAAATGCATATGAATTTTTCAATGCAAATTGGGGTTTTTTACTTTATTTCTGATTGTTTTTTCGCTATATTAAAATTTTTAATCGAAGGAAAAAACGATTGGATTACTTAAAAAACATATTAAATAGAATACTCGTGCAAGATTTGCGTCAATAAATCAAGTAGAGCGCAAATGGCAACAAGTTTTCGGCGTGCCGTCCACTAGATCCCATGTGATCGTTACGGGGCGTACAGGAGGTGTGACCATTACGGGTTAATTGAGCTTGCGGAGTTAATTTTATCATCAGAGTGATTGTATATTGTTTTTAGCTCAACTAGTATCATTAGAGTCTCAGTAGACTTGTCATCTGAGATTGAACAATTCCCTGTATTTGGCGGTTTCAAGACACCATAAACCGAAAGTATCTTATGGATATTCAAAAATGTGAGAGTGGACGGATGACCATCAAAAGCACGTGCTTGGCGAACTGTACTAAAAAATTTCTACAAACATCCAAAAAGGAATGAAAACCCACATAAAATACCATGCGACAAACGCATAAACAGAGATTAAAAGAAACCTGGAAACAATGATTATTAATTAGTCAATTAATACATCAAAATTCATGCGCATATATTGAACAGCTATCATGGTTTAATATGCTTAATATATAATTGTTATATTGTATATCAACCGAGCAGATGACACCTAGCGCCCGCCTGCCTAGTGGCTGTTCGCGGAGTTAAAACCCGTGGACAACACGTGTACCATCTATTCCTATAGGAAAACGAGTCAGTGTCACCCCCCTACCAAGTTCCAAACTCATGGCTCACCATAAGTGACTACCGTCGATAAAGTTGGGCGCAGTGAAGAAATCGTGGAACCCGGTGGTAAGTGTTGAAACGGGACCTGAAATAACGATTGCCAAGTCGCGAATCGCGAGTCGAAACCCGCACGAATGTATTTACGTTGGTGATTTAACGTTTTTTTACGTCGAGTTTTTCTTAATTCGATAAGTAATCGATTATCGATAATCGATAGTCAGCCGACGGTATTAACGTTGATACGTTAATAGATACGTTAATAATACGTTAACGTTTTATCGTGCAAATGGTCGTTTCTTCATCGAATATGATAAAACTAATCTAGGGGCACCACGAAATAAGAGAAGCGATACGGCGATAGGCAAGAGAGATAGAAGGAGTACCTACGCTTAGTTTCGACATGATCAACTCCTCCATGCAAACTTGGATCGATAGATCTCCAATCGATAGGTCGATTGTACTGTTATTCAATATGGCACAGGATTAAATTTCATTGCGTCGCCTCTAATTCAGTCACGATAAATCGATAAAAATTAAACGAGCTTATAAAACACCACACACTAAATTTGTATCGTTATTGCGTATATTATGTATGGAACATCGACGATCGATGGAATCCAATGAAAGAAAAGCGTTTGGCATCATTTGGGGCAAGGATGCAGCCTTAATTCGCGAAGATTATAAACCGAGGTCACGAACGTCTCGTTGAGGCATCTAAATTCGGGCCTCTGGCCAATTGCTCTCGAAATTAATCGTGAGATATCGCTCGTATGTCCGTCTCTGCCCGTTCTTACGAATATATACATACTCGTAATTCGTTATTCGGTCTGGTGCCGACGGACTGGTATCAGCTATAATGCACATTCGAGACGAACTACGCAGATTCGCACAAACGAGACGAAAGGGAGGAGAGAGACGGTGCTAATTCGCGAATATGAGACACCGTCGACCCACGTCATAATTTACACACAATCGAATTTTTCGTCTGTGTGGAGGAAAGATGGTGCGTGGGTGGAAAGATGCGATGAGTCGAGAGGAAAAAACCGTGGATCAAGCGGAAATATATCGGGTTTTCAACATTTTATTTTCTCTCTCCTAATTAAGACCTTTAACAATCGTGAGGAATCGTCCTGCGACAAGCTTTTAAACGATTTCGAAAACGGTTCGTCCGTTATCCATTTTATTATTTCTTCTGTTGTTTAAAATATATTACTCCTTTGATCAATAATAATAATAATAATAATTACTATTATTATTATTGACAGGACGATGGACGTTGCCAAGATAGTACCAATCGTCGTATCGTCAACGGGAGTGATACCGAAACAACTGAACGAAGCCCTACACACCATCGGACTCCCGACGCAGACGTGTGAACAAATGCAAAAGGTATCGAGACTTGTCACATCGCGAGAAAATTCTTGAGCACCGGCAATACGGCGAATTTTGGGAACACGAACAACAACAGGGACGAAAGCTACTTAGGAAGTTAAGACTAACGAAGAACGATTTGTAGAAAGGTTGTAAGAGGATTCTACTTGATATCCGTCCGTAGAATCCTCATAGGTGCCGGCTGGATGCCGAGACTTGTATAAAAAAGGTAATAATAATAATAATAATAACTGAACAATAATAAAATAATGTCACCCTTTATCGGGACTTGGGATAACCAGCCGCGATCTTGTTTCCGATGTGTACTTCGTAATACAACGACGGCAGGAAATATAAGTTTTGTCGAGTGAACGATCGATCGATCGATCATTCTTCGCGCGCGTGAGCCGTGATTCAAGTAGATAAGTCCGCATGTGGACGGACAAGCGAGTTCCTCGACTTGACGAACGAGGGCGCCTACCAACGCTCATTACCAGTGACAATGTTGGATAAGTTTTCGGCCGATAAGGAAGCCCTCTAAACTATCATCGAACCACCTGTGTTGTTGGGTAACAGGTGTAGCAGAAAATATTACTATCCGAATAATTTTTAACTTATGTCAAAGGAAAACTCCGTTTTCCTCTTTCCGACAATACAAAATACAAAACGAGTCTTCTTTATTGAGATCGATAAACAGAATTATTTTCTTCGCTCGTGACCTAGATGTTTTTATTTTTACCGATGGAAGAAGTAAAATATTGCTAGTTCTCAAATCACGTTGTTTAATAATCAACACAACTGATCATCATTCTTTTCCAGATCTATAATATTCAAATTAAGAAAACTTAGCCCGCTCATTATTTCGCCAAAAGCGTCGTTGAAATCACATAACGTTAGTTTTTTGTTGTAATTTTTAGGTTCACCGATTTTCCGCGAATATAACCGTCAACAAGCTAAAGGGTTATACTTTTTTAGTTTAGAATACATTTGGATTATGAATAGTTTGTTGAAGATTTATGCTCAATAATTACCCACATACATAACTTGTTTCATATATAGAAATACATAGAAAACGTTACTTTTTCGTTTCATTCTGTAATTTACATAGGCCGGAACGCATCTGCTTTCGTACGTGATCGGTGCAATCTCTTTTTTCTAATATCAATATGCGTCACCGAAATTTGCGTTTATTTCGAGAAAAATTATAACATGCATCGAATATTTAAAACGTCCTTGGCGAATTGGCCTCAATGAGTTTCCGGTCAGCAAAGTCACGAGCGCTCTGACGAGGTAGGGACCTTTTTTCTGTCGAGTGGGTGTAAGTATGACGTTCGAGTTCTCGGAGCTCTCTCGAACCTGGGGGCGCTATTGGAATTTCCGATCCGATCCATCTATATTATTTTTTGATTTTTTCTCGATCACTCGACCAAGGTCTCGCACACGAATAATTTAATCGTTGGTTTCTTTTTTCATCGATACGCCACCACATCGCCACACAAGTGATTTACGACGACCGATTCTTCGAATGGTACATCTTGTAAATCCGCGGTAACAAATAGAGCAGATTTTATCGCTTTATCCACCCGCCGTCACGTAAATGCATGTTGCACACGTTAATAAGAAGAACGTGTAGATATATGCAGACGAAATGTGCGTGCCGTAAGGCAGACACCGGTGTAGGTCCGTCCGAGAAACGACGTTTCACATACGCGGCGATAGGAATAATATGTACCTATTATTAATTTTATAAATGTGAAAAAGTATAAAATATCTTGTCGCTTTCTCCAAATTTCTTTATTCCTCGAACGAGAAATTATCGCGACGACGAATAAGCCACATACTGTTTGGTTAATATTAACAAATACTTACAATTAGTAGGTATATTTATGCGAACGATTTTATCAACTATTTGTCGTGATTTTCATCGTATCTACACGTGCAAATTATATTACTCGACGCATCTTAATGGCTCCGCGGATCGAATGAATGACTTTCCTCGGATTATTCGCGATACTTCGCGAGCCAATTGGTGCACATCTCGGATTCTATTTCTCTTCCTTATACTCGGTAACTCGCAATAATTCCTGTGTGGCACTTGATTCGAACAAAATTGTTTGTTTACTTTGTTGTGCTCACATTCCGAGAAAAAGTGCTACGAGTTTGTTACGTGATATGTACATGATTAATCACATATTTTCACAAAAATTCGTTTGTTCACAGTCTAGTTTCAGTGTCAATTTAAAAAATGGCTAAACTTTTATCCTCTTCTAACATTCTTTACCCCATTGGAGGTCCCGTCTTATGCTCGATCGTATAATTACGATATGTATTTAATTTTACAACAAATATATAGTAACCCCTATATATATATATATACGAAATATATATATATAACGAAACCCACTTAATACCTATCGAAATGCATATCGTGGAATATTTCATTCGAGAAGTCCATTAATCGAGAGATTATTTAATTCTTAGGATTATCGACGTTCGTTCATGCAGAAATTATGAAAGTAAAAGAAAAAAATCTGAGAATCGAGCACTCACCCGGTCCTGTATCCTGACGTTCTCCTGACCTCTTTTGAGGCTCGGAGTCCGCAAGACCTTGCTCGATAGTGGAGGCTCCATCATCTCGCTCTCGCAGTGGGTGTGCGCTTGTCCCAACTGTTGTCAGGATTTCATCCTCGTCGACCTCGCCGTACGCTGTTACTTTCGTTGCTCAATCCATTGTACTGTAATCAGATTAAACATGAATAGTTATTTTGTTCCTCTCATTCGCAATCAACGACAAATGTGATTACCAACTATTTACTAAAAGTTTGATACTAAATCAACCCTATGATGATGCGATGGAAAGCCATTTTCCGTTCGCATCTATCAAACTTTTGCATAAATGATGCAAAGTCACGAGCGCTCTGACGAGGTCGGGGCCCCGATTTATCTTTCCACCTCAAATTTCTCTGGGAATATTCTGTAAGTCTTTCTGTTTTTCGGCACAGTGGTGTACCATTTCATCTTGAGACAAAATTATATCGTTCGTTCACTGATGGTAGATATACCTATATCGGGATCCCATATATCATGTAATATGAGCGAAGAATCGAAGTAACAGAATATACGGAAAGAAATGACAACCAAAAAGCTCGTCGAGATGATCGATAGGACTTTGATCTCTCCGTCTCGCTCGCTCTCTCGTTTTCTCTCTCTGTTGGCTAAACATTATCAGAAAGTTCGAGTACAAGGCCTATTATAACCGCAACTACCAAGTTCCAATATAAATAGAGCCTTTTTTCGATTCACTACCGGGTAATTGTATTTCGTCTAATTACATTGATCTACTATTTTGGTTAACTATCTCTTGTCGCATACCGAATGTTCTTAGAAATGTTTCTTTATTTTTGACATATTCCTCACAAGTAAGTTTGTTTATCCATCGAAATGGATATCGAACTTTGCTTTTGTCTCGTAATCATACGAGCTTCGTGCCACCACTTGATTTATTAGACACGAATTTTTCTTTACAATGTAAGAGATTGCGCAATCAAAATTCTGTCACGACCATAAAAATGAAGTGCATGGGATTCGATTGGCCAAACGACATTCTTGCAACGCTATGTTGTGTTCAGCTTTTTCAAGATACTCTAATGCAGTCTCGATTCCCGGCATAGAAGCTAAATTGTGGTGCGGTGGTTCAGAAGACTACGGGAAAAGGCCGTATTTTTTCCTTTCATTTCTTTTAAAACTGTCGATTCGAAAAGCTTGTAAAAACGCGAAATAAGGAATAGATACTGCAATTTTTCTATTTATTTAGAAAACACGAAAGCTTCCTGAAATAGGCACTCTAAACATTCTGGCATATCTTAATATTTTATATACATAATGATATATCGTACCGTCGCAAAGCGCGCTTAGTTATTCGATAAGGTTTCCTTCCACGTGTCACGCGAGGGGAAGGAATGACGGGATACATCAAATAGTACTAAGAGAGGGAGAATGGAAGAGAGAGAGAGAGAGAGAGAGAGAGAGAGAGAGAGAGAGAGAGAGAGAGAGAGAGAGAGAGAGGCGACAAGAGGGACGGTTTCGTCGAGGTGAAATCGATAGTTCGGAAAAGCTCTTTCCTAGCAAAGAATGAGTGACGTAATCATGGCGCTCGCGTATCCCGCCGAAGGTGCGGTCGTTGGAGCGATATTAATTCGTAAATCGAAATTGCGCGCGCGTGTGCGTTGATGCGTTCGCCGAACGGCCATGTCATCGTGTAACACGGAGGATCGTTGCCTAATACCGAAATCGATGAAATTTACTGCACCGACAATCGAATTATGCTCGACGACTTGAACCGAGGCACCTTGCTACTTCGGCCTCGGCCAGATTTGTTATTATGAAAAAAATGGTTACAAATTTAAATGTTAATCTTCATTACGGAGGTTTATCTGATCAACGAATTAACAAACAGATATTGATAAAAAATCATAATATATTTATCAGTATCTAAAAAGTCATATCTTAAAATGTCAAGACCTGAGGATACCTTGTTCGTGAGGAATAAATCAAAACATATTTCCTAAATTAACATGGGCCTTTATGGGTTTTACTGATTTTTCCGTCTGTACACATTAAATTGACAATCATTGACAAACAGTTTTTGACGAAAATTGGAGAATTAATAAAAAAATATCTAAGGAACATTTGTAGAGCTTCATAAAATCGATTGAGTACTCATGAGATTCTTAATAAACTAATTTGTCTCGAATAATGCTTATTTCTGTGAGGCTAAGCTTGACAGTACTCTGATCATGGCAACGTAGGGTGTCTTCCATTGTCCGATAGCTCGATGATAAAGCGACAACACGAGCGACAAAATTCTCGTTCTATGACAGCTGTACGGGTTATGCGATTGCGGCGTTGTCAAGCGTACTAAGGTGACTACGCTAGTCACAAAAAATTTTGTTTGAACTTACTCGGTATCAGAGAAACCTCCTTAATAAAGACGATTAAAAATATTCTTGACGAATCGTTTTTTGGTTCATACGATTGTATAGATGTTCATTTTTCTCGTTCTTAATAGAGCATGACACGTGATCACATGCGTGGTAAACTAGTCATTTTTGGGAAATAAAGAATATCGGCTAAATGAGAACATAACGTTGTCACAAATATAAACATGGGTATCTAAAACACATAATATTACGTCGACGAGATTTTTTGAAAAACTTTTGAAAACTCTTCAAGATTTTTGTAAAGAGAACCAAAATGAAAAAGCTAATTTTGGGAGAACATTGCGGGATTATCAGTTTGCTGAAAATCGTGGCGTATCTTCAAGCAGATTAACAAAATTTAAGGTAATTGAAGGTATTGTAAAAAGATATATAGATATTTATATTGAATTAATATTATTTAATTTGTGCCACGCTCATAGCACACGAAAAAACCGTAATTTTTCGTTTATTTTGACATCATTCCGAAAACTTCGAAGGAACTTCCATTTGAGCTCGCTATACCGATAATGCCAATACAAGTATCTCCACGGTTAAAGTTCGTGTCTTTGAAAAATGACAAATACCGTAATTGACCCGAAATGCAGGTAAAGAGTTACGTACTGTCCGGGGTTATGCCATATTATACTACAAAGTAGACGGTGTATTACGAAATACAAGCCTCTATTTCTAGCTAGTCAATAATTCGGGCGCGCTTCCTCGATCCTCTTACAATTACTATACGGTTAAATGTTTCTGGGATGGAATTCGTCGTCTCTCGTGCTTCAATGCACGGGACCGACTATTTTCGTTGCATCGTAACCACGCAACGGGTGATCTCCGGAACGCCAACAAAGTTACTGACCCCGAATGCGAAATTTTAACCGACAGAGTCAATGTGCGAACGAAAAAAACATTGGGCAATACCTAGATGTAAAGACGTAAAGGTCTATATATATATCTACATACCTATAGTTGGGGCATGCTCCGTGCCAACGCGCGATATAAACCTTCGACTTTCGTTGCATCTTGGATCAGATCTTTACCATATGTTCGTCAAAACTATACTGCTCCAAAAAATTAAAGGAATTTTTGTTTCCCGAGATAAAATTGTCAATATTTGACAGCACGTAACTTTGGCTGTATTCGTCGTATAGAGATAAAAACAAGCAATTTGAAGCTTGTAGTCTCTTCTTTAAGGTTGTTGCTAAATCATTTCTGAAGGGTGGGGAAGATACGAAATTTGTATGTTCAGACATTGTGTGATGTCAACAATACCAACTTATGGTAGCAAAATACGGATGATGTGTTGGAACGTATATCGTCAAAATTGTCAAGTATACGGTAGATAATCGTAATTATTATTGACATATATATTTATTTGAAAGAGTTAGGTTTATTGGAAAATTAATTTTCGATGATTAAAAATCCTATCATAATGGACTCGAGCTTTAGTAACGCAATGACATCGCAGATCGGCAGCTGTCTTCGATGCCGGTCGGTGTCTCCAGCGTTAGGTTTTCGATTGTTTCTGCTATCCCATAGTTCCGGCGTTGCCACTTTTCAACAGATACATCTCTATAAACCTGACTTTTTCGTAAAGGGGTCGCATATTTTTCATACTTTCTCATTAATTAGATCAGTAAGATGTCTTTTTTTTGGGAATATAACTCTGTACACTATCCTGTACACAATGTTCGTTTTTTGGGTCACTTTCTTTACAATCACGGAAGTTATAAGCGCAAAACTGAAATGGGAACGTCGTCGCCCCACACAACCAACGCATTAAGCCAACGTTGACATAAACTTTGAAAGTTAATATTTAATAAACGAGTGCGGTAACCTGCGTTTTCCTTTTGCCAGTATATTTAGGAAATATACCGTAACCACTAGTAAAATTTTGATTAATATCTATTTATCCCAATATTTGTAAGCAACAACCTTAACGTGCTACGAGAGTTTTCTTCATTCATATCTAACAAAGTTAAAAGTAAAAAAAGTAATGGGAACAAAAATTCCTTACAATTTCTTCCCCTAGATTTGGCTTATACTTTTTTATAAACAATTTTCAGCTCAAATTTTTCGATCCGATGAACGCAATCTTATTCGTCATATGCATGGAGTTACGAATTTAGTGAAAGTTGGCTAGCACAGACCCATCGTCCCTATATATGCAAAACTTTTGTATGATGTCCCGCTATTAGAGAAAATGACATAGAGATAAATCGTCGTCCACTAAGAGCCTGTATTATATTTTATACAAGGTCGGCACTTTATCGTTGCATGTTATTATTTTTTGGATACCTAATGATGACTGAATATTCGCTACCATTCTTCCACTTTGATTGAATACTTTCCTTCGGCAAAATAACCGAAGCTAATTTGAAATTCTGTCTTATATACATATACAACTTCGACGTCAGCCACAATTTCCCAATTTTCAGAATTTCGATGCATGCGAAAGTCAGTACAAATAAAATGACTTTATTTTTAAATTATTTTGACAATCGCATAATTTATCGCAGTTAAATACCATTACAAATCAGCGTCGTATTAATCCTCACAGTGGTTGAGCCAAATTTCAATTCACGATAGCGTCAGAACTATGAACTTCATAATACGATACGATGCTGATTTTTTAAATTCTACAATCTCCTTAATTATATTCATTCGGTGATAAAACACAAGTATAACAAGGTACCGAACGTTTTACTTCGATTCGATCGAGAATCCTTCGAAAAAACGTCGAACATCCTTATCTCGAGTATAAGCGAAACATTTGCAGATTAAATTTTCACATAGACATTTTCAAATGTTAATCATGACGGAAAATGATTTGGGCAAAAATTATAGTTAACTCACATTCGCAATACTTCATTTTCTGGTGGCTTTAGGGAGGTCTTCTATTTTGTTGGGTAGAAAAAACGATTTTTTTTTATTTTGGGAAAAATTGAGGTCGTGAAAATATCTGGTCAAAATTTCAAGTAAAAATATTCACAATTCCGTATTACTAGACGTAAGTAGGTACATCAAAATAATATAAAGTTTCTTTTTTTTTGGTTTATTATCGGTTAAGCATACATTGATACTCACGCCAAATTTTATTACTCCTTAATTTTATTACGAGACTAGCGGTATCTGAAATGCGTTGCAACGCCGTTTTTGTGTCATAATTTATTTTGCAGCAAATGCCAATGAAATAAATTTTTGTTTAGTTATGATTATTCAAGTGCTTTTGGATACACAATATTTGTTGTTTTACCATCTTACCACTATACGAATAAATTAGGTTTTCCTACGCGTGAGCATGCCAAGTATGTAGCCTGCTCCTTGCTGTCCATTTGCAAAGCATGGATTTTTCAAATTAAATCCACACGCTTGTAGCGAGTGTCACTGTCCTTTGTTGATGGTCATTGCAAATGCGAGTCGCACCGGAAACTGCAAACGTTTGAAATCGAATGACGTATCAGTTGGTATCATTGGAATGCGTGGCAATACTACATCTTCTCCTTTAAATTTTTCATTTAAAATTGTAGCTTCGATGATATTGTTCTGATTTTCGAGAACATTTCCGAGTTCGCGAGAAAAAAATACGCAGAATTTTAAAAAAACGACAATTTATAAGGTAGTTATTGAAATTATTAACTAAGTCGCTTGAGAGCCGCGGGACGACACGCGGTGCAGGCAAAACGTCTTCACTATCTCGGGATGTAGCTTCTTCAGCGATGGGCAATCTGGGGCATCGCGTACATTGAAGCCAAACTGTTCGAGCCATTTTTTCTTCTGCCTCCTCTTCACGTGGATGATACTCGCGTTGTGCAAGACCGACCGAAGCACGTTTTCAATTTCGGTGTAGGGCAACTCTCCCAAGTACCAGAAGAGATGATGATAGCTGCGTTCCAGCGAAAGATTCACGCTCTTGTACCTAGCCGGAAAATTGCCCTACTGTGTCGGAGGTTTGAACAGGAAGACCATAGGTGATAGGTCATCGTTGAGCGAAATCGTTGCCAGCTCTTTTATGACAAAGTTGTTTATGGGCCGCTGGAACCCTTGTGTATCCTTTTACAGGCGTCTTTTCACATGCCCACTTATTGGATTATATTCGACAATTTGGACGTGCAAGATCAAACAGTAGGCGGTAGTTCCGACGGGAAAATTGGTTTCAGCCTCCAACTCGAGCCGAACATCGACTGGAGCCTGTTTGACCGACTCGTTCTGTTCCGAGCAATCGATTACGATTAGCAGAGCATGCGCGAGGAATTCTTTCTTCGTCAGCATGGGTTCCGAATCCTTTTCGTAGTACACATTCTGGAATTTCACGTACATCTCGTACAACACAGCGTACTGATTGCGACTCACATCGAGCTCGAGGTTACTGTACGGTTAACACTGGGAGTTAAGGAAGAGTTTGACGTTGGTAATTTGGTAGTGATCAAAGCGGCTAGCGTTGGCAGTTTTAACGGCTCTTCGATTCGTCTGGAAGCCCATAATGACGAGGCGGGGGTTTTTCCAACTGATTGGCCGTTTTCACCGTCCATACGTGTTTCGTCGTATTTGGAAGCATGGGATACTCGTACAATTCCCAGATGCGAAAACTCATGGTGATGTCCTTTTCAATACGGTTGAGCAGACGTATCTTACGTTTGTCCGACAACGTCACGTATGGCATCAGCCACTCAATTCGTGTACGTTCAATCTTGAATTCCTCAAAGGTTCCATTTTCGAGCGCTATTTGCCGCTATTTGGCATTCGTGTCGCTCTTCGATCTCGTGACAATGAGCTCGGGCTTTGTGTTGACGATAATTTTCTGGTAGTGATCGACAAAACCGAGAATCATAGCGAGGGGCATGCATACATCGAAATATCCACTGTCATCCGTTAGCTGTTTAGTCTCTTTGACATCGAACCAGCCGGCATTTCCAACGAGGGCACTCTGACCAGGACTCAACGACGCATAATCCTTCATGAGACATGTCAAGCCAACGTTCTTATTTCGGTTGATCTCTATGGCATTGATCTCGTATCGAATTTCCTCGAAGAGATATGCGATGGCGTTGTTCACTAACTTCGTTGAAGCGGCTACAGTCCCATCCCCGTTGAAGGTTGATGAAGTGTAGGGCTGATGCGCATGAATCTCGTAATGTGTTACGGATTCGTCGAATACCACGTTCGATTGAACGTGGAGAATCTCTTCCATTCCAGCAAAAACAAAATATCAGACGACAGGTAACTTTCTTCCACGAGGGACGTGAAGGCCTAGACTTCTCAGAAATTGAATGTTGCGACGTGTTAGTGGCAAGAATTTAGCATCGTAGACCTGAGCGAATACCCGAACCTCTATATAAACCCGACGTCCTCCACTTGGCCGATGTCTTTGAAAATTTCCGAGAAAACATCGAAGCCTACGGCCTTGGTCCAGCTCACTACTGTACAACGCCAGGATTCACATGGGACGCCATGCTCAAATACACGAAGGAGAGGGGATCACAGCATATAGCGTATACATAGAGGTATATCAGCAGCATTTCAGATCAGACACTCGCAGTCGTTCTCACAATGGGCATTGCAAAGGTCAACAAAATTGCTCTTTTGGAGGATTTCCTCCTGACGAAGTAACTCAGCGCGGTGACGATCAGCGAGACCTACAAGGCCACTGACTTGCGACAAGTCACAACAAAGTATGGGCTGAAAGCCGTCGCCAGTCTCGATGGCAATTTTCAAGTTTTTCTACCGAAACGCATCGCGGAGGCATTTGAGAAAGACCAGATCATGTTTGATCAAATGGTACACGTGGTAGCGGAAGGTTCCTGGAGTACTTGGGCGGCGGAGCCTATAAGCATCAGATTGAATTTAGCATTAGCAATAAATAACTTTGTATATCTTTATTAATTGCTAATAAATTATGTTTTTATAGTACGCAATATAGTGTATTTTTTATTTTACAAATCACACTTATTTATCCAACTATTGTGTGAAGTGTAGAATCGCAGCCACTTGATCTAAACTCAATCTCCACGTTTCTTTAGCACATTCTCCACAAGATAGCCATCGGGGTACTTGGCTCAATTCGCTCAATTCTTGTCGTATTAGGCGTTTTGCGAGACTCAGATTGATTGCGTCATTTGACTCCCTTGACTCGGCAACGGTGCACGGTCTCTTATCCTCAATGTCGTATTGGCGGTCAGTCGTGATTTTGAATCCAAAACCCGGTAAACCTCGTGTACCTTCGTTTCGCCCTAGTTTTCGTCCGAACGTGTCGACGCTCATTGCTGAATTGAGGTGTTTGCATCTCGTTTACCGGTATTAATAGGCTATTTTAGCTTCGTGCAATTCCTCGATGATCGAGCCGATTTCATTGCTGTGACTTGGATTACCAGCTGATCGCTCGGCAATCAGCAGTCGTAGTCTATCCACGAGTTCGTTGGGGTTGTCCCAGTATACGTAATCCATTCGTGTAGCTCTTTTTATATCCGGGTAACCCTGAACCGAGCGATGCGACCGACTCTCTTTCGAGTCGGTGTGCCACTGACTAATGGAGCTATATACGATTTATACTTGTTGCTGTTTTATTTGTGAATGACTCCATCCGGACTGTAGTGTTTCTCGTATGCATTTGTCGATTCCAGGATTTTCCCGTAATTATTCTTATCTTCAGAGCTTAGAAGATCCATATCGGGCTGTCTTCGGAAGAGCAATTCAAACAAGCCAACGCTCGGACGATACTTCTCGTTAGCCACAATCACGTATACCTCTCCAAAACTAATGGGCGAATCTCCAATCATCAATGTACCGTCTGCGAGCTTTCGAACTCCGTAAGTCATATCGATATACCTTTTTCGATTCATATTGAGCAAGCGAATATATTTATCAACGGTTGCATTTCCGTTGGGTATTCCCATTGATTCGTTGGCATCTTCGTCGTCATCGTCATCGTATGCAATCTTCAAAGAAGAAGCTTCTCAAGCCTTTAATTTCATCCTTAATATCATGTCTGCTAGTATCGACCGCGGTAACGAGGCGTTCTAGCAGCTTAATAATTAGATTGAACGTGTCATCCAGAGCTTTCTCCAATATCTGCTTGCCTTCTTTGAGAAGTTTGTATTTGCGTCTAACAGCATCCCTCGCTTTGTCCATCTGAGAAAGTGTTTTTTTTTCTTCCGGCGGAACTCTGCCGCAATATCGTCGCTTCGACCTTCCATGATACACTGCCACTTTCACTTTACGTGCAATATATTTATAGCAAAGCAGTTGAAGCCTTTTCTGTATCGACCGAGGTCGAGGCCCGTACGATCTTTGTCGACTACGAGGAATCCATTATCATCATCGTTCCAGCATGTCGAGCACACGGCTTTGAACTGTGAGTACATGTCCGTATTCACATGGTCAGCATTGACGTGTTTGATATTTACATCGTTTTGTCGACAAATCACCAGCAAATTAACATTATAGCGCACCAGATGTTTAGGAATCTGTGCATAGGACTGGCACAGATAGAAACAATCAATGTTGGTGTGTCTGGCCATGCAGTAGAAAGCTCTGACATTGTCTTGTTTCTCGCAGGCGATATCATCGAAAATCATGATAGAATTGGAATTAGCGTCTACGCACGAAACGACTTGATCGTGTTCCCCGAAGCCAAAGTACTCGATACCCTGCAGGTGTGTGAGGAGTCTGGCGAGAAACTTGTACTTTGATTGATTCAGGGACTTTGAATAGACGTAGACATTTTCGAACTTCAGGCCATTGGGATGCGTGATGAGAGTGAGCAGTGCGTTAGTTTTGCCGCAATGCGATGGGCCGCAAAATACTGCACGAATACTGTCAGGCAGCAATTCACCATGGCGAGTGCGAACACTTTTTTGCTCGGCAGAGCATCGAAGTTCGTCACTGGCAGCTTGTGCGATTGCTCTCTGAACTCCATGACTCTTGTGGCGACTAGGGTATAAATAGCGCGCTTATATACCGTCGGGACTCACTCATCGCCGAGCTGCGCTAGCGGGATGATCATACACAAGGATCAAGGTCTCCTTAACAAGTTTATCAATAACTTGTCTGTCGAACTTCATCTACCGGGCTACCAATGCTGTGGGCCGGGCACGAAGCCAGCGAAACGTGTAGCTCGCGGTGATACCGGCATTAATTGTCTGGGCGCAGCCTGCAAGGAACACGATCTTGCGTACTCGAAAAATCGTGACAACGTCAAAGCGTGTAACAAGGCTGACAACATCGTGTGCTCTGGGGATTCCCCATTTTCGTGGCGTATTTATGGGAAATGCCGTACCAACTGGTGGATCTCGTTATCGCGAGGCAGCTATAATTAACCTCAACGACGAATATGGGCCTGGAACCCACTGGGTAGCGTATAGAAAGAATGGTAGTAATGTCGTTTACTTTGACAGTTTCGGAGATCTTCAGCCTCCTCGAGAGCTGATGGATTATCTTCGAATCGATGAGATTCGGTACAATCACGCGCGATATCAGAATTACAATACGTACGAGTGTGGCCATCTATGTCCGAAGTTCCTGAACAAGAGTTTGTAGTGCGTGCATTGAATCAGTTGAGCAGTTTTCATCGCCATGGAACATTCGTTGGCTCTCACTTTATCTAGAACGTCATCTATACTGGAGACTCAACACTTTCCGACAATTGAACTCTCAGGGAACGAGGTGATCGTGCTGCTATCCGGAAGTTACGAAATCGAAGATATTGAAAAATATTTGCAGAAAGCGCTTGCATCGGAAGGCGTATTCATCAATCTCCGTCCCAACAACAATACACTGCACAGCGTCATAAAGTGCAATCAAAACGTTGATTTCCGGCCGAAAGACTCAATCGCTGGTCTTTTAGACTCCACTCATAGCCAGCTATCGTAAAATACGGCTCACAGCTGAGAATTACCTGTTGCTATGCTCAAGGTTAACGCATTACGAGTAGACTGCAACATCACATCGGGCGCGTACTTCAACGAATACAAGTGAATTTTCGGGGCGAAATTATTACCATTAGACTGCACATTGAGGAAGTCAAGTAGTTATCATGGGTATCGTCTACAACAAAGTTAGTCACGGCTATAAAAGAGAGGCACCATGGCGCCCACCTATCAGTCGCCAACGAACGCTGAAGACACTAACACGTCGCAACATTCAATTTCTAAGAAGTCTATGCCTTCACGTCCCTCCTGGAAGAAAGTACCTCGTCGTCTGATATTTTGTTTTTGCTGGAATGGAAGAGATTCTGCACGCTCAATTGAACGTAGTATTCGACGTCAGCCCTACACTTCATCAACCTTCAACAATAGCGATGAGATTCGAATATCCATTCAACATCAAGGTCTGTGCCTCTTGCCCGCACGAAGTTCGCTGCACCTTAATGGAAGACTGGCCAAAGGGGATGGTGGGACTGTAGCCGCTTCAACGAAGTTGGTGAACAACGCCATCGCCTATCTCTTCGAGGAAATCCGTTACGAGATCAATGCCATAGAGATCGACCGAAATAAGAACGTTGGCTTGACATGTCTCATGAAGGATTATGCGTCGTTGAGTCCTGGTCAGAGTGCCCTCGTTGGAAATGCCGGCTGGCTCGATGTCAAAGAGACTAAACAGCTAACGGATGACAGTGGATATTTCGATGTATGCATGCCCCTCGCTATGATTCTCGGTTTTGTCGATCACTACCAGAAAATCATCGTCAACACAAAGCCCGAGCTCATTGTCACGAGATCGAAGAGCGACACGAATGCCAAATAGCGGCAAATAGCGCTCGAAAATGGAACCTTTGAGGAATTCAAGATTGAACGTACACGAATTGAGTGGCTGATGCCATACGTGACGTTGTCGGACAAACGTAAGATACGTTTGCTCAACCGTATTGAAAAGGACATCACCATGCGTTTTCGCATCTGGGAATTGTACGAGTATCCCATGCTTCCAACTACGACGAAACACGTATGGACGGTGAAAATGGCCAATCAGTTGGAACAACCCCCGCCTCGCCATTATGGGCTTCCAGACGAATCGAAGAGCCGTTAAAACTGCCAACGCTAGCCGCTTTGATCATTACCAAATTACCAACGTCAAACTCTTCCTTAACTCCCAGTGTTAACCGTACAGTAACCTCGATCTCGATGTGAGTCGCAATCAGTACGCTGTGGTGTACGAGATGTACGTGAAATTCCAGAATGTGTACTACGAAAAGGATTCGGAACCCATGCTGACGAAGAAAGAATTCCTCGCGCATGCTCTGCTAATCGTAATCGATTGCTCGGAACAGAACGAGTCGCTCAAACAGGCTCCAGTCGATGTTCGGCTCGAGTTGGAGGCTGAAACCAATTTCCCCGTCGGAACTCCCGCCTACTGTTTGATCTTACACGTCCGAATTGTCGAATATAATCCAATAAGTGGGCATGTGAAAAGACGCCTATAAAAGGATACACAAGGGTTCCAGCGGCCCATAAACGACTTTGTCATAAAAGAGCTGGTAACGATTTCGCTCAACGATGACCTACCACCTTTCTGTTAAAACCTACCGCCTTGCTGTTCAAACCTCCGACATACCGGGGCAATTTTCCGGCTAAGTACACGAGCGTGAATCTTTGGCTGGAACGCCATTATCATTATCTCTCCTGGTACTCGGGAGAGTACCAGGAGAGTGTAGTTGCCCTACACCGAAGTTGAAAACGTGGTTCGGTTTGTCTTGCACAACGCGAGTATCATCCACGTGAAGAGGGGGCAGAAGAAACAATGGCTCGAACAGTTTGGCTTCAATGTACGCGATGTCCCAGATTGCCCATCGCTGAAGAAGCTACATCCCGAGATAGTGAAGACGTTTTGCCCCCATCACGACGATTTGCCGGTTAAAACCGGCCGCGTACTTCAAAACGTACAGCTGTTGAAGAAATTTCTTCGAAACAACGTGCCATCTCTGGAAAGATCGCTCAAGGTATTCCATCGCATCGGACTACTACCGTACATGGAAGCTAGATACATGAAAAAGAATTCATCAGCACCTTCGCTCCAAAAAGCGTCGAGCTCGCGTGGAATAAATTGCCCGAGTCTCTCAAGGAAGACCCTGAACTCGCCGAGTGTCTACGATGCCGAGAACACTTTCCAATGGAAAATGAATTATCTGCACCAATGAAGCGAGAGTGCATTAAATGTATCAATAATTATTGTCATCGATAATGTGTGTGTGTGTATGTATGTTTATGTATGTATGTATGTGTGTGTAAAGAAAATTTGCTTTAGACTGAATTCAAATTTCGCGCCGGAAAATTCTAATCCTCCGCATATGATAACTTCATGAGTGGGTAATTCCGATTGCAGATTAAAAATTTCCCGCCAAAACGGAAGTCTCGATCGAAATATCAAGATCGATGGTATCCCGAGAGTTGGTTGGCTGGGGTAGGTTAGCTATTTCCCGCCAATAAAAAAGGGACAAATAGCCGTCGGCCAGTAAATCGCTAATATTTCCTCCGTTTGAAACATCGGTAAGGCAAAATGGGTTACGCGGGCCTGGGCGGGGGGGGGGGGCGTCGGCAAGGCATCACCGGATGCCGAAAAATAGAGATCGGTTAGTCCAGAGTCGAACCCCTTTTCCGATCGCCGGTAAGGTAGATAGCTTGGACGCAAGTAAGTAGACATCGGTCGGCCCGGGCTCGAACCACTTTTTACCGATCGTCGGCAAGGAAGCTCCCTACCGGGGGGGGGGGGGGGCTAGCTTAACTACTCATACGCGATATAAATTTTCTTTCTCAAGCCATTGCTTGAAACAACTTTTTTAAAGTTAACTTTAAAAATTAGACTTCATTAATTAAACTTTAATCAACGAACACGTATTTCGGAAACACATGAACATAAGCGGCCGGTCAATGTTATTCCTCGATCGAATTATTCAATGTTGAAGGATTTTCGACAATTTTCGAAATTCTTTGCGTAAATCGTAAAGAAAAATAAATACTCAAGGCAATAGAGATTGTTTACGTGACGATATTTAGAAAATAGCCAATCAACGGCTTTTGCACAATGTTCATGGTATCGAAGTTTGTGGATGTGAATGTCGGTTTGATACGTCCCTAATGCCCGCGCGTTAATGGCTTTTGGCTATTAATTGTATATTTAATGGGAGTAACGGTACAGCCTGTGGGTGTGCAATGTCCGAAGCCTTCTCTCCCGATCATCCAATCGCATATGGAACTCTGCCGATGTTTGATTTTCGAAAAGTGAAGCGTAACGAGGACGTGAACGGAGAACCTTTACCCTCGTATACCCGACACGGATAAGACTGGCCACCCGAGTCGAAATTTTCACTGCCCCTCTTAGCCTCTTAGAGCCTATTTCCTTTGTAGTGCACAGGCCGCCGGCCTTCTCTCGATGCCAACGTGGCCTCCAGCTCGAATCTGACGGCATCACGGGCCCTCCGGTACTACCGCTCTCGATGCCAAGTTCGAAAACGTGCCCTCCGGTACTGCCGCTCTCGATACCAAGTTCCTCGAGCCGAGGTTCCCCGGGCGGTTATGGTAGGGCCTATGTGCCCTCCAGTAACCTCCGCTCGACCCGAATGTAAAGTTTATGCCATTTTGGAGGCTCTATGAGGGGGCACGCATATACCATCCAGTATGCATCGTAGCCTCGCCTCGACCCTCAGCAGTCCGCTCGATGCTGCCTATTCTTGATTCCTCAAAAAATTTCGACTCGGGCATAACTCATCTTACCCATCGAGATATATAGTTATAGTTATCGTCGACTATTTAGAAAAAACTGGCCATGGCGATTGAAAGTCGGTCGTATTAAACAAATTTTTTAAAACCTAATCCAAACGACGCGATGAATGTTTCGTTCGATATTTCGGAGGGACATGTGTCCTTTTCCTCAATTATTTTCAAATTATATACTTTTTTCCTGATTGAGGAACCTTATCTTGACTCTACTCATACCGAATTCGCCTTCAGTGCAAACCAAGGCTCTCGGTGGAGAACTTATACGAGTCGATAGAGTCGGTGCCTGCTTAATTCCGCGATGGTAATCGGCGAGTAAATGGAAACACGCGCGCGGGAGACACCTATGGCAGGGCAGCTTCTTCTCCCTCGAAGCGGTAGGGGTCGCCGGCTGCGCGCAAATATATATATATATATATATGTATATTCATCACGAGGTCTCTTCGTTTAGCAAAGTTTATTACAGGTGGTGACGTCTAAGCGATCAGGATCGAGGATTAAGTGCATGAAAAAGTTTCCTTTTATATTGCGAAGTAGGTGTTTTCTTTCTCAATATTCGACTCTGTACTCAAAACGTTTTGAGACTCCTTTAGTAAACCTAATTATTATATACAAGCGTCTTGAAATTTCACAATTGTAATGTTGAACATCTGAAAGGGAACGGCCAAAATTCGAACGTTTCCATTACTTATTCTTCCATTTAATTCTTGATCGCGGGTGTATATATATATATATAATGGTGTCCTTTATAAAACATATATTAATTTCAATTATAATAATTGAAGAAACGCGCATTTAATAGTTTCAAACACACTTTCAAACGGGATCAAGGAATCAAACGTTCATTTTATAACTTGACTATTTACTTTTTTATGTGTTAAGAGCGAATGGCACGTTATTTTTATGTTTGGGTCGAATCAATATAATACAGAAAGTAAAAATATTCATATAACTAAGTAGGTAATAACGACTGAATAGTCGTTGTGACACAAAAGTATATTATCCAAATGATTCGGAAGGTTCAAATAATACGACATTTATTCTTATAATCAATCTATTGAAAGTAATCAGTTAAATTTAATATTGAGCATAGCTATTTCTGATGTCAGTTCGAAAGAAACAATATTCCTTCGACAAAATTAATAATTAATAAATAAAGTTAATACTGCTTTTTTAATCCGGCAATCGGTTCAATGCCATACACGCTGTTTGAGCAAAACAAATCTCCTCTCCGCCACGAGAGACCTGCGCTTGTTGCATCACTCGTGAGTGTCTTTTAATGAGTGTCGACACATCATAAAAAGCGGCCCAACAAGAGTGTGAACATATGCTCTTAAAAAAATGGGCCCGAAGCTTGAAAATCGTGAGAATCAAAGATTTTCCGATTATGTCAAAGATGTCGAGCCTTTTAGAACGATCGTGTGGATAAATAAACACGAAAACAAAGCTTCCTCCACGTAGGAAATAAACACACGTTGATTTCCGATTTGCGCTAGCATTATTTATCAAGCGCGATTTAGTAGAGACCAAATGCCCAAATGCAAGCAGTGATTATACGATGAACGTGAGCGCACACATATCTTTCGATCGGTACGATACGGTGCGTAAATTGGACTTCCGAAATGTAGGTACGTACCTATACCTAATCTTTGGCAGTTATGCGAAATGCAGGTTTTACTTTGTACGTTACATATCGTGAGAGGATCTCTTTTCGAGGGATAGTTGACGTCGTACATCGCGTGCCATCGAGTCGTCATTGAACCCGCCTAATTACTTCCCTCGCATGCGCATACGTACATCGAAAGCCATATTTCCACGAGCCCCTCCTACCCGATATGTCTCGGAGACGCGATTAACTTTGGCCTCGAAGACGTCGCGAGCTCGCTCCATACACCGTTCGGCTTCGTCATCGAACTATCTACGTATAGATAAACACATATACATGCACACGTACGCACATCCGCGGATTCCAATAAACGCGATCCTTTGCTGATACTTCAGACCATCGTCACTTTTGATGCTTCCTCCCAATAATGCAAAATCTATCGCAATACTATAACCATTCTAATGAAAGCCGTGTATTCAAATTAGGACAATTAGGGATTTACTTAAAACCATGTACTTGAATAAGTCAAAATTCGATTCGAGTCGTAATTGTGTAATTTTCAAATACGTCCGATTTCGTCAAAACAATTTTAGTCTCGTACGAACCAATATTATTTCTGTTAAATAAATAATTAGAAGAAGTTTTATGGTTTTTTTTCTTCATGGAAGTAGCACAGATCGTTAATTATGAAGAACATCCGTGCCTTTGGTTTGTAGCAAAAATGCAACGTTCGATCGCTGGTCTGTCGGTATATTCGTTTATAACTCGAGATCCTCTCGACTGTTTCGATCCGGCATTTATCTATCCATACCTTGTGATGCTTGATCGATTAAAGGCCTTTTACCAGCGTGTTAGAACCGTAAAGAGTAAAGGAGAGAATGAAATCATGAGTGACTTTGAGTCCAACTGTGATGCCGGCAAAGTTGCAGGTATAACTAAATATTTATAATAATAATAAGATAATGGCTTATGGGAAATATATTTCGTAACCCTTAGCTGCCTATGTTATTCTAATGAAGTTAGAATGCCGCACTGAGACTTTTTGAACCCTAATGATAAAAATTTGTCTAATGAAGAAACTATTGACTTTATCAACTTAAAAATAATTGTATGATAACTGTTAATAGATGTTTCGCATAGTATAAGTTAAGTTATCAGAAAACAATATTCAGTATGAAAAAAATTGTAGAATGTACAAAAAAAATAAGAAAAATTGCTATTTATACTAAGAGAAAATCCTGACTGTAAATTAAAAGCTAAAAATTTAATGTTTGTCGCTCTTAAAATATCTAAGAAAAGAACAATACGTTAATAGACGTGCTGTAGACAAGATAGATACTTAATGTGAAATGTGAAGTGAAGCATTTAATTAACAACGAAATATAAATAAGAATATATAGTAACGACTCGCATGCACACCTCTTAAATTTACGCTCGACTCTGTCGCAAGTCATCTGATCCCGTTTGGTCGGTGGATCATTGCGCATGTCCATCGATCAAATGTGGACATGCGATGTTAACGAAACTCGTCGCTCTCTTTCGTTCCGGGGTCGTCGGCGCAAGAACATCTCAATAATCGTTCTCATCAGGAAAGAACCCAAGCAAACACCGCCGCAACATATTATCATCGGGGTGGACATTCGAACTGCTGGAGAAATGGATCTGATCCGAGCTATGAGGTAGTCCCAGAACAAGGGAAAAAGCCAACGAGGGACGATACGACAAATAAGATAAGAGACGAGATTATTATTAAAAACATAACCAATTGGTAACGTCCTTATTCACGAGACTGAGCTCGAACGTTCTGAGGATTGTAATCTGTATTAATGACGAATGTATGAAACGTGTGTATTAATGTAAATTGTATGAGTGTGTGAGATTTATTCTATGATGGGAAATATACCTTGTATCCCGTGATAATAATATTTGTTATATAAATAGTCATATAACGTGACAAAATGTGTTATTAAAAATACAAATAAAGCCGCCATACCAAAGGCGAGCTTATTAAATAAATAAATTTATTTAAACGAACACTAGTAATGTATTAACATTTATATCATTATAATATAAAAAAAAGAAATAAAGCGCTGAATTAGACTGCTGCAGAATATACCTACCCCAGCCAGTGTGGCAGCTAAGAGTTAATATGATGAAAAATTCTTCTTCACATTTTGTCTCGTCGTATACATATATTTATAACAATAAGTTCTTCTTAAGTGGCTTGCGCGGAGGTTTAGAATCAGAGTATTTGCGACCAATCGAGTATAACTTATTATATGTCTTGATTTATTATTGTCTCGAATCGTACATCGTTTGACACTCGACATGCTCGATTTAAAATCATTGTAGCCTCGACCTTGTCAACTCCGCACCCAAAGATCGGTATCGACGTATCGCTCGAGTACACATACTCTCGATTAAATTATTCCGATGTTCCAGCAGCGCAGCACAATGTAGATCGATACAATATATGTATAGACATTTATGAAATCCGTCCTTCTTGGAAAATGGTGCGTGCATCAGCGAAGCGTCTCGTCTATTCCCTTCGAAAATAGGCGCGCTATACATGCCGAGCAGTTTATTATTAATATTATTATTATTAGTGCCAGAATACGTATGCAAGCAGTCTCTCTTTTGTACCGGTTGTTGTTTTAGGGGCCACTTATTTGATTCACCAGGCCAGGTAATGACTCGTATTCATTTGAAACTCACGCATCAACGAAAGTTCCGTACGTCGATATACATATATATATAGCAACGAACTAAACAAATATGCACTGACCATCTCGTACTTTACTCGCATTTTCGCTATATCTTATTTATTTATTAATATTATTATATCGCTCATGTTATGGCTATCATTTTATTTCTTTCCCTCCTTCGTTTCTTATAATATTTATTATTAACTGTGTAATTTGTGTAGCGTATCGTCCCGGTACATGAATCACTTATTATATTTCATAAGAAATAGAGAACAATTTTGAGAAATAAACGAAAAATCATATCTTGCATATACCTATCTAACTAAGTACTGTGTGAATCGTTCGACAATCACGTTCAATGAACCCCCCCAATACAATCTATGCCCGGATGAAATTATGAGAAAAAAGGTTTGTCAATGGTTTTGTCGAAAGAGCGCATCGGATGTACGGCTTTGGTATATAACCCTGGGGGAGGGGGCCGGCAAAAAGATGTATCGAAATGCGAATTTGTATCTCGTGTATAAATCTCTGATCGTCGACCCAATCGTTCAGAGAGCATCTTGGCGCTACGAATGGAATGCGGAAATCGCACGATGAAATCATCCGTCTATCCTATACATCCATACAGTAGAACCTCGATTATCCGAACGCTTCGGCCCCTTCTCCGAACCTCCGATTATCCAAACTCAATGATGATCTTTTTTTCTCATTGTCAGCTAAGGTATCGCCCTAAGGTATCCCCCGTTTTTCACCGCGCGACTCATTGTCAATTGCGTGCAACTTGAGACCCTGTGTTAAGAGTATTCAGAGTAACAAAAAGACACTTATCTCTCGTGATGGCTTCGGCTAGTAGTACTAAACGTAAACGTAATGTTTTAACGTTGTAACGAAAAATTGAACTCTTACGCATAGTTGATAATGGATCAACTTTATCGAGTGTGGCTCTGTCGTATACCGTTGGAAAATCGACTATCACTGATTTGAAAAAAGAATAGGGAGAATATCATGAAATATGCATCAGTGTCTGACAGTGAAGGTGCTACGCGTCAACGAAAATTGTTGAGAACTGCAGCAAATGTATAGGTAGATAATGCCCGAAACCGCCGAAACTGAATGGTTTGAAACCCAACCAGAAAATAGTCCCACACATCTGCTATTCTGCAAACGAATTCGAGACTTAGTGGCCAAGGAACGTGCAAAACTATGACACGGCAAAAAATTTATCATTATTTTAAGCCGTAATTGTGATTTAACTACATAAGTAGTGGTGGTGTAAACATTGAAACTTTATTCATTGTTAATTGCTATCAAATCAAGAATTTAGGGTCGTTGGATTAATAAAGATAATTTTCGATACTATTTATATATATATGAGATGATTTTCTCGGAAATCCGAGATATATTTTTGATTCTCCGAATTTGTTATTATCCGAACGATGTCCGGTCCCAATTAGTTCGGATAATCGAGGTTCATACACTACCGCTCAAAAGTTGGGATACATCAGTCGATATTTCTTTCCGCACTTAAAGTTCGATAACTCTGCCAAAAAAAAGATATTCGAATTTCCAAAGCGGCGTATTAATCGACAAAATGTTTTAAGGCACTCGCCTCATCTAGACGGCTTTTGCGATGAAAAACTCGTCTAGATGAGGTAAATGCCTTAAAATATTTAATCGACGTGAAAAAAAAAGAATTTCACGCGTGAGTTTCGAAAAAAATTCTCAAAAAAACAAAAATTTTAAAGAAAAATTCTGAAATAATTCCAGGCGATTCGGTATGAAAATACGCAACTTTTTCTATCCCTAGCATTTTCTCTTGAACCCTATCGTTCTTGGGTTATTTTGAATTTTTCAAAATTTATCGTTTTTAGCCAAAAATGAAATAACTTGTCGAAAAAAAATCTCAAACAATTTTTAAAAAGAGAAAGCTGGAGTTTCTGCATTCCCTTTCAAGTTTTTCATAGTAAAAACAAAAATTCCTTACATTGTGCGCCTGATTCGCGATGGTCGAAAAAGGCCTAAGAACGGCCACGAAGCAGTCCGTACGGGGTCGAAAAAAAAATTGTTTAAATAAAAATTTAAATAGAGCAAACTGAAGACTGATCTATCCTTTTTAAAATGCGGCTTTGGAAATTCGAATATCTTTTTTTTTGGCAGAGTTACCCAACTTTAAGTGCGGCAAGAAATATCGACTGGTGTATCCAAACTTTTGAGCGTTAGTGTATATGTACATGGGGCATTCCACGTCCCATAGACGTTTCTGTGATTTAAAACAAATTGTTTTACCCCACCCAACAAAGTTATGAATTAAACAAAAACGGCGCATTTTTGTCAAACGCTGATAGTTTTTTCAGAAGAAAAATCGGCCCACTATGAATCTTACGGCATTAAATTTAGAATAAATAAATGTTTGAGAAAAAAAAATGAAAAATGGCGACCTTCGAAAAATTGATGGGTGAAAAACTGAAAAATTTCATAGAATATGACTGAATTTTTTTTTTCTGAAAAGCCCGTTTAAACGCTGTTAGTGGGGTAGTATAATATATACAAATTTCAGCAAAATTGAATGGGGTGTGGTTAAAAAGTGATCGATTTGACGTGGAATGGACGTGCGAAATAAAGTTAGCTAGCTTGTACATAGTCAATATTGAACAATCTCAAAGCGAATATGAGCCACTTGTTAAGACGCGTCCATTTTAAAAAATAAAGAATCCAAAAACGAAAAAATTGGTAGATTAAGGAAGTCGTCTAACTATCGCTAGTATTAGATACAAATCTGAATCTTAAATATCTAGTAGTCCTTATCAATCTCTGTGCTAACAAAAAAAAAGGGTTGCCGACCATTTAGACGAAAAAATGGAAGTACAACTCGGTAAATTTGCCATTGCCATGGTGCAATAGTTGATGTGTTTCTTTGATTAAATATAAAAAATATTTACCGATTAGATAACTCTGAAAATTTTCGTTACACTTATAAATCAATTATCAATAACTTATATAGAAGCGTAAAAAACGCAGGTTGCCGAAGTATTTTTCGCAAATTATGCGATTGAAAATGAAAAATATTGATGTTTACCCACAGCCGTCGGCGCCATTAAAAGTTGGCAACGTCGCATTTTTCTCAAGTATATAGCACAATGCTCGCAACGCTATGAATTCGACATTTGAGGTAACGAGAAACATTTTTATAATTATCAAAACAACAAATCTTTAAAAATAAATACATTAAAAAATACAAAAAGTAAGATCGTTTGATTTTGTATTGAAAACGTTATATGAAAAAGGGATTCTAAAGTAATAAAAAAACTGATCATAATTGGTTATTTCCATGGCTCGCACGAATACTGTGCATATTCTTCGTTGGATCGTCCTTCATCGTCTTGCATATCTATCGATGCGCAATTTGACAGATAAACGAAGAGGTTATGTCGAAAAAAACGAAGAGGTTATATATCGCTTCTATGAATACAACACAACGACCATAGCACAACGTACAGGGAACACAGTTTCTTGGAAACTTCCGGTGCTTTAGACCAGCTGATGATAACGAGGAGACTCAATTGAGCAACTTTACATAAGATATTTATATCTTGTAGTACCCATGCATTTTATAAATTGAGCTTGCAATTTCTTAAACTAGAACAAATATAATTTTTTCATCGACTTAAACTGTAAACAAAACAACAATTCAAAATTATTTTTATGAAATAGTCAATTGACTAGAGAATACTTAGACGACCACCTTAATTGACTAAAGTGAATTAATAAAAATCGAGGATATTTTATTGAAATGACATCAATTTCTCGCTCGTCAAACTTCTGTTTTGCCTGACTGGTTAAGCCGATGTCAAACTTTCATTCGGACGCTTGTCCTACCGCTAATATTTTGTTCAATTTATACAAGCGTATGCTAGAATTTCCGGGAAAGATAGCCAAATTGAAAATTGCGTAATTGGAAGATGCTAATCGATCTGCGCAAGCCACAGAGTTTATACGCGGAGCATTGTTGAAGAATACAACAGTTGAAAAATGTATGAGAGCAAGTTTTGCGAGTAACGACTAAAGTATGCGTTATAAGACGATATGTTAACTACACACCTATATATGATTGTCGAAGTATCAATTTAGTATCTTGGACCACTCCAACTTTTAGTATTTCAATTCGGTACTTTTTAATTATATCTTTGCCCTAAAATGTAAATGAATCTTTGAAAAAACGTGGTACGCGTGTTCTTTTTGTATACCAGACAAGAGGGAGCCACGTTGCCTTAAACGTGTGATTATTTTCATTACAAAACTATCGAGATCGCCGTAGGCTATATAGGTAAGAATTGTCACAGAAATCGTTACACTTTAAAACGGGACTATTGCTCGATGTATGAATATATGGCGTCTAATACGCTGGGAAGTTTCATACGGCCGTTATGTGATCTATTGTCGTTATTCGTCTCTTTTTTTGCCCACATTACTTTTTGATTAAGAAACTTTCATTCCTTTCTGTGTATCTTATAGACACATACTTATATCACCGAAGTAGACGCCAGTAGTAGGAAACCCCCGTATACGACAAGAGTACCTTGTATTCCCTATATCATTGAAGAATCGGGAGCGTGAGAATCATGATGACCTACCGCGGGGGTACGAACGAACCAACGGCCCAACCAACCAACCAACGACTGAACGAACGAACGAACGAAGGAACAGGCGTCACTGTGCCTCCATGTACAATGGCAGTGCAATATAGTGTCGTGGCTTAGTATAAAGAACGGGTTCACTTTACTCGAGAATCCGAGAAGTGTTCTCGTGCTCCGCCGAGCACTATAGCATTATGGTCAAAGGACAATGACGGTCATCCTCTTTGCACCGATTGAAAAGTAAAATTAAAGTACACGCTAAAAAAATATGTATACTGGCAATTACATTAAGATCTATTGTACCACGAGTTCAATGCTCATTTGATAATTTTGTAAATCATCAATATATCTGTAAATATATTGACGGTTACGATTTTTGTGGATAGATTTCATCAATTTTTCAAAGAAAATATATTATTTTCGCAGGTATAAAATAAGCAAACAGTTTTCGTGAAATAATTCTGTATTGTATCGGTATACTCCTATATCCTCGCTTCCATTTCAAAGGAACTCTCTATATAATGAAAGAATCCAGCAATAGTTGCGGTTGAGGTTTTATTTGAGGAGTCGTTTGGGAAACGCGAGAGGCTTCATCATGTTTGTCATAGGATTTATAGGATTTTGTTATAGCCCAGGAAACCGGCCGTATCCCAAAGGCTGTTTGAATTTGCCAGGTTCCCATACTTCAATGGCTACACCCCGGTTATCGTCTTCGAAGCGTACGAGACATCCGGTTTGATCGACATACCCGGTGTGAGGTATCAGGCGCACCGTTTTGCGTACGTAGGACATTATTTCAGGCTCGTCAAAACCGTTCATTGGATAAAGTTTTCTGTTGTTGATCTATCGGCAATCAAGATTCCAGCCAAGTGGAAAAAGAAAGAGAGAGAGAGAAATCTATGGTAGTCCCTTCGCTCGCATATTGAAGACATGTAAAGGTACGTAACATTTTAACAGAATCTGATATTCGCGGGGATCCCGAAGCAAGACCATCGATTTATTGAAAAAAATCGCAACACAATGTAACCTAAATACGTATTCTAAAATTCATTTTAATGATCTAATAAAATAGAAAATCCATATTTGTCGTGTTTAAAACAGAAGCGACACGCGATGCAGTAAAAACACTGTTGTCCTCTGTAAAGATATGAATCTCCGTTCCTATGAAGTGAAATACCGCCGTAGATAAAACGAATGAACGAGATAATTAGATGGAAAGGAAGAGAGTAAATTTCTCTCGGTCATCGCCGAACACGCAGTCTTTTCCTGTGGATAGGAATACACACATACATACATATATACATTTGTTCGGCAATTGCTCGTTTCTAGATTAATACACACGTGAGAAAGATAGTACAACTCATTACGTCTTTGTTTCACACTTTATCGCGCGCGATACGTACCGAGGCCTTACTGTGAATCTAAATACAGATTGGTATGAACATAAGCACTAATACCTACTTGCGTCGCTCATACTCGGATTTTTCAAGCACGTATTGCCCGTATTTATACCATTCAAGATCAAAGGAGTATCAATGTTATAGAGAAATAACCAAATCTTTTATTTTCGCGCATCTGCATTGCCGCAATCTTTAAATATGTAGGTAATAATCATAACTAAAACATGTTTCGCCTACACTATTCCTGGCTAATCTATGCCAGAACAATAAGAGCTTCGTCTATATAATTTTATGAGAAACTTACCTCAATATTCAGGGATACCTATGCATATCGTGTGCAACCTCACACATCAGGCATTGACAGATCCCCCCGAAATCAAAAGAGATTTACCAAAACTTGACCGTTCATATGATCTTTCGTTAATTATAATACAATGAGGGAGGCTCGATTGTTCCTTAAGCTTTTGCGAATATAAATATTGAGAATTGCACGTTTACAAATTGTAATAAATATTTTGGTATTGTTCACAGCCAAAAATTTCAGTGATCTTGCCGTTTAAGGAGGTTGTCGAAATAAGTTAATATGATTGTCGAAAACAGAGATAAAACTATGAACTTGTTGAAATTTGTTGACGATTAATTTATTGAGTACCTAAATGAAGTCTAAAGTTAGTTAATTTAACATAGAGAGATATAGGGCTATGAATACTAATCTTAGTACTTTTATTAACTTTTATTACTGTTTTCTCATATTAATTAATAATTAATTAGAGAAAACGACAATTTGATCAAATCACACACCAAAGATGACTTGAATGCATTAGAATGGTTTTCAAGCAGGAATCCAAGTAGATCATGAAAACATGGCAACGTCGCATATATCAATATTTCCTATGTCTGTTGTGGGGTATATCAGCTTGAGAATTGTAATTAGGCGACGAATGATTATAATTCATATTGAATGTAATAATTTTTCTATTTAACCTTTTTATATTTATTGAAATAGGTTTGGTATACATGCATGTACACAGGCACACTTATGCCAAGGTCTGATTACCAACGTTTGAAATACAAGCACTGTTATCGTTACTCTCATTCATTTTTTATCCCGATTATAAAAAAAAAACTTATTGGTAAGAAGGCTCGAATTTCAATATAGTTTCAATATAGATACTTAATATTAAATATTTCGGGCAGAAATGTATGAACACTGTATTATTTTATCATTGTCTTTTAATTTGTCAGCATATTTTAAGTTAGTAGTGATCACATAACCGTATGTATAAGCATAAGAGCATCCTCGCTCCCTACTCCTTGCAGCATTTATCCTGACCTCCGTAAAATCAAGCAACTTGTAAAACAAAATAGTTTATGATTTTCGACCAATTTTGCTTGTACACGTCGTACAAGTGGCACATTAAAGTTCCACCAGTTATAAATTTAGCACGATATAATTATGTTACAACAGCGCTATGTACCAACGTAGAGATCAATTAAAACCTCAGCAGATAAAACAAAAGCGTTCACATTCCTTATCCCCTAACATCTATAGAGTTTTACAAGTCTACCAGATTACAATTTTCTGGCTGGTCACTTAATGTCGTTTAGATAAAATAGGGCAAAGAAAGTGGACATTTCGCTGGGTTTTTTTCCCAGCGCGGGCGGCCTATTTACCACTCGGCCCGAACTATCGCAAAGCTGTAAAACCTTACAGAAATGGCACGGTAAAGGTTTTTTTTTCACGGTCAAGTCGTTATACAACAGGAAGGAGGAGGGGACACTTTCATACTTGGCAGTGATGATTTTTGATCGCGCGGTGATGAGGCGAAGATGTTTTTGTGGGGTTTCATTCTGGAAGTTACTATTCATTAACGATAGTAGCCCAATTTTATACTGATCGATAACAAAGTTGTTATACAACATTCAGACATATTCGCAAAATTTTCTGGCACAATTATCATTATTAGAGATGTAAATGAGGCGCTTTAAAAATCTAATAAACCAAAATGGAAAATGTGTACACCGAATTTATCGGTGTAAACGACTTGCCAAATTTGTTCTTCGAGATGTTGTAAATTATGCAATATAATTTGTCCACATTGTGATTCAAGTTGAAACTAATATTTGTGATATCTTTGATTAATTAAATTTACATTTATAAATCTTTATTTGTCATTAGTTGTTAGTGTCGATTTTCGAATGGAGATGAAAGATACCTATGTATAAGTTCGTTATACGGGATTCGCACCCAAAGCACCTATGTTGACGTATCTTGGGAGCGGCAGACGCATATGCATGCGATTGCCCAACGCCAAGGATCCGATCGAGTCACCAACGTAGGTACTACTTGGCACGTGTACTATAATCTCGTACCTAGGTATATCTGTGGTGCAACAAAACGAACAGGATTGACGCACATGGGCTATTTCGCGTTCCCGTATACCTCGGCGCGCATACGAACTTCTCTTTGTTCTTAACATTCTTTGCTCTTTCTTCGCATCATCCTCTCGTAGTTCTCGGCACATTTAGTCACACACGCAAGTTAACTCGTGATATTGACCCGTGGAGGGCTCAGTGGAACATATTTTCCAAGTCCCGTTGACGGTATGTTTTATGCATTCCGTTTTATGCATTCCGTTTTATGGTTCATAAATATTAGACGAACATATTTTTAAATATTTACTCAGGGTACGGTAGGTTCTTAACGCATGAACGATCTATTGCGGAGAACTAACTTCTTTAAAGTTCTTCAAACAACAGTTATTTATTCCGAAAGAATTTCCGGAAAATTGAAAGAATAAAATGATCTTTTTTCCCGCTACAACATAGCGAGTCTGAAACATCAAGGAAAATAAAGGTAAGTGGTTGAAATTGAACAAACTTTCATGAACCTATGTATTTATTTTTTCCATCGAGTGGTACCTACCATGGAACCCTATTTTCGGGATCAACACCATTATCATACAACCTTAAAACATTGCACCATTGAAAACCATTATTGACTATTGAGTCAAGAGTATCGAGCCTTCATTATCAAGCAGTGGGGGAGTCGGTAGTTACAGTGACCACAGTAGGCCTATTAACCATTTAAGACGACTAGAAATGCAGGCATTGCTACTTGAGTAACGAGCACTTCACGTAAAACCTAAAAATGATACCGAACATCGAAAACGCAGTAGGCGAAGTAGCCATTTCGAATCGGGTTTCGTTTAATCGAACATTGGAAAATGCAGCGGCCGGTTAGGCTGGTCGCAGATCGCAGCATGAACGCAGAAACTCCATTGCGACGACTGCGGGATATACCGGCTCTCCTGTGTGTTACCACTTTCCTTCTTCGGCCAATTCCATGCCTCTTTCGGTAGCTTACTTTTTATTCATCATTCTGCGTAAGCCAATGCCCTGAGATAAAAGGCTCGAATCCAAGCTGTATGGAGCAATATTATGCGCTGGTACCCGTATACATGGAAAATGCGCATCAATAGCTCCCGTGAGCGTTCTATACGCATGACGTACCCGTACGCATACGTGAGCAGCGTACCACCGGTCATAAGCTCCGCTTCGCTGTGTAACTCGATTCCACGTTGAGTGATATCTCCTCTCTGCCGTCTCTGCCTCGAGCTTGCGTGTCGCTCCGTGGTCACGGGTTGTCAATGCCGAGGTCTTCTCCGTACATTCGCGCTCGCATCGCCTTCGACGGAAAGAGACACGAATTGTGGGAAGCAGACCACGTGGTAACATCTTCGATGTAATAAGCGCGAAGGTACGACGACAGCGAGTCTTGGATCGTCTCGGACCGATGGGAATCGGTACGCGCATCAGTCGAGACAGAGGCACGTCTTAATATATCTTCTTTGCGAGTCTACCGTTTCGCGAAGAACATTATTCCAGGAAATGCATCTTGAGCGTGTAAGAAAGCGAGGCATCTCAGAATACACGAGAGGTCCGCACTGCTGAATAACTTTCAATATCGAGAGAAGGGGCTGGTTCTCCATATCCTTTTGAAAAGGAACGGACCAAATCGCGATGCGTTGAATTGAGATGCGTTGAATGAAAGGCTATGAATGAATCCGAAAGTATAGAACCAGCTAGAAGGCATAGGTATAACGTTTCGATTTATAGATTAGGACAAGTTTGTAGATTTCCGGTTTGTGGGAAACTTGGCATTCAACATCTAAGATATCGGGGGCTGCTGTTGACTCGCTAATAAGTTTAGATGAGTTATGATACTGGCTTATTTCGAAAGTGGATTAACTGGTACGAACTAAATTCAAGAATTTCATCGTTAGAAAATAATTCTTCACCTCCTCGTTAGCGTACATTAACCGCTAGTGTGTGGTCCGAAACATATTGAATTCGCTTCCGCGATACAGGAAGTGGGAAAATTTGAGTACGGTTATGGCTAGCTCGTAAGTACTTTGCCAAATCGTAAGCGTCGCTTGAAGACTACCCGAGAAAGTTTCATACCATTAGGGACCGCTGGGTCACAAATCGCGGCCATTGGAGAGCTATGAAATGATTAGCTGTTCGATCGGCATTGTAGATGATTTGAGTATTATGAACTGAAAATCGGATGATGACTCCCAATCAAAACCAGCGTTTAAAAACCGAGACCCCGCAATACTCGGTTGGAGGATTCGATAATGAATGGGGGAGGGGGGGGGGGAGGGAGAGAGAGAGAGAGAGAGAGAGAGAGAGAGAGAGAGAGAGAGAGAGAGAGAGAGAGAGAGAGAGAGAGAGAGAGAGAGAGAGAGAGAGAGAGACTGCAAGGGACGATACGATGGAGTATCTTTTCGTATGTATCGAGAATAAAAAATCTCGCTGGACACCGGCAGCAGGCAGTTCGTGCTTCCCGCATTCTCGATTTATGGAGACGTCCAATCGCACGTGTTTCGTGAGTAATCGCAAGTAATCATTCCGAGCGAAGATGCGATTAGGAGAAGATACACTAATGAATTCATATCAGTATAAATTTACGACAAACTGGACATGATCGAAAGGAAAACATGGCTTTGTAGCATAATGTAATCGAGGGTCTCATTGTCCTCGGAATATATATTGTAAACTTTTTTAAAAGCCTCGACGCTTTTCTCCATGGACATTTAGAAAAAACGATGATGACATCAACTATTCACTGGAGATGGAGAACAAATATTGTCGACCCGACGCAAACTGCATGACTGCATGATCGACTGCATTGTCGAGACGTCTGGGTATAAACCCTATACTTCGGTGTACGTGATGCGACTGCTCGACCAGGAACGTCCAGAGAGCTCGATCCACTACAGACTGCGACGTGACGCGACCGAAAATGCTGGCGAATAGAATGAAAATAAATTTGAAGAAAAAGAAACCAACGAGTGCCAGAAACCGGGTGCATCGGAGCTGTCGTTTTTCTATCACCATACCCTCGAGGATTCCAGGCACTCGATCGTTTAAATGTTTAAGCTCGGGTAACGGTCTCGAACCGTTGGCAAACGGGCACGGTCTATTCTGTTCTTTTTGAAACTTCGTATCTGTAATGCTTTTTTATTAGTTTTTTTTCGTGCTTCTCGAGCCAGATGATCTTGAGACAAAAGTTTCGTGCTACTTGGCCCTTTCTCTGTTAGTTATTTTTTCATCAACTATTGTACTTTTAGAGGATCGTAGTGTTTAGAGTGTGCGTAGAGAATCTTTATCGGAAGAAGTTTGACTATCCAGAAAACCGGACGACACTATCCGCGTACACCTCGTCGCGATAATTATTTTTAGCTTTTCGTGCTACGGATCAATAAGCTCGATACTACTTCTTCGTATTTTTAATTATATTAGTCGTTCTTACCTCGACCTGGTAAGAAATTCGTGTAGAAACAGAAACGAAAACGACATTAGTAACTTTTTATTTAAGAACGCTTGCTATTAATTTGTAATTATTTATATAAAAAAGTATGTTTTTAAATGGTGCCGATTGTTGCTTCATGATTGTTTTCCTTCGTTTTTTTAATACCTTCTCTGTGCGGAAGTCAGCGATTATTATACAATTCGTTTTTTTAATCTTTCTTTATGTGTAACCGAAGGCGAACAATTTGGAGGAAATTAAACATACTTTATATTATTAATGCGTGTGTCGGAATGCCAAAATGTTTGTTTGCGGCACGAGTGTGAGGTTTTAAATAATTTTTCCAGATTGGTGCGATTGATACGGTCCACGGAAACTTACGTACGTCGACATATGCACTACAGTGAATATTTTTTGAGGAATGTGCGATATTTCGTTGTGGCCAAACTCTCTTTATGGGCCAGCCATGCGGTCGAGCAACGACGAGTAATTGTGGAGAAAAAGGAAGTAATAAACTTCTCGAAATGTAGAGCACGCTCGTAGTATGCGTATAACTCATAATCAGTGAGACGTACGGGTGTACAGATACAAGAAACAAAAACTACACACCTTCTGGTTTGACGAGCGTGGGTCGATTGCTTCAAGATCACTTCGTTTTTTATTCTTAACGAAACGCGAATGCGTCCCTCCCATTTTATCATTATCCTCGTGACTAATAACATCCGACTTTCACTCTGCGGCCCAAATTGAAAATCACTATTATTTTAACGTTTTACGTGCCACCAAGTTCGTGACGGATCCGAAGTTTCAAGTGAAAATTGGTATAAATAATAGATTGATCGAAGACTCGTTAATATTTTCGGGATTCACGTCTAAATATGTTTTCACTTAGCGCCGTACGGTTTCGAGCCTCCATGAAGTTCTTATTTATAGCTTTTTGCAAATAACAAGCTCGGAAATTATCGAAAAAATAATACAAGTATACGATATGCAATGCGATCTGCATACTCTTAAGGTTGGAATTTTGTCATCTTGGGATTTTGTCGATTTTGACACGAAAACGCTAAAAATAGACATAACGTCGCAAAATCTCGGTCTCGTTTTCAAGAGAAAGAATGAACGTTTGTTCCAGTACCTACTGCTTCGATATCGGCGGCATTCGTGGGCGTCGCGAACTGCACGCGTAAAGCGAACCCACGACTTTCGACTTTCTGGATTCGGCATGTGTACACAAATCGGATCATATGTCGGAGACTAATTATCCGATCCGAGTGAACTAAGTGTTGTTTTGAAGAGGGGTGTATGTGTTGCAGTTCGGCCGGGGCTTCAACTCAGTATCTCAAAAACTCAGAAAGTTACGAGGCTGTGAATTCGAAAATGTCTGAAAAATTCCCGATTGTCTTAAAATCTGACGATATATAAATGCAAAGTCTAAGCAGAATTATAAAAATCGAGCCCGAATGCATAGAGTACAAAATTCTAAAGAGAATAACACTGGAAACGACGGGGCCCGAATTCAAATTCAACGCGCTGTACTGCCGCAAATATAGGAAACGTGAACGCGCTCGAAAAATTCGGGCGGGGTCTGACGAGCCTGGGTCAAGTGTGGGTATGGATTTAAATTTAATGTAATTTAAATTTACTATACACGATTTACGTTTTTCACGAAAATAACTGCAGCGGTGCTCGAAGTTGCCTGATTTTTTCGATAGCCAATAGACTGCTGGTTAAACACGTAACGGATTCCACATCAAGTTGATTTCGGGGGAATTTCCTTTGCGTGGAAAATAAGCCAATTATATACCTCTACGGAATCATAAATTAGCTTTATGTAAACTGAAACATATGATCACTTCTATGAAGCGTGCCTCATTAAAAAGCTCTTAGATTGTCTAAGAATCGTGATATAGCCCAGTCCCATAACGAAAGTACCTACGAGTATATACTTTTGGCAGCCGTGGAAGAGGACGAAAGCTTGAACAACGGGAATGCTGTCCGACAACTTCAATGTGGATCATGCAAACGGGTGAAAATTCTGACACGTTCGGCTTTATTGTTGTCGGAGAGTTTGCGAGGGACCCATCCAGCTACTTTCCAGACTTTTCCGAGTTTTTTGAGACGACGAACGATAGTTGAATGGTCCACATTGAAGTCTTCGGCCATCATTTGAGTTGTCAAGCTTTCATCCTCTTCTACGGTTATCAAAACTGCCTGGTTATCGAAATTCGATGGTCAACCTCTTCCTGGCTCATGTTCCAAGCTAACGCCGCCAGATTTGAAACAGACAAACCGTTCCCTGCATCGAGTTTCGCTGATTGTTCCTTCGCCAAAAAGGTCAATGAGATCGCGAAATGATTGCGCGATTTTCCATCGTCTTTCGAAGCGGTAAAACATAATATGACGAATATGAGTATAATTATCGATGCGCATTTTTATAACCTGAAAATAAAATAAGATTTTTATTAAAGAAAAGTAAACAAAAAAGGCAATTTTTATTAACAAAAAGCCCGCCTACAAAACGTTTGATAATTATGCACTAACCCAATAATTTAGTACCAGAACTCACAACCCCGTAGGTCTATCTCGAATCGTACTATGAAAGAAAGGAACCGAATAATTATGATTAGTTAGAAACGATATAAGGCTCACCCGACACGACCCGATTCTCTAAAATATTTACTGAGAAACGCGAGTGTGCCATATACTCGTATGCAACTCAATCACCCATCCACACCTTTTCCCATGGTCAACAAAAAGTAAAAATAAAAAAGATCCAGATGCTGAAGAAAGTGAATCCTCATAGTCTGGGACATGGCTTGCACGTAGCCAATTTCGGAGCTAACACCCCGTTACCAGATAACGAAACTCCTCAAGCCCTAGCCGACGCTCGCAGGCATACGGCAGTTTCAGCCCAGCGCCGAGCTGTGGACTTTCCTTGGGAGCATATCTCGTTGGAAATTGTTTGCTCCGCGCAAAGAGAGAACGAGAGCGGGATGGCGATGGAGATCGAGTGAGAAATGAAGCGACCAAGAGAGAGAGCGAGAGAGAGAGCGAGAGAGAGAGAGAGAGAGAGAGAGAGAGAGAGAGAGAGAGAGAGAGAGAGAGAGAGAGAGAGAGAGAGAGAGAGAGAGAGAGAGAGAGAGAGATGAAAAAGTGCACGAAGCGTCGTGATGAGCCGGTAAAACGGACGACGCGAGCTTTATGGACGAGTCGTCTTTACTCTCACGTTGGTTCATAGTGAATTTGAGTTTGAGTTTACCCATTTTCCAGATAACCCTCCCAGCGAACGAGACTCTTAGACTCGGCTGTTTGCAACGGCGCGTCCGCTCTTCGAGGTAAAACGTGTCCCTGCTTAAGAGCCGCGAGCGACGGAAATAATTCACAGAAATATAAATGAGGAATTAATAAAATTCTATTTTTTTACTTATGTGGATGAGAAAATTGGACATGTTTTTGGTGTAAAAAAGCGACTCAAATGCACTTTGTTTGGTTCAATTTCCAGATTGTGAAAACGAGCTGGGCCACAATTAGAGCTAGTAATTTAATGAATCGAAGTTTTTGGAGAAGGCTCAAAAAGGATTCGAGTGGATAGTTGGCTATAGTAACTTTCAATTCTGTATTATGATATACGACGAAAACCTCGAAACTTTTATGACATTTTGTAATCGTATCGGGTTCTCGTTACTATCTTGGATAACCTAAGAAATGGATAAAAGCTCGTGTGAAAATTCATCCGTCGGAGGCGTTCGATAATTACTCGAAAACTGTGGTTTACGAGCAAAAGAAAGTAACTCGAACGGAGTGATAGTAAGACAAGCGAAATCCATACGAGCAAACAGTGAGTAAAAAATTCACGATTGCACTCGTGCAATTGTGGAAGGAAGAGCGGTGACTTGAAAATTCTTCGGGTATCCAGTTATCGTTGGACAGGCGGCGGGTCTAGACAAATAAATTTCCAATGTATCTTGGGAGAAATTTCACTTCGGAGTGCATGCGTGTGTGTATTTGTGGGAGGTGGAAAAGGCCGAAGGTATATAAACCTTGGGCGTGTATCGACCGGTTTCTTTTCCACCCTCTTTCCTCTCGTTTCTCTGGTTTTCTCTTCTGAAATATAAAATATATAAGTACCACGTATCCGCTCGGTACGAGAACATTCGCCCGCGTCTCGTTTTACTTTACCCAAGTTTTTACGGCTTCCCATAATATTACGAAAGTTAATGAACGCCATAGATTGTCATTTATTTATTTCCATGTCCTTTTATTTCTTTCCAGAATGCAAAAATATGGGCATGAATGTGCACCGGAAATATTAAGCTTGCGGAGTATTGCGGACAAGTGCGATCTACACGAATGGAAAACGTACCAATTCGATTGAGACAGTATAGAAGGTTTATACAAGGTAAAATTTAAATCCATCGTAGGTAACAATACATGAAAAATGTGGATCGAAGATGAAAATAATTATTGCACTTCCGACCTTGTATCGTGCCCGCAGCGTCGAACCCATATGAGCCGCGAGCCTCCTACCTTATTCTAAATCTCTCAGCATTAGCCTCGCGGTAATTTCTTGATTGCTACAACGAATATCCATACTTTCACAGCTTGGCACACGCGTCGTCTCCTTAAAAGTAAGAACGTAAAGAAGAAAAAAACACGCGCAGCACCGCCGGATTCGTATCAAATGGTCATAGAGTACATTCCTCCTGTGGTTCGTCTATGACGCGGTCCTTTTAGATCGATCGAAGGAGCGTCGTCATTGATAACCGTAGAGGTGTTAAGGTGATAGAGACCTTGTGTATATTTGCTCACCTCCATATCGATCCTGATCAAGGCGATAAGCAATAATATACGAGTCATCGATCAGAGGTAAATGGTGCAGATGTACGGTTTAAGTATGTCGAGATTTTTACAGAAAATCCTCAAAGATTCGAGTCCTTGTTGCGAAGCGCGAAGGTCAGGCAACGTGCTTTTCGAGGTGAGACGATAATACGAGAACGAAGGTCTCTCAATCAATGAAATTATTGATCAGCAAAAGGATGTCTTTTTCAAAGACACGTCAGCTGTACGCTCTTATAATACTATATATATATGAAAGAGTAATCATTGCTTTACGAATCCTTTGTTCGGTTTAATAAACGTCTAGCTCACATTGAAAAACCATTGAAATCTAAGAATTTACATAAAAATTACGTAGTTTATTACAGTTCCAGAGAAAAGAAGTTTTTATTTGGCTTTATCCATTGAATAATTCACAACAATAGTCCGATATTGACGTTCCATACCTCACGCTACATACTAACAGGTATTTATCTATTCTCTGGAATAGATTTTGAATGATGTTCGTTTGAAAATAAATGACAATTTTCTATAATATATTAGACTTACATTTGTACTTAAACCATGCCGTTCATCAGACCTTTTAATAAAATTATGGACTGTTGCCACGTACAATCGGTAATCGATAAAACGAACATTACTATTTTGTAAAAGTCCCCCGTATTGCCATCGACGTATTATATGATTTTCATGAACGATGATTCCATTTGGAGACGGAAAATTCTTCGCTCATCACAAAATGCACTTGGCTCATTCTCTATAACAGTTTAAGACTAAAGTCTTAAACTGTTATAATATATAATTACGCGAACAACTCACTTGTTGGCGTAATTATATTTATTAAAATTGAGAAATTTATATATTTTCACTGATAAATCCATCAACTATTTCTCGCTTTCCGAAATTTCTACCATCGCACGAGTCACTATGTAAGATACCTACTAGTAGATGTCCTCAAATTCCGATAACACGATGTTCATTACAACATTACTTCGGTACTTTTGATCATTTGTATCAATAGTTTATGCATTATTAATCGTTAATATAATAATAATTAATTATAATGAGTGTAGACTGGGTTAATTATTTCTACGTTGGTACGATCATAAAGCGAGATATTGATCCAGGAGTACAACGCCGGCGCGATGTGTGTTTTAGTACACCCAGAATATCGTTGACAACCAAACCGGAGTCGTGATTTTCACGCATATCCCGCAGTAAGTACCTACCTACGGATTATCTTCTTCGATCCTCGCAGTTACGTACTAAAGCTTCGATACACGCGAGAATAGAACTCTAGAAAGAGCCCAAGTAAAATCGAGTAAGAATATTGATAAATCGGTCGCGCGTTGAATAATTCTGGCTAGCACTATATGGGGTGTTAAGCAACTACCTGGACATAGAAAATACCTAGTTAATTGGGATCAATCCAAGTAAAACGTTTTTTTTTTGTTATTGCCCTGCGATGAAAATTGACAGAGATATTAATTCGTAAAGTTTAAAAAATGCAAAAGGGCCCCTTGCGGTTAAATGATACCGAAAATTATTTTCTCTTATCGTGCCGACTCATTTATTAATAGTTATTTTATCGAGATCTGCAAAAATAAAGAAGAGAAAACAACAATCCGCAAAGAAATAGAAAGTCCTGAGCGGGGCTGAAACCCCCAATTCGGGTATTTATCGATAGGACGTTCGATTACATTGGCTTATAGCTCAAACTTTCAATCTTTGCGAATTAACCCTACAACGCATGACTGGGGTCCAAACGCATCCCACGCGACCTTTGAACTACGCTCCTGCACTAGCCAGCTATTTTATCGACTCCTAATATGAACCATAATTTTTAATTTGAAGGTCTGTGATTAGTGTCAGGTCGGTCGCAGCTTCAGTTGATTATTTACATTCGCGCAGTAAACTTTGAAATGATGTTTGGGATGTGTACGGACCCCAGTCGTGAGTTAACATTTGACTTTTATAACGGTAAGTCGATTTTATATTTTATATTGTAATCAATATTTTATATATATGTTTTTCCGCAATATCAGAATAATATTCAAATATATTATTTACGGATTTGAATAAACAATAATTATGAAAAAAAATTGTACAGGCAATGCCTGGGCCACAAACTCCTATTTTGCACCGAGTGTACTGCTGTTCATTTAAGTTGTATAGTTCTATAAGTTTCATAGTGTATAATTCATCCTATCGAAGCAGTTTAATATTTTGTGCGGATTTATAATACAATTTCGGATTTTCGTAATTTTCAATGTCCCAAATAAATATATTTTTCTAACCGAATAAAGCGACAGTAATTGTTTTCCATAAGTCCGATGTCTCCCCTTCAAAACACGCTTGAGATTTTCAGGTCGGTTAAACGGTTGAAAAGTTACAAATTTTTATAACGGCAATGAGCTTTTTGTCAATTTTTCCCGGTTTTCAGTCTTCGAATGCATTTTTAATTAACTAAATGTGAATAAAATCAGATTTCTCCTACACCATTCTCTTCATTATGAAACAACGAAGAAAACCATGTATGAGAAAACCTGTTTATCAGCATGGGACCGGTTTTACAAACAACTAAAGTGTAGGGTGCGTTCGGACCCCAGTCATGCGTTCGAAGGTAGACAAATTAAGTCATGCGTTGTCGGGTCAATATCTCGGTTAATTTTATCGCAGGCGAATTAAAACAAACAATGCCAGCCACCTAGGTATTTTCTGTGTCCAGGTAGTTGGCTAATACCCGTATACATAGTATAGGTTGGCTTGCTTGTACATGCCGAGGCTCGACAATTACAATTAGCCTAAATGCAGATCGCGGTTTACAACGTATTGGACATCTTCGAGTCGCGCAAACTGTGTATGCACAGATGGGCCAAAAAAGAGTCTGTCGTCTCTAATTTGCTCATTGTCACTTGCGACAATGGCCATTTATATTACGAGCACTTCTCCCTCAAGAGCTGCATTGCTTCAGTGAAAGGCCAATCAAAATAAATTACGTAATTTTAATCAATAGTTGCCTTAAAAAAGTGCAAATATATACATATTAAAATAAAGATAATTTCAGACAATACTGCAAAATAATTGACGAACTTTGTGATTCGTATTATCATCATTATTATCAGAATCCCTCTAAATTATGGTTTCCATTGAGTAGAGTTATGAAATTCTGTCAAATATTGCATATGCAGAATAATGTATCGAATTGTGAACTCTGCTGTTGAATTCAATGTTTTATTACGCATTAATGTCACTCGAAATAACTATTCACATAATTTTCAATATGGTAGACATTCTGTTCAATTTTTGTAATTGCTTTTAGATATAAAAAAACGTCACCGAATGAATTTGTTATGAAACTCTATATATTCAACTTGGTTTGTACGTGGCTTTACGTATAGTAATTCCTAGAAAATACAATCGTGTACCATTTATTGAATTATATGTGTAATATAATTATCTAGTAGAGGGCGGGACAATTTCAGAGAGGATCGATCGTCGATAGGATTATTTTCGAAAATTGGAAATGCTTTACAAGGAAGGAGCACGAGGTGAAAATTATTTTCGAGTGTCGGTTGTGACTCGTAGGCGTTAGCTTCTTTAATCACAAATACAACATCTTCCCGGAGCCTCGTCGATACATTTTGTTGCTAAACACGTTCTCATGGTTACGGGTGTGCGATGGATTTTCGTACTTCAAGCTCAGGATCAACGATTCAATCAATATTCGATTGACAACATATTGACTATTGAGACGGGAAATTCGTTCCCTAACTTGCCGCAGCCTGGATCAAGGACTGACAGGGCTCTGTTTCGTAATAATTTTTGCCCGATAATTTCGGGCAAGCGCGTTTCCTTCGATAAGGCCTTCTGGGCTAATACGAGCGGCAAGATATGATTTTAATATATTAAGTACTTATCACAATATGTATAATGGTCTAACTAAACAAACTGTCTCCTTGTCACCGGAATGATCGATGCAACCGGAGTCAATGACAAGTTAAGACTTTCGTTCTACGTTCGATTTTCCTATAGTTTCGCGTGCTCGGCTCGCCTTTTCAGCAAAAGAAAAGCGTAATTTTATTCATTTTTTCACGAGTCGGAAATTGCAGTAGTTATTTATCGAAAATATCAGTTATTGCGAAGAAAATAAGGCAACGCCGAAATCAGCTGCCTAAACAGAAAAGATATATTTTTCAAAAAACCTCCCGGTTGGGACTGTCTTCATAAAAATGCAAAAGTCGGTATTGTAACCGTATCGTTCAGAAAGTGTGGAATAATTAATAACCTAATTATAATTCTTTGCTAGTTATAATATACAATGAATTTAGATTGTAATCAGAAAATATATGACCAGACCCAAACATTTGTTTACAAAAATGCTGCGTATCTAACCTAATCGGCTACGTTCTCCAACTGTACTCGATATAAAAGATAAATTATTATAATAGTTAATCCTAGAACCCTGAGCATGGGTCGTTTGTGTCCATGTCAGGTCTTTCAACGTGAGGCACTATTAGATCCTTCAATTTTCAAAATAGATACGGTCGAAATTTCTCATTTTTTAAGTGAAACTTCTTTAGGCGCGGTAGGTGTAAAACCGAGCTAGGTAGGTGTAAGTCGACCTAGCGCTCTGACTTCCCACTCTTTCTGCCACTCGAACGAAGTGGGGCGAGTACGAGTTTGTGCGTAGGGTTCATAGTCTAACTACGACAAAGAGTGAGAGATTGGGGGGGGGGGGGGAGAGAGAGAGAGAGAGAGAGAGAGAGAGAGAGAGAGAGAGAGAGAGAGAGAGAGAGAGGGAAAGAGAGTTATGATGCGTCCCAGTTTATAGACAACCAACGCGTTCGATTTCATTGGCATTTCATATAATGTACAAAAATATATGATATGCCGTTGACGATCCCGAAAACAAATGCGGAACGCCAAAATAATGCCGTGATAAAAAACAGGTGACGAAAAATCTAGCAAAAAGTTCGACAGACCGTGTGCGAAAATTTCGTGCTAAGAAACACTTATTAATTGTCATTTCTTGCACTGATATTAGGGAACATAACCTCACATCTCGTGAACCAGACAACATGGTTAACAGTGAGAGAGTCAATTTGCAGCAAATAATACTTCAACAAGTGCAATATTAAATGATGTGAATATGAGTAATTTTAATTCTAGTATTGTTCGACCTTGCAGTGACTCTCAACGCCATAAATCAGTTCATAATGAATAAAAAACAAAATTATAAATAACAACTTTCACCAGGTGCGCTCTGTTTGCAATCGATTATGGTTCACTGATGTTTTGAAAAGTGCGCTGCAGAATATGAAGAATTTTTGTAAATAATACTACCGGATATTGAAATGGATAAAATAGCTATCTGTTCGACTTGTCGAACTACACTGTCGATAAGAAAATTGCTGCAATGTCTTCATACTTACAACGATTTTAAATGCCTTGCGATACCGGTGTATTTACCTCCACTGGATGTAATGTCAGAGAAACTAATTTGTCCGAGAATTCCGTTCATGCAAATACGATGACTATGACACGTACATGGACAGTATGGCATTTACGATCGAATAATTGATATGCCTGTTTCCGTAAATACAATGGTTAACTTGCTACCACTAGAAATAGATGATGATCATTGCATTAACGTTCATATGAAACGAAAAAAAAATCCCATTTTCTGTTGTTCACACTGATATTGAGGAACATAACCTCAATATATATATTCCACCTAATGAGACTGTTGAAAACATAATAGAGTTTTCCACCGAATTCTATTAGCATTTACGGTTGAGGGTTCGGAATGGCTTAATAAAGATTATAATAAAATGCTTATAAGCGAAGACTTCAACGTAAACTTTGCATCGGAACAATCAAAACTACTAATAGAATTTTTTTTAAGTAAATTATGATTGGAAATGGTAAATAATCGTAATGAAGGCGACAACAAGATCAAGAACAACTCGAGATGCAGTATTTGCAAGACATTTAGACAAAATTGAGTCAAGAATATTTATATCATATTTTAGGTATGACAAGCCAATGGTTTCAATGGTAGAATTATAAAAAATTAAATATCATAAAGTGTTAATAAAAATTCGAAAAACAATTAAATGAATTCTGATTTTTATAGAATAATATATGTACTATGTTACGTAATATTGCCAATATATTAGTTCGCATCAACCTCCAGTCTTTGTTGCTCTCCTTCTTGCTCTGACGCCCCCTGCTCATTCTTATATGAATTTCATTAAAATGTCCGAAAAAAGTTACACTTCAGCCGTGTGGTCTATGCACACACTATTTTTTATTTTTTTTTTTCCCCAGAAAGGATGTGATTTCTACTAATAACTCGCGTAGGAATTTTGTATTTATTTCGAAAACAACAGAAAATATGAAGTTTCACACATTCTATTGTAAACAGCCTACATACTTCCGAATTTGTATAAAAATGTTTATTGAAAAGTGAATTTTCAGGGCTGGCAACAATTTTATCGCATAATTAGGAGTCCAGTCCTATGATTTTTTTTCGATCTTTCCTCACAGAATAACATAGTGAAATAAGCGACGGACGCAGAGGACCCATGTTCAGGGCTTACAGGTGCTAAAAACCATAACATGGGACTAGGGTTAATCAATAATTATTATAGTGTTATCAATGATATAACTTTTATTTAAATGTTATTAGGGTTCAACACGCGCGGCGCTGAGCCGTACGATCGGGGACTCGGTAATTTGGACGGTTGAAAATCATTCCGTTTTCGTTGCGAATGTTTAAAATGTTATATTATCATTAGAAAATTATGTTTAGATAGAAAGTAAATAGGTGAATCTCCAAAATAATTGTATCGATCGGTTTCAAATATTAGCCCCGCAGATTTGGCTGAGAATTGTCCGTTTCTTCATTTCGGATTCGATTTAAAAATAGTGAATATCATTTATTACTTAACGAAATTCACAATTTCTTGGAAAACAAAAAAAAAACAGAAAAAAACACACGTGATACACATTTATGATAGTTATTATTTCATTCGATCTCGTTCCTGTATGCTTGCCTATAATTTGTCGGCATATTAATGATTTATTATAAAATTGTAGACAAATTGGCACGTGTTAATGGACATGAAATAATGTAATCGTTAATTAAATAATTACGAGGGAATATGAGGCGCGCGGTCTATGGCCGAAGCGAAACGATATTTCATCACTCGTAAAATTACTAGGTACTGTGTATTAGTTTTATGAGCAATGCAACATAAACATGCTAATTGTAGTGACCTAAAGCTCTGGACGACGAACGAGAAGGCGAAACGGCTCGTTTAACGGGCCGAAACTTTTGTTTTTAAGCGTTACAGTCGACCGATGGCACGTTCCGTGCCAAGTGACGACTCGACTCTGCGCGGCCCTTTATACCTATACGCACCTGGAAATAGCCGCGACGCGCTAAATGTCTACGTGCTTCCGCGATTTTCCTCGCGCTACAACGAGCCCGAAAGACCAGACACAGTTTCTTTTCTACCTTCGTTGACAATAGCTTTGTATATTTCGGCATAAATCTTAAAGCGTGCTAGTTGATTTCCTGATCATCGATGGCGTCTTCAAAACGGCGTGCTGTTACATATATTTCAATAACAATCCTAATTTCCTAACGAGAAAGTTGGAGTTGCATTGGGAATATAGACTGCTTAGAAGGGTTGGGAAGGTTGTAATCAAGAGCCGGTCCCTTGAAGGAATCCTTTCGAATCTCCCGACCATTACGATAAATCACAGCAGAATTATCGGCAACTTCGCATACGGAAAGATTTTTCATTATATAGACATAACTACCTGGTTTTCGGTTCTTAGCTCCACGAAATCGAAACGCCAGTCAAATTCAATGTCCCATATCACAATTCAGTACTTATTTGCGTGTGTTTTGGAACGACCCGAGATGACTCGAAGAGACGCGATAATAAATAGCCGCAGCTGACGTTGATGTTTTGATAACGTAGGAGGCGACAGGCGTCAGGAGAATAGCGACTGTGCAGGGCGCGAAGAGAGAAGCGGTTGCAGGTATCGAACGACGACGGCGTACAGTGAAGGACCCGAAAGCGGAGGGTGAGAGGTTCGCGTAGGCATGGCAACCATACTACCATTTTACCCCCGCATCGCGTTCGCGAGCAACGTATCTCCCATTGTAAAGATAAATCCCATATGTAAAACGTAAACAGGGTATGAATCGGGGTCTTTAAAGAGAGACTTGCAGCATCTCGGCATCTCGGTAAGCAACGCAATTGAACGACAAAATTCCAAGTCAGAAGTCACAGATACTTGACGAACTATGGTCATCACAACGCTCGATACGTTTTTTGATCGTTTCGTTGCCGAATTTCTTCCTTTTTATACAAATGGTCGTCGATAAGGTGTTTTATAATGGGCGAGCTCGGAACAAATCTTGGAAATTATAACCATTATCGATGATGACAAACTCGCTGCTCAAACGTTACCGTTTCTTTGCCCCGTGGGGAGTCTCAAAGAACAGGTTGCCGTGTCGGAAGATTAAGATGAATATTCTCTTATAAAAGTATTAACTTTGAATATTATTCGGTAGATTAGATCAATCCTTAGCATCTGCCTTTACGTCGAGGACGCCTAGACCATAGAACTCATCGGTAAACTAGCTGTACTTGAAAATACCGCGATCATAATTTTTTTGTGTGTTGAAAAACTTTCAAAATACCGAAATAAAAACAATGATCCATTTGCACAAAGGTCTGTTAATTTATTACAAATAGTCCGCAAGTATATTTCCGTGCAAGTTTTTCGATGAAAAATTCATACTAATCACGCGATTTTTGTTCGATAGATCGATCTCTACTTCTGGGAAAAGATTATATGTGGTTGCACTGGAACATGTATTAATAATATTCATGGTGGAAAACAATTGTTTAACGAAGCCGTTATTTTATGTGGGCGTTACCACGATGAGGGCTGTCTATGACGGCATAGAGTTCGTACATGGGCGTATTCCATGCTCAAATCTGTATAGATTAGAAAAATCGTTCAATCCACAGACAATTTTAAACAAATGGATTTCAATCATTTTTGTGAGTTGTTTTGGATGTATTTTTGTACATTATATGAAATGCCAATGAAATCGATCGCGTTGGTTAGGTATAAACTGGGACGCATCATAACTCTCTCTCCCTCTCTCTCTCTCACTATTTCTCGTAGTTAGACTATTAACCCTACGCATACACTCGCAATCGCCCCACTTCGTTCGAGCGGCAACAAGAGTGGGGAGCGCGCCAGTTTGGCTTACTATCCCTACCACTTCCGTTACCCATTTTCGTTTCATCCAGATCGGTTTTACACCTACCGCGCCTAAAGAAGTTTTACTTAATAAAACTGCAAACCTGATTGTTGATTAAAGACTGTTAACTAACATGTATTTATTTAATGATGTGACCTATCTTCACCTCAACATCTGCCCCGGATTTCACGGCAATTGTTTTTGTTCGGACCAATTTTAACTTAGCAATTGTTACGTAGACGAGGGTTGTAAATCCTGGTCCAGAAGGATCATGAGAATGATCACTGACAGTACGAGCCGCGAACTCCCACACTGCAAATTAATGGAATGAAGGTATCTTTATTGATGGAAGGATTAATAAACTAAACAAGACGGTTCTTTAAACAATGGACATTTAATAACTTAAACAGTGTATTTAAATTGTGCGAACATCAACTGCTCACTTCGTTATTTTGTTGATCGCGTACACCTTGTAATTGTAACTTTTAATAGTCGAAAAAGGTTAACAGCGATTCTTACTCTTTGCACGATTTGCAGAGGGTAGCAGAACAAGAAGTGCCGCGTCGAACCTCCGGAAAGTAACTGAATACGAAACATAATTTCGTTTCTTAGGAAAAATGAATCGCCAAAAATCTCTCCCCCCCCCCCCCCCTCACGTGAAAGGAGGAGAAATTATCGAGGACGCCTTACAGTGATTCGTCAAGACAGAGCGAGGACCAATGATTGGATTGGCCAATCATTCTTGACTAATTATAGCCGATCGTGCCCGGTGCGTGTTCGCTGGTAAAGAAAATATAAAAAGGGTAAATCCGTACTATAAAAGGTTATAAAGCAACGGACGAAGACTCGAGATTTTCCGATCGTAAAACATCTGCGTACCTAATGTTAGAAACAGCAAATTTTTCGAAGGTTTAAAGAAAAATCCCAAAAATAAAAATATCGAGAATTGACGTGTAATAAAAGGTTCTTTTTTGGCTCAAATAATATTTCTACATCTGGTCCGCAGACCTGACAAGAGATTGGGAAATTAAAATAAAGATTGGACTGATGATTTTAAATTCGGGGATAGAATAATTATACACGATTCCGTCCCGCGATGGAACAACAATCAAAGTTGCGTACAAACCTCGTTCGAACTTGGAAAGTTTACGAAGATACGGTAAAGTAATCAGAAATTAATGGACACATTGCTCATTTCCGTGGTCCTTCTAATGGGTTCGAGCTCGATAATTCAAAGGCTACAAAAGCACGTTGATAGAAATCGTTTTATAACAAAACATACCGAACATTTATGAATATTTCATTTACGAAACATTATTTGAATCCATTTAGAAATTTGCGGAAATATTTCTTTACCCACCGCAGAATGTTTACCCAAGATTACCGCGAAGTGAACATGACATGTTCGGTCCAAAATGGAATAAGGTTTCGACGAAGTCAGTAAAGTGAGTGAAAGGGTTTATGGTCGAACACGTTCGCACCGAATTGGAATGTCTCATGTAACGTATATTGACTCGGGTAAAAGACCCGAGTCGAAATTGTTACTACTCTTCTCAATCTCCGCCACCAACCGCTCAATACCAGCGCGCCCTCCGGGTAGAATTTAGTGTCATCAAGGACTCTCCCCAACCCGCTCTCGATTTCAAGTTCTCAAAGTACGAAGCTCCAGAGCCGACTCTCGATTCTAACCCAGCCCCGTGAGCCTTCCCAATCCATCCTTGATCCAAATGTTGCTTCGAGCCTACCTATCCGTTCTTTCGATTTTAATAGAAGTGACCACGGTTACATTTAAAAAAATCCCACTTAAATTTTTTCATGATTTCAGTTTAACACCAATTCCCCATAAAATATATAATTTCCATGTAATTATCTGAACATTTGAATAGAAGAGAGTTATTCAATTCTATATAACTAAATATCAGCTATAAAAATATAAAATGCGGGAATAAGGATTGAAATAATAATAATAATAATAATAATATCCATAAAACACAATCACTTCATTAAGTAATTACAAGATTAACCGGTCTCCTTTTTTTTTATTATTAAAATGAAGAGGCAACTTTGTATTGGTTAAGAATTCAACGTTTTAACATAACTCTTATGTTTATCGTTTTGATGCTATACAGAGGCTAGCTTAATTATTATACGCAAACTTGAATTTTGTTAGTGATGTTTGAAAGACTGTATCTCAGTGAAAAATGGTCGTATCAAGATAACAAAAAAAAAGCATTTTGAAGCTCCAAGATTCTAGTTTTGAGATCTCCTCGCCAACAATTTTAACCCCTTCCCGTACGAATTAGCGCGACGAAATCCGAATCAAAGCGGCATGGGTGAACGCGTAATATATGCATTTGTATCACGTAAAACAGATATATATATATATATATATATATATATATATATATATATATATATATATATGTATGTATGTATATGTATATAGACGTGGTATAAACTGAGCCACGATTGCTACTGCCGAAACAACGTTTCACGAGTCTGACTCGTGAAAAAAAGGGAAGGAGTTAATGAGCTACGGTTACTACGCAATCAGAAGAAATAGTGCGAAGAAATTTGACCAAATCTTGCCATTGGTCGTCGATATCTCAGCAACCAATGAACGCACCTTTTATTTTCTGTGCGATCATTGGTTGCTGAGATATCGACGACCAAAGACAAAAGGACCCTTTTTTCATTAAAAGTCGGATATCTCAGCCAAAAATTGACGTAAAGAGATAAATAAAAAAGCAAATTGAAGATGAAGCAATATGCTATCTGGTCCACGTATTTGTTTAACTAAAAAAATGTCTAAGCCCGTGGACCAAAACAAAAAATAGACAAAATTTGGCAAAATTTCTTCGCGCTATTTCTTCTGTTTGCGTAGTAACGGTAGCTCATTAACCCCTTCCCGTACTTTCACGGGTCTGGCCCGTGATGAAGATTTTGTCCCTAACGTGAGTATCACGAGTAGGACTCGTCGACTAAAAGTCGAGGCAAACGTAAACGTAACGAGTCAGACTCGTGAAACGATGTTTCGCCAGTAGCAATCGGGGCTCAGTTCTTACCACGTCTATATATATATTTCTTTTACGTGATACAAATGGATATATTACGCATTAACCCATGCTGCTTTGGTCCGGATTTCGTCGCGCTAATTCGTACGGGAAGGGGTTAAAATTGTTGGCTAGGAGATCTTAAAACTAGAATGTTGGAGCTTCAAAATGCTTTTTTTTTTATCTTGATACGACCATTTTTCACTGAGATACAGTCTTTCAAACATCACTAACCAAATTCAAGTTTGAGTATAATAATTTGGCCACCCTTTGTATATGAAAGTGTTTTTTTAGGAGCCCACTTAGGCCTTCAGAAAATCCGCCGCTTCACGAAAAAACGACGTTAACATACTTCCCACATTTGTATTGGATACTCCCGGTCTGTTTCGCGGGCACCTGCCTCTCAAGTGCATAGGTTATTCAAATTTAAATATACAACACTTCGAACTTACAAGGCGGTAGCAGTGTGTGAGAGAGAGAGAGAGAGAGAGAGAGAGCCGTTGCCAGTCGACGATGTAGTAAGTACAATGACGCGCGTCCGCTTCGCTACTTATTGTTAGGTGCTCGTTCACGCATCCAACGGTAGCGACGGATCGCAATTATTCATTTTGACAGTTTCTTCGAGATGGATTGTGATTGGCTGCCCGTTGCTTAGCAACCGTATCCCACCTTGGAGCGAAATACTACAAAGGATAATGATGGTACTCTCGAGCACACAGTTTTAACATGCTCGAGGTGTCGTGTGTCAACGAGTCGTGTAAAAAAGCAGCCATGGCCGCGTGTATGTACTACAGCAAGATACCTCTCAACCCTTGCATCACGTACGAGCACGTGAACGTACGAAATGATCAAATGGATCGCGATAAAAATTGATATAGTAATTGACGCAATGTTATCATCGCCTTATACATAACAACAGCATTCGGCTATCGGCAAATAGTTACCGTTATCGGATAATAATTCTGGGGGTATAATCACGGGTTTCCCAAATATCGTATTGAGCAACGATTTCGGCAGACATTTCTTTTTTTTCCTTTTAAGGAACCATTATTTCTCTAGCGGCGAAATGAACCGCGGTAACACCTAGTCTATTTTCAATTATAGTATACAGTGATGACGAACAGTGTCGCGTACGCGAGAACACGGCACGAGAGCCATGTTCTAGCTCTATACATGGTCAGGTGCCACGAGGGATTTCAAATTGTTAGAAAATATGGACATGCAAACCCTCGATGAGACGACGACTATTACACGCAAACTATAGTAACGAACGTTTTCCCGTTCGGTATATCGCACCACATCTAACAATAAGTACCATACACATATTGGTTGTATAGCGGAGCACCCGTCTTCAATGTTTATTCTAAAAAACCTTTAAAAACACCATTATAACTAAGCGTGCAGAATACGTATCAAGATATCAGCAGATATGAATGCCACTCGAATAAAGCATAATAATTCAAAATGATTTTTCAATACAAGAAATAATAATCGGACATAATTCGAATTTATTTTCATAATAAACGCTAATACCTTACATGTTCGTAATATAGGTTATGAACACAGCCTTTCTAAAGTTTATGTAGTCGCAAAAAATAAGTTTATTGTGTCTTTCTCGGGACTCGGGAAAACTTGAACTCGGTGCTTCGAGGCACTTCCAGGTTTTCCGCATCGTCGCCACAGCAATGTAACGTTTGCATCGCGAGTATATTTTCTCGATTACCTTCCGTACTTATTTCTTTCTCTAGTAGAACTGGCTCTTGAACGAGGAATTTTGTTTCTACCAAGAACTTGTCATAGAGCATAACGTCCTCCTATCGTACATAATAAATTTAAGCTTCCGATCTATCAAATTTCAACGATGATTTATACATAATGTTATACAAACATCGGAAGTTCAGATTTCTATCTTGATTATTCGATTGGAAGACGCTTTTTCGAATGATTTTTCATTCCATCGCCGGCACAACAACAAAAACTCGTGCACCTCGGCTCGGAAAGTTTCAATGACAAATCCCGTGTGGAAGCTGATGCATCCTTGATTACAATGCCACATTGCCAAGCTGATCCCACAAACGATCGACTATTGAGTAAATTAGACTTCCTTTTACAGGCCTTTTTACAATTGACTCGAAGGTCGATGTATCGTCTCATATGCGACGTTTGTTTCTAAACAAGATTAAATCCATTCACCATACCGTTTGTGATCTTAGACCCGTCATATTATTAAAAGTTGAATAACATTACCCGATAAACCTGAACTTTGGAATATTTTTTTGATAAACAAACGAGTCGCAAAATACAATAAAGTTGGTGGGATTATGAATTCCGCGAAAGAAAATAACCCTCTTGGATCAATTAAAAATCGCTAAAATATGACAATGTACACTACCGGCGAAAAGTTCTCGGGCAAAAGTTGAAAAGAGGGCCGCGGAACGGGTTTTTATGCCATTTCGCCGGTAGTTGGCCTAAGCCAATTTAACCAACGCCATTTTAAAGAGGAGGGATTTACCTTCGTGTTGGCTTTTTAAAAAATTTTACGATTTTTTTTACAATTAGCACCCAGTTTTGAAAACGACCATTTTTTGTCGTTTTTGACGACACGGCATTGTCTCCAAAAACTTGTGGAGAGGATGCCGCGTGTGGTAAAAAGCGTGCTATCGGCAAGAGGAGGTTTCTTCGACGAGACCAAAGTTTAATATGTAAGTAAACAAATTTAATTATATTATTTTAATGGTATTCAGATCAATCGAGCTTTGACGAGTGAAGTGGATGGAAACAAAAATTCGAAAAAAAATTCTCATGGGCTCAGCAAGAAGTAATACAACTTTTTACCGGCTTGAGGTTTTGTTGTAAACCTCATCGTTTTCGTCCTCCGGAACAATTTTCAAATTATCTATTTTTTCTCAAAAAACGAAATATCTTTGGAAAAAAACATCGTAGCCTAATTCAGCCTAATTCAGTGTCAGCTCCTAAATCATGCCACGTTATTAAACTTTTATTTCCTATATTCTTATTCATTTTTCACGATTAATTAACTTATCTATAACAAAGTATAAAAAATGTATTATATCTAATAAATAAACGAGTTCACTAATAACAAATTTGTTGCGACAAATGTCTGTTTCAAACTTCGAAATAAATACCGTTTATTTAAACGACGACTAACTACGTATTTTTCGAGTCATTCGAAAACGCCATCGGTACTTTTTCCGGCACTGAGCGTTAAAGTATTGAGGGTATCTAGAGAACTATGTCAAAAATTTTGGAACAATAATACCAAGAGCCACTTTTTGCCCCATAATTCTCTGTGTATCTGCCAATTTTTAACCTGATCGGTTGTTTGGTGTTCGTATGATGGTATGATATTTGATGGTTGATCAAATTTTCGAAGCGCATGTCGCCTGTACCACTGCCTCTTAACAACAATCATACAATTTTGATATGTTTAAACGTCAACGGCTTCCTCGTTATACAAAGTTCTATCAATAAGGCCTGAGAAGCTCCAATGTGGCAGCTATGTTACTCTAATTAAGTGTGGTACCTAAGGGTTACGCCTCGTTAGACCGGTATGAAAGATGCAAACCCTCAGATTTCTCTCAAAACTGTTTTTCAAATCGGCAACCATTATATATTGATGACCAATTGGCCGATTGACCGTGAATTTAGAACACATAATCGGTATGCGGTTCTGAACATCGGTAGCAGAATCGATTCGAAAGAAAATCTTTGTATTTCATTTGTATGTCTCACCGGAGGAAAAGAACCCAGGAAAATTTGATAGTTGATTAACGGTCAACAGGCCAAAATTATTTATCTCCATTAATTTTCGTTAAAGGTTTATCGAATCGTTCTTTTTTTCCCAAAAATTAAAAACGTGTTTTTTTACGACCAAATTCAGGTCACGTTACAATAGTCTTTAGGATAAGATTGTATTCATTTGGGTATAAGTACCTACAACGTCATTTTCAACTCAACCAAATAAACATGTTCTTATTGAAAAAAAATCGCTGTTGATTCGTGAAAAATTTTATTCAAAATACTTACATATCGTTTTTTTCTGAATGTTTATAACCGCTATGAATAACATGAATAATATCGAGAGCTCTTTTCATGACTCGACTTTAAAAAAAAACCTGCCGGTCCCAGCATTTGTTCGTATATTTTGTGTTTATATATTCTTTGCTGGCCAGAACAGCCCGGTTCTTCGGTGAGTAAGTACCTGATGCTACGTATACAATGCCCGGAACAAACTAAAGAGGAATCAAGAAAGAAAGGAAGGAAGAAAGAAAGAAAGAAAGGAAAAGAAAAAAAGTCTTAAAACTTTGATAAATGGTTGGTTCTATAGGCGCCGATAAATTCTCGCTATTGGCGTTCCCATCGTCTTCGTGGGAGAGAAACTATAGGAATTCGAATTGCCTAATTAGCATTCCCGAATCGTCCTCTTTCGTCGCACTGTCTCTCGGAACATCCTATATAGATTCTTGTGCTAACGCACTGCCTCTCCGCTGCTGCTTCTACGAATAAACTTCTATGAAGTACGAACCTCACTCCTTCTCTCTGTCTCTCTCTCTCTCTCTCTCTCTCTCTCTCTCTCTCTCTCTCTATCTATCTCTCTCTCTCTCTCTCTCTCTCTCTCTCTCTCTCTCTCTCTCTCTTCCTGCATATATCTGCAATGTCGGCCATCGGAATTAAATGATGGGATTGCACGTGTGTGAAGCTAGCATCTCAAGTCTCAGCATCTCACAAATAAACTGCATAACAAAGTGGCATCCCACATAGTTCTATAGTTCTTGACAAGTTTTAACAATAGTTCCATCGATTTTACTATCAAAATCGCATTTTGAAAAAATGACATGCTAACTTCGCAAACCGGATCTTAGCATCTCATCGGATTTCATAAATTTGAGGGTACTAGAGGTTAAATTAAAAGAGTTCTACGTCCTAAACTTATTTCGCACATAAGTAGTTTTACCGTTTTAAAGTAATCAGGATCGCTAATAATCGTAATAAACAAAACACCCATAGAGAAATGAAATGCTGCAGTATACCCGCTAATTATCAATTCTTTAAAGGTCTTTCATTATACCTAAAGATTATACCGAAAGAGTTCTATTCTTCAAACCTCTCGAAAAAATTATGATTCATTGTTAATAATAAATATCCATGCGTAAGTGAGATGCTGCAGTATACCCGCCGATTATCAGTTCTTTAAAGGTTTTGGATGATAACTAAAGGTCTATTACATAAGTTCCGAAAGAGTTCTTTTCTTCAAACCTGTTAAAAAAAAGTAGGAGTTCATGGTTAATAATAAATATTCATACATAAGTAAGATGCTGCAGTATTTGATCTGAGACGTGACGTGAGGATGACGCCGTACAGGCACAGGTTGAAATGGCTATCCCCGTGAAGAACCGGCGGCTCTTCCGGCTCTTTGGCTATTACCGTTTACCGTTCGCTATTTTTGTGTACCCAGTTATCTAAATGAGATGCTTCCCAGAGAAAATGAGGAAGTGCGCAGGCCAGGCAGGGGTGCAGGGCAACCTGTTTTCGCGATACCTAATCAGCGAACAACAACGTTCCAGCGCTCTTTTCAAGTTGCTGCTGCATATTTGTAGCATTCACTACCGAGCGACATGAGGGGGGCTCTCCGTCGATCGACACGTTCAAAGACCGTCTGTTTAATTATTTACTAAACGCTGAGACGCAGGGAGGGTCAGTCGCATAGATGTGATGTCTATCGCGTCTTTGTTTCTATATTCATTTTATAGTATATATGTTTTATAGTATATATTCATTTGGTAGTATATACGTTACTTTACTTGGCTGTAAGTTTTAGTTTATAATCTCTGTTATTTCTACACTCACCCTACCATCACCAAACTATCAATATTCACGTACTTTAACTAAGTGATACCTTCAATGTACTCCTTAGTTGTAAGTTGTAATTACTTTAACGTTTCGGTATGTATTTTTACTGCTCATACGATGTAATATTTCAGAACTTACCTATCCCATAGCGTGGTAGGGTATAATACATTTCATCAATCAATCAATCAATCTCTTCCTGCTATTCGTCCTTCAGGATAGGCTTTCCATGTAACCGAACTCTCGGGGATAAATGTTTTTTTTCCATCCCATATTTTTTATAAACGTATTCAATGAATTTCATTGTCTTCGAAACTACAGAATTATACGTTTATATACAGATCGGCAGGGGAAAAAGAGAACAATGATTAGAAATTAAATATGTTTGCTCCTCATATTATATTATAGTTGTTACCATTCGTCATATTAGCCGCAATTTTGGAAAAGTTCACATATAGAAATATATAAAATAAGCGCTTGTTTTGCCACGTACCAAAAACGTTTGATCTCTTTTTTCGATACAACGGTCGCGTACACATAATATTATAAATGCGTATTCGTTATTCACATGATCTCGGCCATTACAGTGTGGGTGATTTAATTCGTGATTGTACGTTTCTAGATCGTTATGTGCACGGACGAGTGGGTGTAGGAAAGTCTAGATATATAGCGATGCGTGTGTACGGGGCCACCTACCTGAGATAAGGGCCCGAGATAAGTATACACGCGGAATAACTCTCGCGCCGGTTCTCAAGGTGTAGCTCACCGAGCTACGCGAAAGACAATCGCGTCGACTACGTTCACCGTACGTAGGATAAACGGCACACCCGGTGTGCACGTTTGCCGCCTCTTCTTCGGGAAGCGAACACTTTTCGCAATTGTTCCGTTCGATCGTTTCATATAGTATATGAATCATTTAATTGCCAATATTTTGTTTATAATCATACTCGACCACCAAAGCGGACCTGGTCTTATTGTTTTCTAGAGTTTGCCAAGTCACCTTTTTTTCAAGAAATTTTATTTAACATTCGATATAATATTCCTCATATTTTATTTTTAATACTTTCCGAAGCTTACCGGAAACGGGGCACACAAGTCGAATTTAAAAAAAAGGACAATGATTTTCAAACTTTGCGTGTATGCTAGCATACACAACCTGGTCCAGCTACTTGCAGAATTTTAGATGCGATCACGTACCTACAATAGCAATGAGTTATACGAGAAGTTATTCGGATTCAGTGATCTCAATCAAAAATCGTTAGACAATCAATTTGTAATACTCGTAACGTAAATATGTTCATTTCTATTTCAAGGATTGAAACAAAGGGTGCGCGACTTTTTTCATGCATTTCATCGAGAAATTTTACCACTTGACGCAAACAAAATTTCGAAAGTCATAATTTTGTTACTTTTTATTATGCGCTTACATACGTTTATTTGACTACATTGAGATCACGTGTCTGATAAAAATCATGGAATAGACTAACATTTGGAATCTACTTGTCGAATAATTGCGCAACGAAATAATTATAATCTTAACAAAACACGAGAAACTTAACTTGTTGCATGTTCTTACGACACAGGTAGGTAATAATCATTATATGACACGCTAGCGAATCGTACGTATGTCAATATACATTTACATCTCTATAATGTATACAGAATGGTTTGCAGCAGACAAGATGGTATAAGACACGATGAGTCTTGAAACGACTTTATTTTTAAGTACGCACGGCACTCTCGGCTGTTGGTAGTAATGAGAGCCATCGAAGATACCACCATTACCGGCGGTTAATCATTATCGGACCCCTCCTTCGATATTCGCGTGGAGGAAGATCCACACATTCAAGGTTGATTTTCCTCACAGATCGAAATTTACACAAGTTCCCAACTTACATCGATAATAGTATATCAACGTAAACATAGGTCACGATTAAGAAATTTAACACACGTGGCGCAAGGGATATTTAGTCTTTTCTCTCTGATTGGTAAGAGGGAAAACTAAAATTGAGAAATTAAGAATGAATAACACAAAAAGTGGTTTTTAGAATAAGGAGAATATAACCAATAATTATAATAGAAGAGATTGGATATATTTAGACTCGGATCAAGTTGGAATAGTGCATAGTCAGTGGTGAGTCCCGATAAGAGAATTAATGGGCTGCTCAAACATGTACTCGGATCGATGACTCGGCCGTGTCACAAGCACACTCACAATAACATGGAGGAGTTTAGTCATCGGCATTCACGCGCAGTAGTAATTTCACCTCGCGGACCGATAAGACTCTCGATCGCGCGCGACGATAAATCAATCGAAATCCATATGGTTCCATGGTATACTGATTGGAAGTAGCGCGGCAAGCAAAATCACTGACTGAATTAAGTTGTATTTACAGAGCTACCTATCTCAATCTCGATCTCGACGTCGATGATGATCATGATTTTGTTTGCTTCGAAATCGACGAAACCGGAATTCCAATATTCCGCGATAGGTGCCTTGCGCCAAACAACCCCAATCATGGCTTTCGCAATTCCGGCTACCGCATCGAGGCAGCTTTTTCTTGCGAATGTACGAAAACCACAGAGAAGCGCTACAATTTAAATGTAAGTAAGTATTATAGTTCAAACGTTTCCAACACAGAGCTACGGTTGTTAGATGACCTAGTTTTTTTTTGTCAGAAATTAAAGCAATGACACCCTTTTTGATCTAAAGAACATTTCCAAATACTGCATACTTATATCAAATATAAAAGCTTTGACCGATCGCGACCAAACTCGATACGAAACGTGATTGTCTACTTCACCATTTGCGCACACAATTTCGGCTAATTTTTCATGAATGTACAAAAGCGAAGGCATCGTTCTTTCGTTATAACGTTGAAATTCGAAATTCAATTCAAATGGATCATCCGTAACCGATTCTAACCAAACTCGATGCCAAACATGGTTTTCCCTAACCTAAATATAGGTAGAAAATTTCTAGTAGATTCTTGAGGACTTAGACAAAGTTAGAGCGATTACGATCTTTTCTACTCCAAGAAATAACACTTTCCAACAATAAAACAAAAACCTCTAATGTGTCTGAAACGTTTGGTCGATTTTAACGAAAATTAGACAACGCGAAAAGGTTTACGTACATTGTTGGTACCGCGCTATATTTTATCGCAAAGACACAAAAGTCCATACTTCGTCAATCAGGAAGCGCACTTGTCTTCTCCGTCTGGCAATAAAACCGAATTGTTTGCCGAATATTTATGCTCAATTTTTCTCTAACGAAGATTATATTCGGGCCAAAGAATCATTAGAGAAAAGATATATGAGAGCAAAGTCAATGTCAGGGACCCAAAACTATCATTGTGTAATTCCAGACGGAGAAGACATTTTGAAATTTAAAGAATTTTCTTCATCCGTTGAATCTCGTATTTATAAAATATTTAAACGTGTAGGAAAATAAATGCTGTTCGGCGATTCGCCTCTATCTGTTTCCTGAAATCAATCTGTGAACTAATTCGACACATAGGGATTATTCCCTATGTGTCGAAGAATTATTAATAGTAGTTCCTGTGCATAGTATTTTTTTCAGATATTTTTCAACACGGATAACTAGAATATGGAATTTGAAAAATCGAAAAAAATCGATCCCATCGTTGTCCCATTATCTAACTAGGCTTAAAAGTTGTGGAATAAATGACAGTTTTTTACAAAAAATTGTCAAGAAAATCGATCGGAAGGTACGTGTTTTTTTGTAAATCAACAATTTATGTTTGAAACTTGAAAATCTTATAGTAAAGACGGTCTGAAAAAATGTCCGATTTGGCCCATTTTCGTAAAGTTATGGACGTTTAAAAAAAGTAACGTAATTTTTTAAAAATCCATATCTTGAAAACGGTTCGACAAAAAAAAGTTTTTTTTCAATCATGGAGACCTCTTTCAGCAAATACTAGAACATAACAAATTTTCAAAAAAATCGGATATGCAAAAGCTAAATGGTGTCACCCATATATATATTCGCGGATTGCGACACTTTATATACAAACTTTGCAATTTTTACCCCATTTTGCAATGGTTTTCACCGCGATTAAATTTTTTTTTCATTTTCAAAGCAAGTAGGTTCACATAGAAAGTAATGGTATGGAAAAGATGGGTGGAAAATTTCAGCGTGATTGATAAAAAACTTTTTAAGTTATCTACTGCACCGATTTGAAAAACATAGTTGTGAGAAAAACGCGTTTAAAATTCCGACGGCGCGCGAACTTCATTTGAATTAAGTTTTATAATTCTGCTGACGATTCTTAAGATGTTATACTAACATTTTATGAAATAATTTTTTGTTTGAACTCTATATGGATCTCCTGCCTTAATAGCTACGTTGAGATTAAATATTCGTATAATTAATGTTTTACATTAGTAACATTTTACAATAAAAGCTGTATTTTAAAAATCGCATAATTTTGTCCATTTAGTTACCCATGTTCTCGTTGTGTGAATGAGACTGTTAGACGGAACAGTGGATAGAACGAGTCTGCCGCCTCTGGGTTTCATAAATCTCTATCGATATGCTTCGTTCACTGTTTAAATTTACTGACGACAGAGACTGATCGCAGAGAGAGAGAGAGAGAGATACGTTTGGAACGTGCCTATCGCCGGTCTCTAGAGATCGTCAAGTGCGCGCACATTCAACCTACATATCTTTCCTCTCGCGGTTTTACCGCACCGGTATTTCAATTCTTACACACGCGAAATCAAGTCTACATATATAGCGCCTATTCTCGTAGGATCTATTTCCATTTGAATACCCGGCGTCGGTATTCTCGTGCGTCGCATAGACACGTCGCTCGCTTCGATCCGCTCGCGTCAGTCTACTACTTGGCCCTCGTTTCGTTCTCGTCGTTTCTGTGAACTTTGCTACTCGATCTGCCGATCTATAAAAACGACCTCGAATGGCCGTCGATGTAAACGCGAAGTTCGGAAAACTGTCGCAGACCATTGCTGTCGAAAACGATACTCCCCGCGAAGTAGATAGAATCTATTTTATTGAGGAAGAGGTCGACTGGCCTCAAAATGGCCCGTCGGGTGCCATTTATAAACGCATGCTAGAGAAAATGGCTAGGGATTCATTGGGCCGTGAGATAAGGAAAGGCCCGGCAAGACGGGGTACTGTGCTAATCACGTGGTTAAAATCAACCGATCAAGCTAATTACGGTGCCTCACTACTCGTGTGCCATGACAGTGATCAGCTGTCCGAGTGTTGACATAATCGCCACTCAATTACTTTTATTATTGGAAAAAACGTGAATTGCGTCGTTTCGTTACACATTTCTTCATATACGTTTGTTAGAACAAAATCATTAAAAGTTGTGAATTTTGGGTCGCACTTGGGTGAATGTTGTAGACAGAATATTACAGTAGCAGGCAAAAACTTGTTTTTTAATAACGTATTCGTTGTAAAATTTATATTTGATTTTGAATGTAAATACTCATCGGCGGGTAAGATGGAGCATATGCATCTGTCCCAACAAAGTGCTTATAATTATTTATTTTATACATTATTTTTTTAGGATAGTATATAGTTATAAAGCCAGAAGCAAAGAAAACTACTCCTTTAGAAAGTCATCTTCTAAAGAGATGGATATTGGTAAAACAGAAAATACTTCATGTTTTTATTGCTCAGGACGATACTTGGACTCCGATCAAGGTTGAATCATGTGTTCTTCATGATTTGAGCGGGCACATTGTAGCTGCTCAAGTATTGATGACAAAAATGAGGAAACAACTCATATTTGTCTTTTGTCGTTTTTAGATCAGGAGAATGAGTGGTACCCCATCTTACCCGATAGGTCGGGTAAGACAGGGTGACCGCTAATTTTCTACAAATTGTTATTTTATGACGAGTTCACTGATTAGACAAAACGGATAACAAATTGACTGAATAAATTAAAATACGATTTAAAATCTATGAAAACCTATGAATTATTGAGTTTTGAACCTTAGCTACCCCGTCTTGCCCGGCCTTCCGCTACCGCTATCGGTGTTTCGTCGCGATTTGTAGCCACATGGATGAGCGAACAAATCGAGTCACTGTAAATATTTACATAAAAGACGAACGACCAATTCTTGGATAATACACTCGGATGGACATTATGATATTATTCCGAGTATGGTCAGTAATATTGTGTTGAGCGATATTGTTTCAAATAGTTCTAAGCTATTAAATATGTTTTCAATGTTTTTTGCCATACGATACTTTTAATCGAGGCGCACAAAAATTGGGTCAAAGTGAGATAGCTAAGGAATAAAACGGGGAGAACTGCGAGATACAACTGCAAACATAGGATTTCTGCAGTAGTAAAGTAGGCAAATGCCCCAATGCCGTTTAGTCGATGGTAAAAAGAAACGCAAGAACGCAACTGTCTTTCGCGAGAGACGATGATTTATCATAACGCCCCCGCCCCCCTGCATATTGAACGGCGCCCGGTGTCAACAAACGGAGGGGTAATAGCGCTATAAAACTTATAGTAAGCGGAGTGTCTGATAAAAATGACCAAGCAATATGCTAAATATTATGGGCACATGCTGTACTCGGGCGTCACTTTACACGCAGGAGGTTGATTATTACGTACTCGGTGAAGAAATGTTAACCATACGGGGGACCCTTAAAAAATGCTTTACATGGTTAATATTCTCCGATGTTCGTCGATTATTCAATCTATATGCTCTGAATATTTCTACCAAAACTCTTTTCTCCATACAGCACTGATATGTTTATTATTTTTTGTTTTCATTTCGAATCATCGTCACGTTAATCTATTACTACTGGTGCGTTAAGTCATCAATCAAAAGTAGTCGTGCCGTCGTCAGCTGTAAAAAATGTAAAATGACTTATTATTAAAAAAATCCGTATCATTTTCCATTACTCGTACCTATATGTAAAGGTGCGGCCAAACATGCAGGATTCGGCGGGTTAATGATAGGACCGGATAGGGTAGCCTGATAGGAACCCAACATAAATTAATGATAATGATAATGACCCAATAACTCTCTCTCTCTCTCTCTCTCTCTCTCTCTCTCTCTCTCTCTCTCTCTCTCTCTCTCTCTCTCTCGCTCTCCCTCTCTTTTATTTACGACTGTGCCTATTCGGATTCGGAATACGGTTCTCAGCGGACTCACGTTCCCTAAAGATCCGTTTTACCCTACTTTCCCCGGAATCCATAAAAAACTAATGCGAGCTCACGGACGAAAGACACGACAGAAGCACCCGAGGAAATAGTTCCTGGGAGAAGATCGTTCGTCTTTTTGCGAAATTGCAACGGTTACGAGCGAGTACGTAATTCATACAGCCCGTTTACACGAGGCTAGACGATTGCCTCGAAACTGCCAATTTATGTATGACTGGTACATTAAATTTAAACAATTATAGCCAAATTCACTTGAGGAAGACGATTGGAAAAGTTACGTCGGTAAGACGAAGATAATGAACGAATATATGCGAGGGAGAGACTATGCCGGCTCGGAATGAAAAATTAACATTAATTCATTTATGACATTTGTTTAAAACAATAAATTTTTAATAATTGGGGATAATATCTCCATATTTATTATATGTTCATGTTAGATGGATCTTTGCTCTACCCAACCTTAATCTTTCTTCTAGCGAAAGACAATATTTCACACGAATTTCGAAGATGTTTGAATAATAATTGTCGGGCTGGACTTGGACGATTTTCGGATTATTATTTTTTCTTTCTCAAGAAATTACAAATGGGAAAGACCTTTCATTCTGGTTTAATGATGCGAATCATCAACGGTAAAAGCTAGCGGTGAGATATTTACAGGAAAAGGATATAAATGCTAATTATTATTCGCCCTTGGGCAGTGTTCCAGTAGTGCGGTCGTCATAATCACCGTGGAAGATCGAAGGAGCTCATCTTCACGGGTATAGGCACTACTGTCTTAATTACATAGGAAATAACCGATTTACAGAAAAACATGAGAATTTGGGGTGTTTGCAATAAGCAAAAAAAATCCTGTAGACTACATGTAGGTATGGAATATTCCACGCCAACGCGACGAACATTAAATCTGATTGTCAAAAATTTGAATCATTAGATTGTTTGACATCTACGTCGCACTTCGCACGCGAAAACTTGAATTTTATCGTTTTAATGAATTTTTAATCAATTGTTCAAATTAAAATAATTTCGTTTTTGCATCATAATTATTTTATATATTTCATAAGAATTTTAATCTTTACTGCGAGCTTTAAAGGAGAAGTTTCCTTTACTCAAGACGGAAATACGAATGTTAATTTGATGATACAATAATTTATCGGGTAGGTATCTATTACGAGACTTCAACTTATTTCTAAAAAAATAATTAATAAATAGAAAATAACACATGTTAAATATTTTCCGCAAGATAATTTACGAGTTTTTAAATAATTTAATTCCAACGAATTACCTTCAAATCCACTATTATTTCGCGGTTTTTATTGCTGTTATTGTTTCGAGTGCCTTTTTGTAACAAAAAAAAAAAGAACGAGCATGTTTATTTCTGTTTAGAAAACAATCGTGATTTAAAAACGGAATTCTATTTAAAATTAGTGCAATTGTGAATAAAGGTAATAACTAGGGGCTTCCCGCCTGCATTGGCCTGGATCAAGAGCACAGTCAAATTCGAACGGTCGACGTCTACAACGTTCCATTCACTCGGTTTATTAATTTTCAGCTATAAATCAAGCGCGAAGGAAGCACGGTGTCCGATAACAAATTTTCGTTCACAGTTGGTCGTAAAAAAATTTCATCATTCAGCTCCAGGCTCGAGATGGTCGGTGTTAGAGGTCGATCTTATTGAATTTCACGTCTCGAAACCTGTACAGTATAATATACGTCGGATACCATTGTCAGCGATCCAACTTTGCTCGAAAGGTGGCTGCTCGTCTATTACAAGCCCCATACTAGCGCTATATCGTATGAGCTCCGTAAACTTATCGTCAGGCCGTTCGAATAAATGTCTCTGTGTGTGTTTGTTACGGGCGCTATGATCATTTACATAACAACACAGTGAAACGCACGAGAATAAAAAGGCTCTCGATGGGGACCTCTCGCACATTGAATCGACAATCAACTCATTCGCTTCGCCAGAGAATTCGAAATAACACTAACACTGAAACTGTAATTAAAATCTGAATTTCGAATTTCCTCTAATACCACATGTAGGTACGTACAAGATGACAAAAAGCGTACCTACGGGGGTAAAAAAAAAGTCTCGAGAAAATTGTATCAAACGAGACCCCGTTCGATAGAAAAACATGGAAATAATTGAAAAGGCTCTTCGCTTTATCAGATTATTTTCTCTAGATCGTTCCATCGGAACTTTCTCCCCTTTGCCCCTTACAGGGTCGACGTGTGACTAAACAATAAGCGACGTACGATGTTTTTCATTCTTCGCTACTTTAAACCATATCCTTCGTGCATAATGTCAGTTATTCGTATGGGTTCTTAATTTTAAACTATGATATGTAATGACCATTCTATACAGGCATAAAATTTATCAGCCGTTGAAATTACCGAAAGTTGGAACGAAATACCTTCGCGATTATCGGTAATAGCTCTGGATACATTCGCGAAGTTGGTTATGAATACGCCCCAAGTAGCTGCTTCCTTCCGATGCTGCAGCACGACCAACGGAGTCGTTGCTTGGATCAAATTCATCAAACGATTTACGATCGTTAATTCGCTACGCTCCTCCCCCGATCGGTCCTCGTGTACCGCTTGGATTTGATGCGGATAAAAAAGCTTTGTAATATTCATGAAATTACAGATCCATATTTTTTGTCATCTCTGAATAAACAGATTTTTACTGGTAAATATTTATTACGTGGTCGGAAATGTATAGGTAGGTATATACAAATTTTCAATTAAATTTGCACATTGCCGGTGGGTTTTTATTTATCGACAATTATTAATGGCTCACATTCGTATTCCACGAAAGTTGTTTGAGCCGCCATCGGAGGACTATCGATTCGTGGATGTGTCTGATACGCGACGTGTTGTTTGTCGATATCCAAAATAGTGAAAAATATGACACAACGAAAATATCCACAATTGCTAATACTTACTAGCATTATTAATAATCGAGAGTGCTTAAAGCAACTATAATATCAAAGTATCTTGAATAAATCGGGAGTACCATCTTCATACTTGAGATAATCTTCTAGAGACACGCTCTATTCGCCTAAGCATCTAGAAATTCGAAGCTTAAAGGTAGAAAACGACCTAGCTTATACATGTTCCTAATGTACGTTAATGATTCACATGAAAAGTGTCTGGTACTCACTATAACGTATCTATGACTCACAATTACTCGATCATTCTAAGGAACCAACCTGCAATGAATTTCTTATTAACCTACTTTTATTATATCCCCGGTTACACCATAAAAATAAATTATTTGGGAAGTTCGAACCTATGTAAACCTGTCAACTCTCTTTAAAAAAATAACCTTTCCATCATGTATTTGTTTGTACTTGGTTTTTACCGGATTGTACGACATTTAATTTCGGGTGTACCTTAAAGGGGGGATATTGGGGTTTGAAAAAATGGTCAGCAACGGATTTTGATATAAATAGTTTCCAGTGACGCAGTTATAAAGGACGTCGTTTGTGGTCATTTGCACCAATGTTATTTTTTCGATACAGTTTTAATTTTTGTTTCTGTTTTAATCAAGAAAAGAAATTTCTGTTGGAGCCGATTATATTAAGCACGTACTTGATTCTATCACCTTTAATGCCTATTTTCACCATGTCACTAACAGCTTGTATCGATATACAGTTTCTGATGACTTATATCAAACTCTTATATAGAACCCCTGTAACAAATGCCTTTGCGCGGCGGTATAAACGAACACAGACGATAGGAAAATAGATGCAGTTTGGAAGTTTCGATTATCTTTAAAAATAGCTGATTCGTTTTCGGGATATCGGATTATAAGTATATCAGGAAATCAAAAACAGAATGCATACAGAGATTTTATTCTAAAAAATTCCCCATACTTTTTCATTTTTTTTTTAATTTCTCGTGGATCGGTATTCTCTAGTGTCCATTTAAAAACAGTACCTGTTTGTACCACCGTTATATTCCGTATGTACCTTAAGGGGTCCGATATACAGCCCGATCTAAGTCGTCGGAAATCGTATATCAATATAAACGGGTACTAAAACAGCGAAAACAGAAATCAAAGGTCGTCGAATCAACCACCTTTGATTTTCTCTGCATGATGTTAAGATCTCAGAATTTTACGAGCTTAATATAACCGAACGTGAACGAAATTTTGTTTTCTTGTCAGGAAAAGTATGAGCTCAAAATTGAAAAAAAAAAAACATTGATATAAATAAGGATGTTAAGTGCAAACGACACCCCCTTCGAATCGTATAACAGAAAATTATTTATCTCAAAATGGATGCTGATTATTTCTGCATACCCCCGATATGCCTCTACCCCCGCCCCAGAGGACAAACACGAGGAACAAATAACTTTTGTAAAAGTCGTTTGCCAGGTTAAAAAATGAACATTCAACTTCTCTTTACGATATAAAGAATTCCATATAATATAAAAATACGTTTTTATTGCCGAGGTTAAATAAACAGCTTATACATTCTCGAATGGTTGATTTCAGAGTGCACGAAGCTAAAAATTCTTTTCCTGTGAAAGGGGATTTTTTCATTCCGCTACATTAATTCCATATGAAAATGTTTGAACAGACATTGTTGATTCGGTTCGTGGCTGTTAGCAAATTATTGTAGAAGTTTTTTACGTCGAGTGGACAGCAAAAAGCGAAATAAAAAAAAGATTACCGCAAAAAACATAAGTATTGTATTGACAAAAAAAAATATCTATCATGAAGATTTTTGATTGGTATCGGTGTTTTTAAGCCCTATATTATACAAAGGCCTTTTTATATTTGAATATGTATATGGGCCAACGTTTGAGGGACGCTCGCTCGAGTATTATTCCATACTGTGCAACGGACATAAACTCGTTTCTCCGACTATAGGACCGACAATGCAGACTCTACCCTACCCAACATATAGTTGTCACACTATTAGGGGAGATTGGAAAAAATACGATCACCTAAGGGCAACAATATTTCCAACATAGTATCTTTCTATTCGTTTTGCATGAATATTCTAAGATGATCATACTTATTCTTTGAAATTTACAGATTTAAACGATTCCTCACGATTGCGATCCACCCTCGGAAAATGTTTAATTTGTCAAAAATCACACATTGCAAAAACCAGATAGCAAACATTTGTGTAGAAAAATGTACTTCAATGGATACCAATTTGTCAGAATTTGTTATTTCCTTCTTAATTTCGAAAAACTCAAATTATTCGCTAAAGGATAAATTTCATAAAATTCTGACGTCAATTGTAGCCAAACTGATAATAAGGTAGCCGATAATAGATATTCGTTGAAACTATTAAAAATTATTAAAAATCCAAAATTCATTCTTATTTTTTCATATCTCGAAGGATACTTACATATGGGCGTAATCACACCTTCACAGAATTTTTCCAAAATATGAATTTTCGATATTTTCAAGAATAAAATCTCGGTTCATAAAACAAGAACATTGATTTTACGGAAGTAAAAATAGTCTTCTCATATTTGACGAAGTTTTTCGCCAGTCTCTATTACACAAGATATTAAATAACATGATTTTATAACATATTTGATTACAAACCAAAGTGTAAAGCAGCCATAAGTTTTGATGAATCATTCCCTGTAGAACTTTCGGACTTGATACCGATTATGTGCCGATATTCAAATAAGATACATTATGGTATCGAGCATAGGACACTCGCTTTAATCTCCTACAGTTCTCAAAAGTTGTATCTTAAATTAATATAAAATATGTACGATAAAGCCTGTTCACCCTTTGACACGATATAAATATTTCCAGAGTTTAAAGTGTTCCGCGGTGGACTTATAAAATGCGAAGACTCGGCAATTTTAAATGCTGATTATGTTATAAATTATACGATAAAATTCCTTGATTCGTTGTGCTCAACCGACGGTTTCAACAGTCGACAAAAAATGATGGTTAAAACTTGGAAGAACATCGTCGATGTGTACCTACTACTACTACCTTAAAAGTGAACGGTTGCAATTCTCCGGTGGTCGTCGTTGACCAGCTTTTCACTCCGATCTAAACCGTCGTCGCACTATAGTAGTAGACGTACCTATACGTACGACATCCGTATATCCCTAATATATGTACGCGGCAGCCGTACCAACGACAGTCGCACACACGCTCCCACAAATCCTACGGTTCACGCAGCACACGCGATTATCGACACGCGCTTCTGTGTCCCCCTGTGCGGAACGCGAATGATGGAACGTGTTGGAACAACGAGACATATCGCGCGCGTTCTCCTACCGCGCGGATTATTATCTTCGATCATGGCACTCTGTTAAATAATCCGTAATGTTATTCGATAATCGTATAATTAGAATGGAACCGAGAAAGGCAGTCGATGCGATATAGTAAAATATGTGCTATATCGACAATAGAACATATATTTTTCCTCCGTACAGCGTGTCATCAAAAATATATTGAGAATGCAGGAACATTTAAACACGAGACGAAGACACTCCAAAAAACAATATTTATTGTTAGAACATGGTTAGAAAAATTTGAAAACCCGCATCCTAGAAAAATGGCGACACACGTATCTACTTTTATTGTGATTCCGAAAACGGTCTTCTCACCGGTTTCGAAAGGTTGATCCGACTCGTTTTTCACGGTGAATTTTCGCGGCGCTTTTTTTTTTTACGAGATACATATACTTAACAGGGAATTCTTTGGTCGAATAAACAAGAAAGAACATGAACATAAACGTACAATAATATTATTTTTCGAGTTTGAGAGAATTCGATAGGCCATTGACGAACCAAGGCGTTGCGAAAGATATATGTACATACTATGATCATTGTGCAGGGGGGTTCCATGGTTAGGGAACGGAGCCCAGCAGCGTGGCCAGGCTACGTCCCTACCCCGCCGCGCCACAATTTTCGAGCGTGGTCAAAGCCGAAACCAGTCACGAGCTACAGCAGGTAGTCGGAGACACAAAAAATACATGTTGTTGCGCACACAAGCAGACGAGCTAACCTGCTGGTGCTGCTGGTGCTGCTGCTGCTGTTCTTCTCTCCCTTCACTCCGCCTCTGGCCGACGCGATATTAATCCGAGTACATATACTCGAGACTGGCAAAACACACGTAGCGCAACAACAATGACCGGAAAACTTGTGAAATCAAAATTAATAACGGTTTGGCCGAGTGAAGAAAAAAAAAACAATTGGTAATAATAAAATAAAAAGAGACGAATATGGCGACTACTCGGCATTATAAAAGACAGGGGCGTTTGAGCTACGAAAAACTCTCTCTTCGAAAAACGTATATCTACATCATACGTGTATACTTGATTGGTCAAATCTCCGCCTCCTCGCCCGCCGATCGAATTTACGTCCAGTCCGAGGGGGATAAACGACAGGGGACTAGAATACGTCGTTAAAAAAACCAGGGTTTACGTGCATAAGAGGAAGAGTCTGGAATCGATCCTGGAACGAACGTAGCGAGTCCCTCGTATATATTCATGGTTCGAGTTGGACGTATTTGTATTAAAAAAAGAAGAGCGCAGCGTCGAGCTGCATCGCAGGCTCGTACGAGACGACAAAAAGTGACGCGATGTCCGTTGCCAATGACACATTTTGTTTAATTTTTCAACTACGTGTAGGTTCGCTCACGTTTCAGGTTAGTCCCACAGGTTCTGTGATAGATTTCCGTTGCAGATAACTTCCGCTTACGGTACTCGCGATCTCGTCTATTGTATACTTACAGTTTCAACGATCTCGTCTAATCCTCGGCATATACACGAATTCCTCGCTCGACAGATACTAACCGAAGCTATACGTGTATACTATTTGTCCGTGTATTCATAAACAAAAAACAAAAACACAAAACTCACGTCAAAGGACCTAACTTCACGACAACTTCACGACACACACGCGCACAAGTCACAAAACAGACTGAAGCTCCGAACGTTCGGAACGCTCGAGCTACCTCGACCAGCTTGGCACCGACACGCTCCTTCGCCGTACATGCGCGCCGCCACGCGACACCCTCTCCAACTAATCCTCCGATATCCAATATGGCAGTTTTACCCGCCTTGATTTCGAATCATTTATCGTATATATCTTTGATACAATTTGAAATTATAAGGCATACATTCGATGAGAAATATTTGAATGAAAAGCGTTTTGTAATTTACACCGATATTTATTTTCGGTGTAGGTCATCGAATTGATTTGGTGTATTTTTCCTAATAATTCACCGATTGAAATGTGTCTATAACATCGAACCAATCGAACCTCGAATTTTATTATTCATCTTCCATTCTTATTTTATTTTATTCTCGTAAACAGTTAATATTTTCTCATACGAATGATAATTTTATTATTTGGGATGTTTTTATTCCTTCATCCGCTATCAAAAAGGTAAAAGGCTTCCTCTCAAACTCTATTAAACTGAAAGTTTGTTTCTGATCGAATTAATATATTTTTTGTACAAATTGAAGCATATAGATTGGCATATGTAGGTACGTATAATATAATAATAATCGTTACCTTCCACTTTTCAAACGCGATATTCTTGTCAGAAAGTCGACCTAAATTGCCGCGATACAAATTGTATACAGTGGCAACAGCTACGAACAATAATTTTCAAGTTGGCCATGGTTAAAATTATATCTTTAGGGACTGGATTTTTGTATTCCCAAGAGTCATTTGTGTAAATAATTGAGTGCAAAAGTTTATCGCATAGGATTTTTTCACGCGTATTTTTCTGCACTTTAGAAGACATATTTCGGTAGAACGACGAAGGTGTGATTAGAAAGAAATATTTTTAACAAGATGTTTTTTCATTTTTTTCAATTTACCCGAACGTGTTCGATTGACAGACATTAATCAAAAGCGTAGAATATCAATACATTCTATCGGCTTGGATCTTGCGGATCAAGGTATACTCGATGTATCTTCAATTTGTAGATTCAATTGGCAGACAAGAATTGATATTGTTAGGATTGTCGAGATTTATTATTGTAGATGACATATCACCGATACATTATTTTACTTCGACGTTAACAGAACTTTCATCGACGTGAGATTTATTAGTTTAAAAGTTTTATTCATTTTCATATCTATTCCATATAAATGTTTCTTATTTGAGAGTATGCCACACTGAAACGAGTTTTCGAGGGTTCTGCAGGACGGAAAACCAGTGTAGCCTCTCCTGGGAACCCCTTACGCCTTTTCCCAAAGCGACTTTGCCGACAAAGACGTCCTTGGACTTTCTGAAGGAGTATACGGAACCCTCGCTATCACTCGGATGATCATTCGTCGGTGCTTCTTCGATGTGTGTCTGCAATTAAATTTCATAAACATCTGTAGTCACTGAATTTGGACACTGAATTCATTAATTATCGTTTTACGCGTTAATCTGATATCGGCGCGTAATACTATTACCAAATTCGGCGGCAACAAACAAAACAATTCAACATCACACATTGTATTCGTACTTTATTAATTATAATTAACTGTAACTGGTACAGTGGCGTTCGTCCAGACTTAGTATCTTCGTCGTACAAGATTGACAAACTGCATACTTTATTGGGTCTTTCTATCAATAATAGTGAAACCATTTTGTTTCTGTTTGTTTGTTGTCTCACGATTATGTTCACATCCATGAACGGGTCATCATGAAAGTTTGCACGCTTTCCTACATTTAAAATATACCAATAATTCTGTTAAGCAAAAATTAAATTTGGCAACGTCGATGTCGTAAAAAATGCCATTGGATCTGTGTGAAAATTATTATCCGCGTGTTATACATTAATCGCGATTTTCGAGTATAGTTTTGAAAAATTCAATTTATCTTCTTTTACGCGTCTTAAAGTTCTGCAGGTCTTAACAATATTATGTGTAAATTTTATATTACAAAATTAAGATTTTTTAAACTTGCGCAAGTGCTCAAGTCAAAACGAATTAAAGCAGTCGAGCATGGATTTATATTGAACTGTAAGTCCGGTTAACTACAAATATACGTTACAAAATCGGTGGCCATGAAATCTCGAAAAGAGCTATTTAGGTACATATCAACGCTACTTTCGATTGAATGTTCTTGCACGGTTTGAATGTCCCGCTTTTCGTGTTGTTGTTGTTTTGCATTCATCATTGATTCTTCGATCGATACGTCAGAAATTTTTGACATAAAAAAAGAAATAATTTTAAATAATCGCAGTTTTGATGAAAAAAAGGCATCATCGGTGAAAGTGTTTTAAACATATTGTGGCAATCCATACGGTTCTTTTATTTCATGTATTCCAGATTAGAGAAACAATGGTCACTGCAAACCGCGTCAGCGAGAAATATATCTGACGTCGATTGTAGGTATATATCAACGGGGTATTCTGTTGGTGAATTTGAAAGGAAAAAAAAATAACGAAAAATGCCTCAATTCATGTATCCATGCTAAACATAAACACACCCCATTTAATGAAATACGCAGTTACCGAGGTCAACATTTCGTCAGTAAAAATATTGTTGACTAAAAATCAAAGTCGTTGTATTTGAAGGATTATTAGGAATGTCTTCCAATTAGGCAAACTGAGAGATCTTAAATTTTCGATAAAAATCATTGTCCGAGATGGTTAAGATCGGGGGAAAACAGAGTACTCGGCTAATTCAGCAGAGGACGATGTTTTATCCTTACCCTAACCGTTGACCTTCTGTCGGTACCGACCGGGCTCGGTCGATAAAACAGTACGATTTGTCGGATAAAAGAAGAAAGCGACTTGTTCGGGCTTACCTTTTGCTCAACAAGTTAACCGTTTCGAAACAAAATGAGCCACGAGCTTGAAGCGTTTTTTTTCTCACGCTGAACGCGACTCAGTCGGTAATGAACATCTTCTTAAGCAGCGTTTTAGCCGTCTACCAATATATCATACGATGCCACGCGATCCGTTGACCATGCGTTGGATAAAGCGTCGAGCACGCGGTACTTTTTTCGGAGCCTGATGATTGCTTATAAAAACATATTCATAATATTGCAATATTGGAAGAGAACCACGTGGATCCGTTGAGCCTTTCCGTGGTCGCGCCGTACCGCGTCCTCGTGCCATTTTCGATATACTCAATATAGTCCAGTCGGAATGTACAAAAATATGACCGACTGCTAATCAAAGACACAAGAGCAGCGCCAATTGTTTTATAGGTTATTTGGAACTCCAGAAACAGACCGTGAAAGTTGCGGATCAATCCGATGTTTGCAGTCACCAGAGATTGTTGAAAAAGAAAAAAAAACGGTTCGTTAGAATTTATTTTTTTGGAATGGGTTTTATCGAAAAAACCTTCCGACAAAAGTCGTGCGCCATAATGTCCTCTACAAAAAAAAAGTCCTATGCAAAAATCGCGTTACATTGTTAGTTTAGCGGTAAATTGCAATTGAACAACGATTTTTTTGTTTTGCTTCGAGCATCTGCTATTGGTCATTTATCAACATACCGTTCCAACACTCATATATTATCTAGGAAAAACTATCCCCAATGTTATATAGTTTAGCGACAATCTCCGATCCGCGAGAATCCGTCGCTATGAGATTCCAGCCTACACAGAAGGCTCGCACGATAGAACAAAATTCATGAGGTTCGTTTCAACATGTACATTCAGGATTTGACTCAAAAAAACAATTTCGTGAAAAAAAAAACTCCATTTTTCGAGGACATACAATTTTAGCTTATAAACAAATAGAAATGCCACCGTGAATTATGAAGCTGAGTGAAATATTCTTTCGGATTATACTGCGCTTGTGCAAATAATATAAAAAAAAGTCTCAATATCCTAATTACAAGCCGAGATATCGCTATTGATATGTCTCTTCGACTTATTATTGTTGTAATCAAGATTTTCGCAAAATTCAACTTCCAGAGCCTTCTCAACATTTTTGGGCATAATATTCAATATGATACGAAGCCTTTCGAGCGTTCATCTCATTGCGGGTAATGATATAATTCGATCGCCCGCTCGCGGGTCACCGAGCAGCTTCGTCCGCGTGGCCGGGCGACGTGGTGGGGATACCGTGTCTCGCCCCGCGGCTCGCCTCAAGCGACTTATGTTAGTTAACAATTTCAATAACTCTCTTATAAATTGTCGTAGAGAGTTTTTTTTTAAATTCTGCGTATTTTTTCTCGCTAACTCGGCAATGTTCTTGAAAATCAATATATTTTAGTATTAATTCAACTTTCGATTAAAAATGACTCCGTCGTAAGGTTTAAACGAATATTTCTAGCATTATGATATATAATATTTAAAATTTTACTTCTTCATACTTTTGAAGTGGAGCTCGTCTAAAAATTCTTAGTAACCAGTCGAGACCTGTGCGCAGGTAGACTGTGTCTAACGGCTCATGGCCATTTAATTAGAGTTAAAATGTACAATACTGTGTAAGAAATGCAACGGGTTGAATTTTACAAATGTTCCTGAACCCGAAATAGTTTTAAGTGATGATGAAATCGACGAAGAATTTTTAAGATTTTCCGACGAAATTGACAATCCAACTAAGGTTACGTTATCGCTAACCAGAGTCCCGAATGAAGCAAATACTGATGAAGACTATGAGCCTGACGATAAAAAAAAACTAAAAAACAATAATTATTACTAGAATTTTAGGAAAAATGTATAAAATATAATTTTTGTAATAACTAAAATTCCTGACAATATACAATTTATTTATTATGCCCTTACTCATTCGTTGTAAATTCATTTACAGGCACAACCATATATATATATATATATATATATATATATATATATATTCAGAGAAAACAATAGTTATTGGGGCAAATACCAGAAAAAATTTATTTTCAAGAGCATTTCCGAGTTGGCGAGAAAAAAGATGCAGAATAAAAAAAAAGTCTCTACGACAATTTATAAGGGAGTTATTGAAATTATTAACTAAGTCGCTTGAGGTGAGCCGCGGGGCGAGACGCGGTACCCCGACCACGCCGCGCCGCCCGGCCACGCGGACGGCGTTGCTCGGTGACCCGCGAGCGCGCGATCGAATTAGATCTTTGCCCGCAATGAGATGAATGTCCAACAATGTTGAGAAGACTGTGGAACTTGAATTTTGCGAAAATCTTGATTACAACAATAATAAGTCGAAGAGACATATCAATAGCGATATCTCGGCTTGTAATTAAGATATTGAGACTTTTTTTTTATATCATGTGTCTTGCACAGGAGCATCATCCGAAAGAATATTTCAATCGGCTTCATAATTTAAGGTAGCATTTCCATTTGTTTATAAGCTAAAATTTTATGTCCTCGAAAAATAGAGTTTTTTTCACGAAATTGTTTTTTGCGTCAAATCCTGAATGTACATGTTGAAACGAACCTCCTGAATTTGTTTCTATCCTGTGAGCCTTCTGTATAGGCTGGAATTTCATAACGCCGGATTTTCGCGGATCGGAGATTGTCGCTAAACTATATAACATTGGGGATAGTTTTTCCTAGATAATATATGAGTGTTGGAACGGTATGTTGATAAATGACCAATAGCAGATGCTCGAAGCAAAACAAAAAAATCGTTGTTCAATTGCAATTTACCGCTAAACTAACAATGTCACGAGATCTTTGCATAGAACTTTCTTTGTAGAGGATATTATGGCACACGATTTTTGTGGGAAGCATTTTTCGATAAAACCCATTCCATAAAAAATAAACTCTAATAAACGGTTTCTTTTTTTTTCCAACAATCTTTGGTGGCTAAAAACCTTATCGGATCGATCCCCAACTTTCAGGGCATGTTCCTGGAGGTCCGGATAACCTTAAAATAAAAAATAAAAAATGGCCCTGCCCTTGCGTTTGAATAGAACTCGTGTATATTCCGACTGGACTAATAGGAGGTGCACGTTAACGGGAAAAGAGAACGTGTAGTTAAATGGTTGTAGTAGCGATCGGAATGAATTAGTACGTTGACGTAACCCTACCGAATAATCAAACAAAAAGATTACACCTCGTTCCTTAAACTACAAGCAGCTTACCTTGCTGCAAACGGCAATGAGAAACTGAACCGTGTCCAATTGGTTGCAGGACAAATCGAAGGTCAAAGTCTCGTTAAATTCCGGCTGTGCGATTGAACGTAAAAATTTCGTCTTCTTCTTCTTTATCTTCCTTCCGGTTTTTCCATTCAACATCAATACTCTAACATACGGGTCTAAAAAAGTAAAAGATAAGCGAATCAAAGGAGTTATTCTATTAGATTCAACTGGAGATAGCATGTATTAGAATGATTTTGGGCTTACTGAATTGATCTATGCTCGACACGGTTGGCACGAGTTTCAAGTCACGCAGCTTCATTACATTGATCGTCAGTCTTTGGGCAGTGGGCAAATAGCTTATACCTAATAAAATGTACCCGAATTCCTGGAACAGTGATAAACACTTTGATAAGCAGATTCACAACAGTGAAGATGTCTTCTTATTTTTTTTAGTTTTAAATGCGTTGTAAGACGTCCATAAGTGTAACAGGAGTCCTGTCGGTAGGCCATAAATGTAATGAATTATTTGATAAATTACGAGTTTGTGTCAGTGCCTGAAATGGTCGCGTATCTTTTAGGCTTTTTAGGCTATTAGTAAATAGTCACCTTCGGAATTGTTGAAGGGACTATTTACCAGTCTTGGAGATATTTATAAACGTGAAATTCTTTCCGGCTGAGCAAGTCTCGTATAGTTTTATTTATTTATACTATATTTAACCCGAGATAGCGTTCATTAAAAACAAAAATAAACTTTACTTAATTATTCTCCTAAACCATGGACTCCGAAACTGGAACGGTTTCGGAGACCATGGGTTTTAAGGACAAATTATGCACTCGCTGTAAGTTTGATTCGCCCATTAGTAGGTACCTAATAGAGAAAATACTAATTCTCCAAAGAGCAATATTTCATCCAGTGCTCTATCAACGCATCTCTCGCACGAGAAAATAGATGACCAAAATTTTGACGAACCGAGTCGATACAGTCGGTGCCGCGCTTGACCTTAAAACTCACAATTCACAATTCGAAAATATTTACCCGATTGGACGGTTTCATCTTGTAATTGAAGAGATGTATTTCCGGACTATACAATATTTTCTTGGCGTCCTTCATTAGTACTCTGAGACTCGCTAATTCGGTGTGATTCGCATAACGATCATGATCGTAAGCCGCGATATCCAGGATCCATTCCTATTGAAATACAATAAAAATAATTGTTTAAATCCGACACGATTCTGCGTGTACACAAATTTGAGAGGTGCAATGGTTGCAATATACAACACTTATCGTTAGACGGTAAGTAATGTCGGAATCCCATCGAATCGATATTTGCTCTTGCCCTGTCTCAACGTGTCGGTGACAAAAGGAAATAGTTTTAAAGGTTCCGTTAGTTCGACAGGTACTTGGAGGTTTCTTAAGGAAATATGGAGTGCCTATTGACAGACGAAGTTCGTAAGAGGGTCCCTAGCGTAAGAATATTGAAATCCCCAAAAACTATATAACAGATGTTCTTACCAATCGTCGATACTTTATATTATTTTAAGACCAGTTTTCATATTAGCTATGACCATTAGGCGAGCCTAATGCTCGCCAAGCGATCAACACTGTTATCCTACCAACAGCGGATACTTTCTATATGGACTGTCTATTAGGCAAAATTTTCGTTATCAACACAGAAAGCGTACATTTTTGCAAATATTATTCCACAATACAAGATTGTGCTCTCCGTGCAGCGGTTTTTCAAGTAAAATGACACGCCGACTGAGCCACGATGAGTTGAAGAAAAATAGGCGATTGTGTACTGGTTCAAATTTTGTCCGTGGCTATTTCGGAAAAAAGACAATTGTCATTTGGCACTGTAAATATAAAAAATGGCGAATAGAACGGTACTCGTATTTTGCTTAAAATTCGAATTTGTTCGAATTGCCAGATCCTCATTTTCTCCGAAATAGTTGATAATCACAATCTAGAGAGTTGTTGGACTCACTTTATCGTTCGTTAATTACGTGCGGAATATCGAACGTCTGCACGGAGAAAATTACAGCTTTTCTTATCGTCTGACCCAGGTGCGTATCGTCTTAAAGAAATATGAAACAACTGCGGGACGTAGCGAACCCTTTAAAAAAAAATACTTTGTAGGCGGAATAAGTTAATTCTATTTACTTCTATTGTAACAATAGACACTAGAAAAGCATCCTTAAAAAAATTCATATCAGTCCCGTTCGCACTCTTTGGAGATTCTACATAATTTACGTCCTTACGAATCACATTCATTACAAGTAACGTATTCCTCTTTTCGCGCGATTTTCTTCTTTCCTGAGACGATTAACGCCTTCGGGCTAAAGATAATTAGGTATTCATGCGAAATTAAGGCCTAGCACAAATTCAATGATCCCCCATTGGTAAAAGAAACTTAACAAAAGCGCGACGTAAGGAAAACTTGGCGTTAAAGTACATTTTATAATCTTGGAGGCGAATAATCAGTTCTGTTAATGAAGAATTCTCGAATTTATCTCCGTCGGTTAAGAAAACAGCGATGGCTCGCTCTCAATGTACGTATATGTAAATGCAATTTGTTTTCGTTCAAAATATAATATTGTTTCTAAGAAAGCTGGTAAAAACGGTTAGTTTACCGACTTGAAAGTATACTTCGCCTCGAATAGGCACTCTATTTCACATCGTCAATAACCATAAATTTTACGTTACCAATAGATGTACCTATAGTAGGTATAGATACCTTAATTTCGTGGGCACTAACGTCAGCAACGACGAAAGTTTCTCGATAAATCGGACTCGCCGTGTGTCTTACGCCTCTCGTTCTGAAGCTATGCAACTTTATTTGCTTTCTGTTCGTCCACGATTCTTTGACAATATTGAGAGCTACGTAAGGCTCTATAGTAGAGTTGTAAAGCTTTGGTGGAAGACCGGAGACCGCCTGCACAAGAAAATTTATTTTTAATTAATTTCGAAAGATTCGTATGATGAAGCTCGTATCAATGAACAATCCGTCGTTCGCGATACGAGCGTTTTTACAGCTTTTGTACTTTTTAGCGAAGACTCCGGGACACAGTGGTGTACGTACATGCGTATTTAGATACTGGACTAAAAAGTCTTTGTTGCGTTTTACCGTTGCGAAGAACGTAGCACGCATATTTTAAAATCAATAAAGGAATGAAAAAATGATTGACCTCGATCCCAATAACGAGTTTTCCAGTTATATTGTCGTCAATCGGCGGCAGGTACTGAAGGCTCATCGTCAGCTCGGTGGGAAAGTCTTTTAACTTGTTTTCATTCTTTGGTTTAGCCGCTTTGACGAGATTCTATTTGATGAAGAAAATAATTAAGAATGAAAAGAAGTGGAATCAGCGCAATTCGAGCTACGTAACTATCGTATATAATGAGAATTCGAACTGCCATATTATTCGATAGAAAGAACTTATTTTGAAGAATCTTAAGAAATAACTCACTACAGTCGAAGCCGCATCCGTCGTCTCGAACTTCGCATTGTTTGAGGTAAAGGAGTCTCTCTGGGACTCAGCAGCCTCACAAATACTCCCTATAACCAATAAAACGAGCGATTTAAAAATCCGTTATCTCCCAAAATCTCTCTTTGAAAATCATTTTCTTTGTTTTAATGCAGATTAAATGTCGGAACTTTCAAGGTTAAAACGTAGTGCTGAAAGCTGTAGTTGTCATTTGAGTGCGAGAGAGCTAGATGAAAAACATGATTCGTGAGTTCAACGACACGGCGCAACCGATCGGAACGAAACTTAGACTAATCTCTTGCGGCCACTATTTTCCGTTGGCTGACCTCAAATTCATCTCGTCGAAAAGTTTTCATATTCCATTGTTGAAGCGGTCGGAACAGATAAAGTAGCCAACTTGTTACGTGGCTGGACAAAGATACCGGGATTGGTGTTGCAGCATTGAGGAGGGTGCAGCAGCGCATGCATGAATAGAAAGCAACCCAAACCAAACCCATACGTTAGCGGTTATTTTTTTCACTCGCAATAATATTCCAAAAACTAAATAGCTCATGATGCATAAATTCTTCAATATAAGTATTCCACAGGGAGCATCTCCATTACGTCCTTATATTTCACTAATGATAAAAAAATAGAGCAGGTTCGTTGCAGCGGCCCAAGAGAAAAGCATAAAATTCGCATACTTTCGGTATAAGTGCAATACGTAAAAGAAACAACAATCTTTATCTACTTAATCGCTATTATCTCGAAGAAGAAATCTAATGTCTTCAACACCTTACTATTGTATACAATCATAGCAAATACCCGTGTGCACCGTTGATACAATGGTGAAGCGAGGGATGATGTGTGCGGTAAATACCTTGAGGTTTGTAAAACTTCATGAAAAAACTATACTGTACGAAACAAAATTCCTGATGCGATTGAGAAATTATTTTACAAAGTTAGTCGAGTGTATTGACTAAGCGAACGATGTAATTTTAATTATCCTCGCGATAATTTACCATTTTCATAAAGACTTCCGAGTCGCCAGGAACGATAGCTCACGTCACCCAACTTAATATTGTCGTTCGTTTGGCCATTGAACTGTAGCGGTGTTGGCTTGTCATCTGTCTTTTCTTTGCGCAACGATAAAAATATACAGAAACAAAAAAATTGTCCAATATTTTCCAATCGTCATTATTCCTATAATTATTGTTCGTTAGAAGAGAAATCATAGTAGGTCATAGCAGGTATAAGAGAAAAAGAATGAATTATTCATCAGTAATGATTCGTTTGCGATGGCCAATCGACGGCCATTGCAAAATGTATAAGCTCCTCGTATATTTATCGATCGTTGATGATTTGCAGTGTCGGCCGGGATCAAGTCAAGACGCGAAGCAACGAGACCAGTCGCTACCTCTGAACTTGCATGATGCGATGGAATATCTATGATATTATAAGTTTCTCAAATTATGAAATTCTACATGTAGCAGTTACGTTGTAGTTGCTTGTATAACAAATTTTCAACTCGAGAAAAGCTGTTTCGTGGAGTCTGGTAATGAGCGGTTTATCCGTCAGGTCATACACGTTCCATACTTCATTTCTTTACAACCTTATGAGTAATTACATAACCGAGATATATATTATTATGACACTTTGAGTGAGGTAATGCGATGAAATAAAAAGTATGCGTGGCGATTGGCAAATGGTGGCGTTACGTATGTATGCATACATCAAACGATATTACAGGGATACTACGGCTATGTAATTGCATCCGTCGAAGGTTTTCACATACAATTTTAGATATATTATTATTATTATTATTATTATTATTTTCTGTGGGAACGCGTCGCTGGCACAGAAGCAAAACAAGCTATGCTATAAAGAGAAGAGAAAAATAAGTATTGTAACGTAATTATCGAACTCAAAGCACCACAATCCGTTAATTTCGAAAAACCCCCGTATCGAAAAGTAAAATATTCGAAGCATCGGCAAGCTGATTTATCAGTAATGGGTAGGATAATGATTTAGGCTTTATCTTAACCATGTGTCGCATGAACCGTGACGACGCGAGACGAGGCTGAAATTTTCGGCAAAATCATTACCTTACCTTGCGTTACCTTGGGTTCATTCACAAGAGGCTAATGTATTGCTTTTCCTCTAAATGTTGCCCATCTTCGAAGAAGACTGGGTTAAAAATTTGTGAAATTATGACGATCTAAGAACATTCAACGATTATAGTACCGATATTTAACATCATCAATAATACTAGTGAGATAATAATCAAGCAATTGGAGATAAATTGACTATTTTTCTCCATATGTTCTCGGTGTATCTCGAACAGCTAGTCATTCACGCAGCAACGCGTATACTATTCTAACTAATTCCCACACCGTAATAACTCGAGTAGCCACACATTCAATCGCTCAAAATGCCCCAAGCATACAACCATTCGTATAACAATGATTCTCATAGCAGCTCATACAATCCCAGCACAGCGACTTACTCGTAATAAAGTCTCATTCGTACATTCGTCAACGTATCTACTCCAGTGATCACTTGCAGCGCAGTGAGCGTTTGGTTTAGTCGGTGTCGAGTGACCGTATCATAAAGAAGTGTGATTGGATGTGTAAAGCTTCTGTCAGAGCCTCTAGTGATCGTGAACTTTTCAAATGCTTACGTCAACCGTTCTGTCGTACTTTTTTCATTATGTCTGAATAATATAACATTATTCTAGGTAATAATAATATTATTAAATGTCCTGCGAAGTATGAAATGAGAGCATTCGTGAGAAACATTTTTACATTCCTTGAATTGGCCAATTAAGAACCAAGTAAATATGCGCAAGGCTGTATCGTACGTATACTGGGAAACTCTGGACAACTTTTCTTCCAGAATTTTCATCCAATATACTTGAGTATGCGAGGAGAGGAAACATTGCGAGTTTTCCACGAATCGATCGTTGTTCTTCAGGATTGTGAGACTAATGTAAGATTATCGGAAGGCACATTCTGCGCATAATTTCCTTAAAATCATTGATGGAGCGACATAAATTTTCTCGATGCGATGAACAATGTAGCCTTTATATTAACACCTCGTGACTGGGGTCCAAACGCACCCCACGCGACCTTCAAACTACACTCCTGAATTAGCGAGTTTTCCGATTTTCAGTCTTCGAATGCAGGCAGATTTCACCTACACCATTCGCTTCGTTATGAAAAAACGAAGAAACCCATTTATGAGAAAATCTGTTTATCAGCATAGGACCAGTTTTATAAACAGCAAAAGTGGTGGGGTGCGTTTGGACCCCAGTCATGAGTTTGAAGGTAGAAAAATTAGATCATGAGGTGCAGGGTTAATGTCCCGCATTTCGAACGGACGTTTATATCACCTCTTATGCCGACATTCACAAACAATCACGTAACCGTAATCGTACCGCCATACGCATGGCCGCTAATCAAAACACTTATTAGTCGGTCTACGCGGCAACTTATAATATTCACCCGGTAGCAGTGTGACTGTGTACAGGTACCTATGAAGAACTATGTCGGTAGACATGTATGAGGAGGTATGTGCCTTACGGGGATTGTGTAAACATTTGTAGGGCTAGATCCATGAATGTGTCGACAGTTAATTACAATTAATCAATATGTCGTAAGGACGCAATTGGCATTTTACCCCTTGCCCCTTGCACTATATTGCCATTATTTTTTACTTAATTTTATCGTCAAGTCTCCGTTCTGACAACATACTCCTACATACTTATTTCAGGTCGAAGTAATATAATTTGACTTGTCGGAGTACTCGTATACTTATATGTCGAAGAGCAATTAGGCTAATCTCATCGCCAAACAACGGTTCGGTGTCATTTCGTTAATAAGTGATAATGCTTTTATTGAAAAACAAGTGTGCTAGAGATGCAATACATTTAATACAATGTTCTTAGAAATACGTAGTTAAGTACTATGAGATCCATAATTTTTATGTTTTTAAAAGAACTCCCTCAAAAAGGACGATTTTTTTCGGTTGTTTGACTAGTCAATGGCACCACAATCATCACTGGCGATTTATGAGCCCTACATTTATCATATAATGTAACGATTTAGTAACGCATTGCCAGCTTTTTGCATTAATTGTTCGTGATTATACGTATCCAGGATCGAAGGATTCAAATGTTGTCATTCTGATAGATGAAAGTGCTGTCTTTTAATTTCCGTTGTTCAGAGTACTCGAATAATCTAGGCGCTTCCAGTAATATGTTGAATTTCAATTTATAAGGCAGCCCTCGTCACATTTATTGGTATACAATGAATTGAATTATGACTCTTGAAACCCTTGCCACGATTTGGATCACTGACTATTTGCGATTATATCCATGTTGCAAGTACTGCCTAGCGTCTTAACTTCTTTATTATCTAATACAAAATACATTTTCTCGGTCACCAAAAAATATTCGGATACCAGCATACTCTTTCTGTTCTCTATTTCATACTTTTGACGTAACATGAATGCAAAAAATAATTATTTCGTACGTACGATTGTTTAAATATGCGAGAGATTTGAAGAAATCATCAAACTGTATGTTAAATACACCATACCATAAATACTCGGATACCGTTGGCACGCCGTTAGTACCTAAATATATACAATAGTTGGTGAATAGAAATACCGGAACACTTTTCGTAAACATAACTCTTAAATGGCTTACGAAGATTGTCAACGATCGAATATCCACCAGTTTCGTTTCAAGTTCGTTGAGAAATAACTCGAAAAAGCAAAAACGCTTTGTTTTGCGAACGGCAATTGGGCATTTTCCACCGCAAGAACGGAAAATCATATCGCGGAATTGCAAATTTTTTCTAAAATATGTAAAATCACTGTTGCACCCATACTAAAAAGCTACACAAATGAAGATAGGATCGATCATCGACATAAAATTATCAGAGAAGTAAAAAAAGAACCAGAGACAAGTGTTCAAAAATTGGCAACGATGCTTCGGGAGGAACGGAGTATTAGTGTACCTACACCCAGAAAATGTGTGAAGAGTGTTACGAAAAGAAGGCTATAAAGAACGGATATAGCCAGGAAAAAATCGTGCATTAACACAACAAATAGAAGGTAGAGGCTAAAATTGGCAAAAGTATTATATTATCAAAGAAAATGAGTGATAGAATAACGTAATTATTGCTGATGGAAGCAAATTGGATATTGATGGTTGTGATGGGAGAGTAAGAGTGTGGAAAAACGGAAGGAAGATTATTTGCAACAAACTGTAAATCATGGTGGCGGTTCGGTAATGGTTTGGGGTTGTATTTCGTCATGCGGAGTAAGTGAATTAGTGTTTATAGAGGGTATTCTGGAGAAGTGCAAATACCAGAGCATTTTACAAGATAATTTAAAAGAGAGCGCTGCCAAAATGTGAATCGAACACGATTTAAAATATCATCAAGAACCGAAGAGCGAACCACGAATTGTCCAAGAATACTTGCGTAATAGCTGTGCTAATATTGTGCAATCACCTCTTCAATCGCCAGATTTGAATCTGTTGAAACATTTGAATGTTGCGCCGTCTCCGATTCACGGATACCATTGCGAGATGGCGACACTATCGCGTAGCGTAACTAACGCATTACCGCGTTCCCGCCGAGTTTTTACTTTTTCACTACGTTCTCTCACGCAAATGAACGAGAGCACATGTTCGAGTATTCTAAAATTATAATAAACGTTCAGACTTATAATTACGTGTTCCTTATGTTTCGCATCCACTATCCTGCGTAATTACAAACAGAATCCTATAGAAAATTTGTGAATTTGTAAACATTCGGGAACCCATTATAACAACAAAAGAGGAGTTAAAAAACGGATTGTGGAGGAATGGATTCGTATTAGTACAGATTATTCAAATCAAATTATTTCCAACATGCCAACCCGTTTAAACCATGTTATGCAACAGCAAGGATATCCAATAAAATATTAATCCTAAGGCAAGAATTTAAGCGTTTATAGACTTAATTTGTATAATGTCCGCATATTTTTGTGATATACAAATTCGCGATGTCTTCGAATCTCCTGCAGTGTTTAAATAATTGTACGTACGGAATAATTATTTTTTGTGTTTCTGTTTCCGGAGACGTACCTACGTTCTACTATATCATAACATAATTTGCTGGTATTTCGAACATTTAGTTGAAAATAGAGAACAGAAAGAGCTATTCTAATGACCGAATATTTTCGTCGCCGACTGTATAAAACCGGTGAAATTTTCCACTTTTGCTCGCATTTCAAATCCTTTTTTTTAAATCCAAGAGATATCCAACGATTTACGATTCATCATTCTCAAATAGGCATTTTTATTAAGTTAAATAATTTCTCCCTGAAAGACAACGTCTTATTCGTATTGACATTTGAACTATTCAAAGTTAGCCTAGACAGAAATTACGTGTCAGAGGTGGGGATTCGGTAGAGCCCCAGCTATAGCTTTTGGATTAATCTTTGAGCATTGAAGCATTAAAGAACTACAACCGAAAATGAAAATAGTTTACGAAGTTGTAAATATCTTAACCCACTGTTAAGCGAAATAAACATAGCGCGTGCAATGTTTTAGCATTGGCTGGAGTGTCGAAGATTTTCGCATTAAGAAAACTCACACATACTCGCTACGGAATAAGTTTGCGCTAATAGTGTAATTAGTAATCAAGTGCGTAGAAGGAACGCAAAGCACATATCGTGCTAGTCTCATGAACGCTCGATAAGAGTACGCGAGGAGAAGATTAAGAGACTTATTCATTTGAACGCTGCAAATGTGCTATATATATCGTACATTCCAGTCCAGTGATCACTAACCCCGCGGCATTCATGCTCCTTGAAATTCGATTACAAATTTGTCATGCCTTTGTTTAAACGTTCGGCGTACTTCCGTCTCTTTTTTGACCAACGCTTATTTTATAAAGTTTTGAAAAAATGTATCCAAAAAAACACTAGACATCGTTTTTAAATGTGAATAAATTAACGAGAAAGAAATATTGGATATCAACATTTTAGGAGAGTTTACCAATATGGACACCCGAATTTTTCACAGATCTTTTTCGTTTGAAAATTGCTTGGACCAAATAACACCATCCGTTAGACTATTCGGTCCAATATGTAGAGATAAAAAAGGGTTTCTACCGTGTGAAAGGTGGGGTAGAAACAATGTTAAGATATGTTGTTCACGTCGGCGTGCTGATGAAAAATCTGTCTGATCGTTCGACAAGGTGGGGAAGGTGGGGTGCCTCCATTTTCGATTAAATTACCTTAAATTGGAGCTTTCTTCATTTTTACTTAATCACTTTTCGCAGAAGACGGAATGCTCAAAGGCAAAAAATCATCACTGTATGCTGTTTTCGCACAACTTAAAAAAATTTGAAATTCGGACAAAATAAAACTCAATATTGTGGAATGATTACTACTTTGGATAAATTGCCGAGGAATACGTTCAATATGTACAATATTATTGTATTTTCAAGTAGTAACGTTCAACACATTAAGCGCAAACCTCGTATTGTCTTTATTACTGCTTAACCCGTAATAGCCGATTTCGCTGATATCTATACTGGCGGCCGAAGGTCTATATTTTCAGATGTATTTCTTGTATGTATTTATCGCAATCTGTACTCTGTATTCTTTTAGAAGTTTTTTCTCTCAAGCCAGTTGTCTGTGATTCGAATTCCAGTGCAGTTCAACAAATTTTCGCTTAATAATAGTTATTAAAATTGGTTTTTGCTGCAATTTATATTTGGCTACAATCTTTTATGATTCCCAAACTATAAAAAAATTATTAAGTGGAGAATATATTTTTTTACACTGTATACCTATTGTCAATAGACGGTGACTGATGTGGCGCTTAACATGTTAATAACGGGCTTGGTTGGTGGCATACAGTGGGTCAGTGGCCAAATTAATGTACTCGAGTGTTATTTTTAAATATTGTTGGTGTTTTGCCTTTAATCAATGCCGAATTGTAACCATTACCTATTATTTGTAAGATTATTCGTTTGGCAACAGCATATTCACTCATTAGAATGACTTCTGACACCTCGACGGTCATTTTGAGGTAATGTGACTCCGTGAAATGATTAGGTACTGGCTAAAGTTTGTTTTTCGATTTTCTTAATTTTCGTCATTGTTATTTGGGTAACCAGCTTTATTTTGTGAAAACTAACTAATGTGAATGCAAATTTAATATTTTCTGGACAACTCGTCTATTTTTATGTTATTTCTTTATGACTTCTAATTGCTCATGGGGAACGGTTCTGATCTTATACCACGTACAAAAAGAACACATTGCCAGATTACTACGCCGTTTTGATAAAACCTAGCGAGGGCTTGCACAATTGGAGGGAGTTTCTCAGCCAACAGTCCATAATATTAAACAAAAACTGGGGGCGACCGCCCCGTTATCATCAAACGGACTAGGAAAATGTAATGGAAAAAATTCACCACGTCAAGAAGTGGCAAGGAAGATGCGTCGTATAGGAATAGAGAAGCGCCGAAAACCGTATAGAGTAATAAATATTGAGCTTATTGTTAGAGCCACCGGAGAAGCGCTAGATATGCTGGAGTAGCTCTGTTCGAGCCGACTCTGAGAGGAAGTTTTGCTGAAATAGCTCTCAAATGTTCCTGACCCGTAAACAAAAATACAGAATTTACACTTGAAATGGTGAACAAAAGATTCGAATTTGCTGAAAAGTATATTTTTGGCACATTCGAATCATTCATTTACCATTACAGGTGTGAGTTTTGGTTTTTTCACGGGCCTTCAGTTCTGGTTTAATATTTTGAACGGTTGACTGAGAAAATCCTTCCGATTTTGCAATGTCTCGTTGGGTTTTATCACAATGACGTATCAATCTGGCAATACGTTATTTATTTCCTTTAGGTTAGTTTTTTGCTTACCAGAATAATATTGGCGGAATTAAACAAAAAAAATAGGTAAACATACTTTAGCGAGTAATCACATCACTGAAACAAGCTATGCGAAAATGACCGCAGACGTGGCAAATGTAATTTTAATCAGTGAATATGGGGTTGCCAACGGAATCATCTTGCAAATAATAGTCAATAGTTTTATATAATACGACAGTGAATAAAGGTGAAACCTTAAAAACACTTCAAAAAAATACTTGAGTATATTAATTTGGTCACCTACGGTAATTTGAAATTCTGCATAATATAACACAAATCTGTAATAGAAATAACCATTAATAAGGAACACCGCAGAACAGAACAGAGTTTTCATCGAATAGAGGGATTTGATCATTTTAGCGTTTACAAAAAAATTGAAATCTAAGAAACATGGCCCTTTCCGGGGTGCAGCACATATATTTTCATATCCACTTTTGATGTTTTTTTTTTCAATTTAAATTATCTAGTAGTTTGACAACCCGTTATTGAACTCTGTTGCTTTCGAATCAAGATATTCCCGTTTTTAATTAATCTGAGAAATGTTGATAAACTTTGTTTTCTCTCTCTCTCTCGCTCTCTTTCCCACTCTATGAGTAGGTATTAGTTATTTCAAGCGAGGCAATTCGGTAAAAAATCGAACCGAGGATTATTCCATTCTGCGATATAGCATAATCTAGGGCTTATCATAGAGAGTCAGGGTTCGATTCTGTCGGTTTAGTTCGGAAAAATCACGCCTATAAAAAGCAGATGCGTGAAATACAACAGTCATTACCGTCGAATATTTCTCCATTCAGGACGTATATCCTATACGTGTACAAGACGTATATATAAGGTCGTGATGTAGAACAATTACCCTTGTAACATTACCCGGTCATTAACCGACACGAGTAACTTCATCTTTATGTATCCGTTAATGCTTTTCGAGAAAGTTCAATTTCCAATAAAATAAAGATCGTTTAAGAAGGAATAATTCCACACTGCCATACAAAAAACATAATAGTTTCTCACGGCGGTTCGTTTGTTTTGTAAGCATTGATATTAAGATTAAATTAGTTTTGTTTATACTCTAGATCAACAAATGTCATTGATGGCTCGAACTTACTAATCGATTATAATTCGCGCACACGGAAATATAATTGACACGAAGTTAATGTATAATTGAAATGTTGTACTAGATAATATATTGTATCGTGTAAAAGATGTAGTCCTGAAATTGGGAATTGGAAGAGCGGTTGAAGGAATGCACAGGTAAAACGGATATTATATTGTAATAGAATAAAATATATGTTAGGATTTATAATGAAAGCGTCATTAGATTTTTTTAAGTACTATGCGAAAACCATAATTGTATGACGTGTTAGCTTACTTCGTCGTCTAATACATTCGTAGGCGAGACAGCCGGGTGCGAAGAAGCAGAGAAGCACCACGAATGTAAGGAATATCACTCCGGCACCGATTCCGATGAGAAGAGCCAGGCCCAATGGGCCAAATAGATCGTCGTACACCATTCACTGCAATCGATTACCTACCATTAAATAACTGTATCGTGTATTGAACAGAATTGTTTGATAAAACCAAGAGTGCAACAGGTAAACGTCTATCGAAAATATGTGTATGAATAAAAAAATAATATGCTCTCGTAAGGACGAAAGTACCCATAAAAGTCGAAATGAACATTTGTTTTCAACGAATAAATTTTGTTGTTTGGCCATGTCTTATATCGACGAGGAGATAAGATGGCGAAGAAAATGTAGGTACGCTTTAACGACATAAAACGATTGGCGCGCGCCGAAAGTTCACCGCGCGAATGATTCATGCGACAATAATATATGTAAAAACAAACGAACCGAGCTATTCGAATTCCCCTTATAGGCGATAATGAACGCGATTTTCCGGGCGCCCGGTGCATTCTTATTCTCTCTCTTCTCGCGACAGATGCTACGATGCGATGGCAACTGATTCTATCACTCAACGTCATACGTGGACTGGGCAAGACTCGACGGTTCGAGTCGTAAGAAAACCTATACGCGACACATGCGTCTTGCTACTCGCAGAGTGAAATGACGTAAGAATGTAGGCGAGCAGACTCTTCGACATACTTTTTCATTCACTCACGAACTGACACGAGGGAAACGTTGAGCGCAATGGAACGAGCGGACGAAACACCTGCGTCCTTGAATAACTTCGAGACATGTGCGTATGTATGTATAACCGTGAAGCTCGTAAATACCGAGTTCCCTTCATATTTCGCGAGTGATCGGTGAAATCGAATGCGTTTCCACTGTATTTTTTCTAAGAATTGATATTTTACGATTGTTACGAATATATATTTTTTAAATGTTGATTTCGTTTTTAATTACCGTCGTTACTCGACAATATAACGATGAGTTTTATCTAAAAACGTTTTTCTAAAGTTATCGAGGAAAAAGAATGCTACTCTTCAGGAATTCTGAAACATTCGATTTATCGTACAACGGAATCGTCCATTGGAATCGGACAAGATTGCCAATCAAAACAATATTCATTTGTAAAACCGCGCTCTAACTCCGACAACTATAATTGGAGTTAAGGTATCTTACTAGCCGACACTAATCGAATAAAACTCAGCGAAAAAAGGTCATGTGGATTTGTTTTGGCAGTAAAATAACAATTGTTGAGTTTTTTTTGGTGTTTTATGAAAAAGATAATTAGGTACTCGAGTCGTTTTTTTTGCTTACATCTTGTCAAGTTGTAACAGGGGGCCCGGTGATAAAAGCATTAGTACGTTTCGATAGATCTAGAAAATTACAGCATTTTGTTGCGAATAGAAACACGTAGAAATGTAAAATACGGTAACCTTTATTTCACTCGTAAATGCCATTACATCAATTATTTTCGGAATTATTCGACTAATTTATTTTTAAACTTTTTTAATTTAAAATTTTATAGATTTTATATTTCGTACATGTCAATTATTTTATTTAAAGAAACATTTTTTTCTGTTATACATTTTTTTAATACAGAACGGACTTACATTAAAGAATATTATTATTTCAAAAGATTAAGGAAAGATGAATGGAATAATATCGGATCGAAATTGGGCAACCACCTCATTGAAATAGACAAAAGGAAACCGCGAATTAATAAAAACGTATTGGGAATACACCAACGAGTGTTCAACTCTGCCATCAGATTGTCGCGGACAAATGCTAATTACCCTTACGTCGTTCGCGTCGCAACCAAGATTACAACTATTAGCACGGGTTCCGTTACGAATCAGACATAAAGGAACCGACCGATCGTGAATAATACTACGACCGGTATACTCTCGTATTATACCTCGAGATTGTGCAGGTAAAAATACAATAGCAGACCTTCAAACGGTAAACAAAAAATTGCCGTCTCTCTTATTTATTGTCATACGTTATTTGATTATGACTTTATACAAGTGAAAAATGCATTCGCCCTGTTCCTTTATGTCCGGAGATCAGCGTGCAAATTCGAAATAGCGTGTCGAGATGTCCTTCTTTCGATACCTACTTACGTAAAACAATACTGTACGTTGGATAAATCGATCACTCTTTTTCTTACGTATTGTTGGACAAAGCACGATATGTTATAACAACTAACGAAATACAGGAAAAACGGAACCTGGGCTGAATTTTGAAAATACCGATAAATGAATATCGTTTCTTAAGTCCAACAATGATTTAATATTTGGTTAGAGGAAACAATGACTGTTACCTCTTTACTCAAATATATGGCAGATTGCTCCCGCAGAGTTACTAGTCGCTAAGGACTAGTTTGCATTGAACTGACAATGAGTTGAGCTAAGGAAAGGGAATAAAATTAATCGAGTCAATTTTACCGAGGGAAGTCGGTATCTCCTCGAATAATGCAAAAGATTTTTTTTTTTTAACGATCTTCGTACGACCGTATGGCCATACCAATTCTTCTGCACAAGTGTTTCCTATTTGTCCGTTTTCATTATTAGGAAGCGCTACCTACCTACCTACCGATAGATACCTACGATTACGTAAACCTCGCTGACTTCCGAATCCGTGGAAAAACGTATGTATGTTATGCGATCAAGGTTTCGTTCTAGATAAAGTTTAATCATTGGAGCGAGACACGTCATTATTTAACGTGTTCCAATAAACATTTACCTATACCAACTTTCCACAAATCATCAATTCCCCACCCACCACCTTGCGCCAGTATTTTCAATAATTTGTTTACACTCTGTTCCTCCATTTTCAAAGTGCACGATTGGAGTGAGCGGGGCACGACTGCCGATTGCGCCTACTATCGATAACGCCTCGGCCGCATCGTAATATTTACGAGCCGCGAGCGTAGTGAGCGTGAACTCTATCGTTGAATCGCACAAACGATGCACACTGACTAGCTTTGCTACATACAGTGACGGCGCATCTAAATTTTCCGAGACACACTCTCGATACCTCGTCAGCTCGTCCTATACGTATCTATCTATGACCATCGTACAGGAACAACGAACAATTAATCACGATTAATTGTTATTAAGCCGATTTATCACGAATATTTAAAGTATGTAACCAACAATAATGATTATACCAATAATAATGGCGGGCATTACTCACTTGGCTACGAACATATCCCATCTCTTGAAAATCAGCCTCGATATCGAGTGTCCCAACACACTGTAATCCAAGTTTGCAATAACACTCGTGCCTCTACGAATTTCGAAAACGAACAGAATTTTCTTTACGCAGGCGTTATGATATAAATTTGCTTTATCGTCGCACGAGCATTTTTTCAAATATCGGTAATAAATTATTATGCCTGACAAACGGTTACGAGACTATGCGCATAGAACGAACACGATGTACAACTTGGCGCACGGGATTCCAGCACCTTCTGCTTCGACTATCGGTAGCGCCTCTGTGCCTACGACAGCGCTTCTTCCGTCGTGCACACAAACCCGTCGATATACACACACCTGTATACTTAACGATGGAGAGACGCTCGTACGAACGTGCCTGTACGTGCCGCCGACTTATATACGCGTATAGAGGTGTACCCACATATGAGCTCGCAGTCAACGCGATTGCATACAAAAAATAGGCGCGGGCTGATTACGTACGTACCAACACTTTGCTCTTTCCTAAAAGTTTCTACTACATCAAAAGCCAAAAATAATCTCGTAACATTCATTTATTTCAAACAGACAAATAAAATACGTTCAACTTTACGAAATAAAGCCAACTTCAAAATGTGTTTGAGATTGCATTTTACATTCACATTCGCAAAGGGATTGTAAATCTTTTAAATAAGATATTCTTATTCTACACGAAGATATGTTTACAGGCCGTATGCATCTTCATGGCGATACCTATTAATGCACAGTTTTATAGGCATTCCCCCGTGTACTATGCTCATATATAATGCTCCCATAGGTTCTCTGCCCCGAATCTTAATGGAGTGGAGATAAATTTCTGTGGAAGCAACGCGTCGGCGAATCATGTTACAAATTTGTTTGAGGAGTCCCTCCACTTGAGATAAATAGTTATTTGCCGACTTTTTTTTTTATAGTCTCGACATATTTCAGAGTCAAAAAATGCATTTTCTTTTTAATTTTTTCTCTCTTAAAGTACACGTCTTTATATGTGTGTACATATTTTTTCTGTAGAAGGAGAGTAAGTTTGGAAAACTTGTGGATTTCTGTCAAAATGCTTGAAATTATTTCAAATGCTAACTTAGAAAAATTATTTAACACACTTCCACTACTCATAATTTAATTTGGTTTGTACCAAATGACCAAGAAAAACTTGTACTTTCAAAAAAAGAAATTTCAGAAAATGCATTTGATGACTCTGGTATATGTCAAACCTCCTAAACGCTGCTTCATACAGGGGGTCATTCATTGCCCAATTGATTTTTTTAAAATCAAGTAGAAAATGAATTTTTCGCAAAAGAGCACGTTCGCAAGAGAAATGAAAGAGAAATAAATTCAAATAACCCTTCCAAAATGATTCGGAATATCTTAGTTTAATAATATGACGAACGAAATAGGTACTTCGGCATTTATTTTTTCCATAATACTGTGTTCATGTGGTATTTTTGGCGCGGACTACGATTGCTGTTGTAGTAGCAAGTCTCTCAAACGCCCCAATCGCCAAACCACGGACGTGTGTTTCCGCTGATAACTCACTATCACACACATACAACTATCATCCGTTGGTTCTTCGGGGCACAAGCTAACAGCTCGAATGCGTACTGGTGTCTTGCTTTTCGATTTACTATTTTGCCTTTATTTACTCTTCTGTTACTGCTACGTGAAAAAAATTACGCGAATGTATCTCATTATCCGAGGTATACGGATTTTTTCACGAATTTTTGTAAACATTTTCTATAAATAGCGAACTTAGTTCGTAGACATAGTTTGTTCTCCGAACCCACTGTCAATTCGATGAAATAAATGCATGTTTAGCATAACATAGGGCCTTTAACTAAAGTCGAAGCACTCTGTCGTTAGGTGTCTTTTCGTTAAGCTCGTAGGTACTGCAATAACTCTTTGCGGTTCGTTATCGCTAGTTTCGGTGAAACAAAGAATCCGCGACGAACCTTAAGAATTGTGCGAACAGGTACGCCGCCACTGATTCTTTCGGATCTGCCGTCAATGCTGCTTACAAACCACGGATAACAGTTGGTCAAATTTGTATACTATTTGCCGATTGGTGGCACATTATTCAAGGTTTGAGACCCCGGTACTATCAAACAACCATGCGGTCGTTTCATTAGACGGTTCGAAAGCGGCTGATAAGCCGTTGTGCAAATGCCTTTACTGTCAGCCAGTTGAGTCACTGCCGCATGTAATGTTCGCTGAAACTGGCCACCTTACTACGTCGTGATGGTTTTGGGACTACGATGTCGCGCGACCAAATTCTTGAAAAATTAATTAACTGATTTATAGGCAGTTGTGCCTTTCCCCAGAATTGCTGCGGATCAACTTAGATGCCAGAGTAACCGTCTGGCATGGTAACTTTAACGTCGCAAGGTTTCTCGCACATCTTGACCTTGTATACGAATTTCTGGTGATAACAATGATCGTCATGAGTGTCTTCAGTGTCATTCGGGAATTACGAGTTAGATTTTGAGCAACTCGAGCAATGGCTCGAACTAAAATAATAGATTTTCTAAGATGATATGTTTGATGAATGCCAGCGCATCTGCGTTGACGCCTCTATGTCGATGAATTTCTTAGATCAGAATGGTAAAAGGTTGAAGCGATCCATGATGTTGGTCGCTGGTTGAGTCGTATCGGATGTCGCGTTAAAACTGATTTACACTACACCGAGCCGGGGACGAGTCGTATTATGGACGATGCACGGTGAAAGAATTGCATGTATGTACATTTTTACATACAACGCTTTCACCGTTTGTTGTCCGTGCCGGGGACGAGCCGGGCCACGGACGCGTCAATACCGCCGAGCGTCGGTCGGGCTTGGTAATCACGACGGTTTTGCAAAGTTTTGCGACTTGAAATAATATCGATTATGCAATTTTCGTAACTTGAACTAGCAGCTGCTGCAATTTCCCTTGATAAAGAACAGTTAGAAAAACGTAGTCAAAATGCAAAAAGAAGATGGGGTATACCTACATCCTGCTTGGCGAAAACTAGAATTGGAAGGAGAATTTGAAACACTCTATAAAGAATTAATAGACGATGAGATTAAATTCCATGGTTATGTTCGTATGTCTGAGGAATGTTTTAATATACTATTTGATAAGTTGTAACCGGTTGAACGGATCTTATGAAAAAGAGTACGAAATTTAAGACGCCAATGCAAGCGATAGAACGATTGGCGGTGTGTCTAAGGTAAGTAATTTACATAATTTAAAAAATATGTAACGAGATGTTTTATTAACTGTTTAGGTTTTGGATGAAAATTAAAAATTAATAACGATTTCACTTTAATTATTATCATCGCTATATTGTTAAAAATATGATATCACATTGATATTATCCGCCATTGTTGGTGAATCCGATGATGTCGGCAGTGGACGTGTAGGTGTAAGCGTCGGTGGAGTTGGCGTCAGTGGCGGCGAAGGAGTTGGGTGTTACGTTGATGTCCCTTCCGATCTGTTCATCGATCCGTATGGAAAAGTTTGGGATGATATTTGTTCCTATCCTAGCTCTTGCGCAACAACAAATATTCTTCCTCCGGCAACGTGTTGATAATAAGGTGACGATTTTTTTAACGTTAGTGCTAACCCGTTGAAAAATGGGTATCATATATTTCATTAAGGCACGCGAAGTTGATCCTCTCTTATTTCGAATCATCTCCGCGTCATCCAGTATCTGCTCAGAATTTGTTTCACTTTCAATATTCGATATTGGATCTCTTTCTCGGACATGAGGCAACACAAATTGCAGATTTTCTTCATATTCGTATCTTTTTATGTTTAAGGCGCCTTGGCCGCTCTTCGATATGCGCTTATTCGGATGCATTTTGAATTGGTCCCTTACATGGTTACACCATCGCTTTTTACAGTTGTCCTCTGTAATCAATAATATAATGTGTGTGTCAAATTTTATGATTTTTATGATTTTTGGTGACGGGGGATTCTTTTAAGACTATTTCATACAGCTATCGATTGGGCCATTTATCTGTGCAAGAAATTACAAACAGCAGGATTGTGAAAGAAGTGATCCCAACACCAAGAGAGCAAACATGGAAAAACATCCCAGAATATTTTGAAGCACAGTGGAATTTCCCAAATTGTATAGGCGCATTACATGGGAAACACTTTGTGATTGAGGCCCCTATTAATAGTGGTTCAATATATTATAATTATAAAAAGAGTTTCTTCGTCGTGTTATTAGCGATAGTCGATGCACGCTACAAATTTGTTACCATTGATATTGGTTCTTATGGCAAAAACCGTGGCGGTGGTATTTTTATACGATCTGCTTTAGTAAAACGTTTGGAAAACGGTACACTCGATGTACCTGCCGGAAAATATTTGGCCAATTGCGATAAGTTTGCGCCGTATGTGATAATTGCTGACAAAGCGTTTCCTTCAAAAACTTACTTAATGCGCCCATACCCAGGGGCTCAATCAACTGGAGATGCGGATCAAACATATTTCAATGGTATGTTACGGCCACACTATGCTTCTCGTGCTGCTCCTCGCGCTGCCGCGACGTTGCGATAGGCGGCCACACACTGCTTTGCTCGCGCTACTCCTCGCCATACTCCGTATTCGGTTTTCGCCTTTCGACACGGGTTTTAGGAACCAAATTCTTGCTCCTTTAATTCTTTTGTAAAACTTTGATCAATCAGTCCGGAAAACGGTTAAACGGATCGATTACCAAATTTACAGGGCTATTGAGGGTACATTGAGTTGTACAAATCTTCGAAACCTTAGTCTTCCCATCAATGTTTGTCAATACGCGGTAGATTTACTAAAACAACGAAAAAAGTCACTTGTTTCTACGTTTTTTCAAATCAATGTGGAAGGTACACAAAAAAACCTAGAAATTATGAAAAGATCTTATAGGAAATGTTTTTAAGTTTTCAAAACGACCCTTTCATTTTCTGTGCGATCATTGGTTGCTGAGATATCGAAGACGAAAGGCAAAAGCATCCTTTTCTATTAAAAGTCGGATATCTCAGCAAAAATTGACGTAAAGAGATAAACAAAACAAAAAAACGAAAAAATTTGGAAAACAAAATGTCGGGCTATTTTTTATGATTGCCTTCTTTTTACCTTGATACGACCATTTTTTACTGAGATGCAGTCTTTTAAAGATCACTTCAAATTTAAAGAATTTTTCTTGCTCCTTTAATTTTTTAGTTGGGTGTATATATATTGCGATGTCGCGAGTTATTTATTTATTTAATTGCAGCGGGTAAAGCTGCCGACTCGGCAGCGGAACGCGGTCGTTGAGAGAAATAACGCGGTGGACATTTAATTCGTCCATCCTGAAGTAATATTTGAGACTGATTACATATCTATGTTGGTTAAGTATATTAAAGAGAGTTATTTTAACATGAATCGACAAATTAAACTATCACAAGTTTTTTGTTATTGTTAAGATTCCTTAAGTGTCCGGTACTCGGGGATTTCCCCCTATACAATACTAAACATTTTGAGTTTTGTCAGTAAAATGTGTTAGTTTTTACCATATAAACTGCTTTATATATCAAAAATCATTCTGAATCTCAATTATTTACGATTGTAATGTTATGAAAACAGCAGTGAACATCATAAATACATATTTATCTGCATGTAAGGAACATCTCCACATAAACTGTGATATAAAAATATAAATAAAATATATCCGTGTTCTTATTAGAACTATTGTAAGATTATAAAATACTATAAAAAACAATAGTGTTTGCCACGAATTTCAATTTGATTTTAATTCATTTCTTGTACGTTATTATACTATTACTATGTTTATACAGGGTGTCCCATTAAAAACCCCTCAGCCAGTATCTTTCAACAATGACATTTTTTTAAATGTTTCGTATAAACGTTTCAAGGCCTGAAGGGGACCGTAAAATGGCAAAACTTGTTTGCTTTAACGTGGAGGTTTTCAAGGCCATTTCATGGTAAACTTTGTTTAATGGGAACCAGTATATTTTTTTGCCGATTTGTATTTTACATACAAATATAAAAAACTTTCATTCGAAATATTTTCTCAGAAAATCCCCATTTCTTAAGATAATTAGCGGAATTTGCAGAAAGTTTTGGTCGTCATAATTGTGTACTCCAAAAATAAAGCTCTTTACGAGTAATCGCAGGAGGCAAAAAATGTTTAATTTGACGTAAGAATTCTTAAATAACATTTTTATAAAGTATTAATTAATTTTTAACTATTTAAGATTTGCAATTTCTAATTAATTAAAACTCTTTAAAATATTCTCTAAGAATCCTTACCTAAATTTAACTAAAAAATGACTGAAAATGCAAGAATTTCTTCAATATTTGAAAATGAACAAATTAAAAGTTGCTGAAGAAATGTTTTGAACAAAATACGATGCTACAAATAAATATACTGGTTCCGATTGACAAAAAAGGAGTTCACGTTGAAATGACCTTGAAAACCTCCACTCGAGATCAAATAAGTAAAGTAATGTCACGCCCCCCTTTAAACCATGAAACTTTAATATGGAACATCAAAAAATATGCTATTCTTCAAAGATATTCGACTAGGGAGTTTAAAATGGAACACCCTGTATATAAATAATAACAAAAATCGCTTTTATCCCTGATTGGAGTATTTGATATAAGAATATGAATTTAAATTCGATTTTAATGACATAACAAAAATTAATTTTTTCCGTTTATATTTACTCGCCCATTGTGCGCTCGATTTGTCACGGAGAATCTTAACAGAAACCCAACACGATACCGAAAAGCTCGACGCAGGCTCGACTCGGTATACACCGCTTACCTCGAGCTAGAGGTAGGTGACGACTTTTTATGACGCAGTTACAGCGCCATGAATCTATTTTAACGATTAGGAATTGCACAATAAAAATATTATTTTTACCTGGTACGATTGGTGGTGATTTTCAGCTTGAACACTTTGATAGATAATATTCATTTTTCTTCCAACATTACACAATGCAGAGGATATCGCACATCATATATCACACTTCACACACAGCCTAGACAAATCGTGAAGCGGCGAAAAACGTATACGTGACTTTTCACGACGACTTCGGCGATTTAACTAATGCCCCGGCGTCATTTTTCTCTCTTTAACCGTGATTTCAGCCAATTAGCTAGATTAACAGTAAACGTTTTCTGTTACTTTAGTCAACGAGCCGACGATGCAGACCATCAAGTACGGAATCGATGACAACATACACTACCAACTAATGTGTGGCTATCGCGGAAGCATATTCTGCCAACAACTGTATCCTCGGTCGAAAGTTAATATGCAGTTGCGCGTAGGATATGCTGATAACTGTATGATTGATAGGCAGTCCCAATGCATGTACGATCGGCAGGCGGTGCTAATGATTAGTTACTGGTAGGACTGCATATTAGTAAAGTATTCCAATACTCCGTAACCAGCAGAGTATAGAAATACCCAGTTCTACAGCAGTTACAGACCAGTTATTGGCAGGTCCAATAACTTGTATTGAAGCGTACAGCGTAGATGTTACGCGGTCGCGTTTCTGAGCTTATTGGTGTTTCTGTGGTATTCACAGTAGTTGCTTAAAAATATTGGGATAAATAGATATTAATCACAACTTTACTAGTAGTTACGGTATATTTCCTAAATATACTGGCAAAAGGAAAACGGAGGTTACCCCACTCGTTTATTAAATATTAATTTTTTAAGTTTACGTCATTGTTGACTTTTGCGTTGGTAGTATGGGGTGATGTCGTTTCCATTTCAGTTTTTCGCTTCGAACTTCCGTGCTTGTAAAGAAAGTGACCCAAAAAACGAATATTGCGTACAGGATAGTGTACAGAGTAACACCCCCCCCCCCCACCCCCCAAGACAGCTTACTGATTTAATTAATGAGAAAGTATGAAAAATATGCGACCCTGTTTACGAAAAAGTCAGATTTATTGAGATCTATGTATTGAAAGATTGCAACGTCGGAACTATAGGTTAGCAGAAACTGCCGAAGACCTAACTCTGAAGACACCGACCTGCATCAAACGCGCGGAGGACAGCTATAGATCGGCAACTGTCACTGCATTCAACCTAACAGCCTCTAATTTCGAGAGGATCGTCCTACGTCGCCAAAGCTCGTGTCTATTTCAATAAGATTTTTAATAATCAAAATAAAAATATATGTAATAATTCCGATTACCTACCGTATTATACTTGAAAATTTTCGCGATATACGTACCTACACATCATCAGAATTTTGCTACCATAAGTTGGTATCGGTGACTTCACACAATATATTAACATACGAATTTCGTACCTTTTCCAACCCTTCAGGAATGTTTCAGCGACAACCTTAATCCCTTCCCATACTTTAACGAGTCTGACTCGCAATGAAGATTTCGGGCCAAACGTAAACATCACGAGCCGGGCTCGTCAACTATATATATGATATACAGGGTCTTTAAAAAGTCCCGGACCGGTTGAATAACTTGCAACGTAGGCGTTGCTGAAAAAGATGGTTGAGACAAAAGTTGTAGGAAATTTCCCTGGCTATCCAATCGCGACCTCGTTCGTGACCATGACCTCGGCCTTCAAGGTCATTTCAAGATCAAATCCATTTTTATAATTGTCAACCCCTACTTTTGACATTGGAAATGAAAAAGGTGGACAATTTTATGTCTTGATACGATCTTGACCGTTTTAGCGAATGCTTTAAAAAAATTATTCCTCAATATGACCTTGAACATCAATCTTGATCATCAAAAATATTATCATGGAACAGCCAGGGAAATTTCCTACAACTTATGTCTCAACCATTTTTTTTAGGGACGCCTACTTTTCAAGATATCCAGCCGGTCACTGCTTGACCTTGACTTGACGTTCCGAGGTCAAATTTTTCCAATGGTGAAGATCGTATCCGGACGTAAAATTTTCCGCCCTTTTAATTTTCGGTGTCAACATTGGGGGTTGCTATTTAAAAAAATGGACTTGACCTTGAAATGACCTTGAAGGTCAAGGTCACAGCCGAGGTCGCGGTTGGATAGCCAGGGAAATTTCCTACAACTCTTGTGTCAACCATCTTTTTGAGCAACGCATACGTTTCAAGTTATTCAAGCGGTCCGGGACTTTTTGCAGATCCTGTATATACATATATATTGTGACGAGGCGCTACACTTCTCGCAATCGCGGAAAATCGGAATATTCTTCCGAATATTAAAGCGAGATAGAAAGAGCAGAGTCGCGTCGTCTCGCACCCGTGGTCAGAAAAATTGTACTCTAGAATTCGCGCTGCCGAGATACTTCGTGATTTTCAGAGACGGGGCCACGGGATGTAAATATTGTCAGCCGTACGCGAGAGACGACGCCGGCGAACGAGAGAGAGAGAGAGAGAGAGAGAGAGAGAGAGGGATGGCTGTGCCGGCGATCGAGGGCCGATCGTCGATAGGACCCCCCCCCCCCCCCCCCCCCCCCCCGATAGGACTACGAGGGAGCCGGCGAGCGAGAGTGACGAGACGGCAGTCAGTGTGATCTTGGCCACCGAATGATATAGTAGAAGAGTGCGAATTGTTAGAATAGCGAAAAAGCGAGTAGTTAAGAAGAAGTAGATTGTAAAGCGAGGTAAAGAGTGCGAAAGAGTGAATGAGTGAGAGGAGCGTGAAGCGGACGAAACGTGAGGGAAGAGCGAGAGAGAAGGATCCAGAAACGCTGTGCGACGGGACGAAAGGATATCGGCGAAACAGAAAAAGATAGGCGCACGCTATACTTTCTTTGCCGGTACGAGATCGCGTACCGTCGAGGCGTCGTGGTAGATTCGTGCTCATCCCGTAACGCGTCCCGTACAACGGACATAGCCGGCCCTACCGGCGTCTCCGGAGGGGATAGGGCTACTTCACTCCGCGAGGTTGTTAAACGAAAAGTGTTTCTCCAAAGGGTGTTTGTCACACCAATATTGTAACATAGTATTATAAAAAGGTTGAATAAATTAGTCATTGTGAATGTTTTAGACCCGTCGACTCTAACGTTAATTTTGAATATTGAGTAAAATTAAGGTGATCGATGCTCGTCCCTCGACCCTACCATTCCCTGAGGTTAGCGTAAGAGAGGAGGAAAGGACGATTAGACAAAAATTCCCTTGGTGCTACGGGGTTGGTACAAGCACCTGGCGCCCAATTATAAATTGTAGAAAGTAATTAAGGGTATCAAGAAAATTGTTCGGGGCGTCATTAAAGAATTGGACGGGTAGCTCTTTTCGGCGTTCACGAGATTGTGTCGGAAAGAGCTCGTCACAATATATATACAGTTTGTCGCACGCAACTGTAACGGCCCGTACCTCCTAAACGGTTGGGAATAGAAAGAAATGTTATTGGTAAAAGTTGAATGGTATCAAGTGGTGCATAATACTAAATTACGTGTATGCACTTTTGTACATCGTTCCATTAGAAAAGTGCAACTGCACTTTTTTTAAAAATGGATATCTGTATTTTTGACTGCATCGATCGATGCAGATTTTTATGTTCTGTATAAAAGTACCAACATACTTATGCCCTAAACTCATTCGTTAAGAAGTTATCGCAGCCAAAAGTTCTCGAATTATTTTAATCTCTCGGCAAGTGTTCAGGCAAGAGTACCTACGGTATCCATCCCAATGTATTACAATGTTTGAAAACATGAAACATGAGTAATGTCATGCGTAAAATCAAGAAGCGGGTGGGCAAGGGCTTGGACTTCAATGCAGGACCGTTCGAACACTTGTTGTACTGTTGAACTTTTGGCTGCGATAACTTCTTAATGAATGACTTTAGGGTATACGTATGTTAGTACTTTTATGTAGAGCATAACAAACTGCATCGATTGGTATGGTTAAAAATATAGGTTTCCGTTTTTCAAAAAAGCGCAGTTGCAGTTTTCTGATGCACCGATGCACAAAAGTGCATACATATAGTTTCGTATTATGCACCACTTGATACCATTCAACTTTTACTAATAACATTTCCTTCTATTCCCAACCGTTTAGGAGGTACGGCCTGTTACAGTTGCGTGGGACACCCTGTATATATATACTAGGGGCGCAACTAAGTTTCCGGGTTTTTTTTATCAATAAAAAATAGAAAATTTCAAGAGAAGTACAAAAAATGGTTTATTCGAAGTATTGTCCTTCGCTAGCAACACATTTTTGCCATCTCTCTGGCAGAACATAAATACCACGACGATAAAACGACGCGTCTTTCGAACGAAAACATTCATCCTACTAATTTTGTACTCCTTCGAAATTGGCCAAGGGTAGCTCACAATAAGTCAAGCCATACGCCATTGACCCGAATATCTGATAATGTGAAAGGGCCAGATCTGGCGACTACAGCAGGTGCGGTAGCAGATCTCATTTCAGCGTTACAATGATGTCCTGGACGATGGAAGTGCGATGGCACGGAGCACATTTTTCACAACAGGTACAACGGTGCACAACATTTTTCCTATGGCATGTAAACATTTGGAAATACCTTGCCGAGTCATGTTTAATGCCTCCGCAAGTTGATCTTGTGTTTGCGTATCATTTTGATCCAATAACGTTTGTAGATCGGCATCCTCAAATGTTTTTGGTCTTTCCGAGCGCTCATTGCCCTCAGTCTCGAAATCGCCACTTCTTAACCGCTTGAACCAATCTTCACAGGTAGTTTTTGAAGGTGCATGTTCGCTGTAGGCCTCCTCAAGCAAACGACGTGATGCAGCAGCATTTTTCAGGTTGAAGCAGAAAAGCAAAGCTTCCCGTAAATGCTGTTTATGTGGCATAAAACTTGACATCTTCGAGGTGAGAAAAACTATTGTTGCGTTGCGATATGTGTTTGTATGAGTTATTCTTAACAGATGTCCAAGCTATAAAGACAACCAACTTCAGACATGTATGCCGACTACATGTGTCGTTAGCGACATCCATGTCTGAAACCCGGAAACTTAGTTACTGACCTAGTATGTAACATATATACGGAAACAAAATTATGGTTTAAGTCCACGAGAGTTGTATCGCGTAAAATCAATGATTATATCACTATATCATTTGCATTTTGGCTAGTATTCTCTTTGGTCTGTTTACCACGCATTGACCCGTATCGCTTGAGCCGGATGTCGTCGAGCTAAATGGCACGGGAAGGGGTTAAGAACTGTAATCCCTGTTACATTGCTGGTTGGTTTAGAATAATGCAGGCGATAAATTTTCAGTGGCGCATTTTGGGTCTGAGAGTGGGCTTACATATCATTTTGCGCTGTCCTCCAATCCCTCTTCGTGAGACGTCATGTGCCATTTACGAAAATTCGAAATGCCATAACTCCGTTACTATAGAAGCTCGAAACATTTTTTTTCTCTCGCATTTCTTTTCATCTTGCATATAGTACAGAGGAAGCAAAAATTATAAATTGCCATTCAAAAAATTGATGATGACATGCACAACTGTTTGCGGTACCACTTAATTTCCTCGGCTCACTTTCACCGATAACTGCGTCTGGCTAATACGTATAAAACATTTTTCAAATTTTCATATCAGTTCGACTAGGAACATTTTGTTGTTCACACCTGTTGTTGTCGTTGTCGTTGTTGTTATTGTTGTTGTCGTTGTTGTTTTTGTTGTTGTTGTTGTTGTTGTTGTTGGTGTTGTTGTTGTTGTCGTTGTTGTTGTAATATTATTATCGTCGTCATTATTATCTTGTGTTTCTCTTACGCTAGGCTCGAAGCTAAGCCATTAAGTTACCAAGAGACAAGGAAACAAATTGACTGCTGCAGTGCCGTATTATATTCCTATCATTGGGAAACAGCGAGGTGTTCACCAACTCAGTGAAACGAAAGGCGCGTGCAGGTAATATAACTATCGTAGCCGCCTCGTTCCATACCGATTTCTTTTTTATCATTTGTATGTATGTATATATATATGGAAATAAATATAGCTTACACATCGACTTGTGCCGACGTATACGTTGGGAAACTATGCTCGTTTATATTTCCGGAAGTCCTCATAATAACAGACATACAATAACTAAAGGATATGGCCTGCAAAAATCACGAGTAACACTAATCAACAGACTTACTGAATTATCCATATCCTGAGCACGTGGACTTGTAATAAAAACAGCGCTTCGATTTTCTATATGATTCTCTAGCAGAAAAATAATATCATTGACAGAACTTTTAGCGAATCGTTTTTTGTATCGAACAATATCGGGATTTAATTCTGTGGAACATGATATTATGGAAAAATAGAGCTTCTGCCGAGAAAATTTATATCCCGCCAAAAACATTTCATGAAAAGTAGGTTGCCAAGACTCGCAAGCAAGCTCATAACGCTTTGACGGTTCAAAAGTTATCAGATCTTATGAAGAGCCAAGGCTCTAACTCTACAAACCCTAGGCCTAACTCTACACACACTACATCTTGGTCAACAATTATGCGTTGGCCGTTTCATGGAACTATTGCATGACAGAACATTAAAGACCAGTAACTTAATTTCTTACCATAAGCCCATGGATGGGAGTTTCTGTGCGACAGGCACGAAACGGCCAAGCCTTATATTTTTTGACCAAGATGTAGTGTTTGTAGAGTTAGAGCCGTGTCTCTTCCTGAGATCCAATTTTTGACAGTCAAACTTTTTAACAGTCAAAGCGTTGTGAGCTTGCTTGCGAGTCTTGGCAACCTACTTTACATTAAATGTTTTTGGTGGGATTTCATCTGTTTTTGTAACATGGCCTAGTTCTTTTTATTTTTTCAGGCTGTATTTCTTGGGCGTCTCGACCCTCGGTTCGCAGATAATTTTTGTTCAATTGAAACGTTGAAATATAACATTTAAGATTATACGCCGTAATTTTGTAATGCTTTTGTTTCTCTTAACAGGTGATTGTACTAATCTTACATACATATTAAAATCATATGCCTTTCTTTTAGCATAGTTTGGTAACAAAAGGTATTTCTTGCACGACAGTAGTTCCTTTCTTCATAGCCCACCCTCTTTTTCGTTGTTTATGTACTAATCTAGCTTTTATATCGAATTCCAGCTTTCTAGGACTTCAGGAAGTAAAGCTAGGGGGGTTGGAGGATGAAAATTAGAGATTTCTTAATTTTATTGTTATTTGTGTGTAAATTTTAGCCTGCATACCAAATTTCAGCTTTCTAGGACTTCAGAAAGTTCCAGAGGTTTTGATGACCATCGGTGAGTGACAAAATCGACGTTTTTGAGGGTTCGAAAATACGACGAAACGCTTCGAGAAAAAGTAGGTAGTGCCCGGCTCGGCTTGGCGGGGGCACTGTTGTGCCCCCAGATTCTAAGGGTTACTATTTTTGCGATCATATCTTCTTTCGAATTGACACCAAAGGTCTGACGACTTCTTCTATCCTCCGACCCTATAGTGTCTATGAAACTACATGAGGATGTATATATGTAATGAAACATATGTAATGAACCTCTTGACTCGTTAACCGAACGAAATACTATAAGGTCTGAACCTAGACGCCACTCGCGATTATTATGACGGCGTTGATTGTCGTGATATTCTCCAATTTTTTGCTATAACACATACAGTCGGTCGCGAAAATATTCGGGCACCAGCATAGAGCTGCTCGTTCTGTTCTCCATTTCAACTAAATGTTCGAAGGACCAGCAAATTATGGTACGATATATTGGAACATACTTTTGACGCAACATGAACGCCACAAATAATTATTATGTAAGTACGTTTAATAATGAGGGCGATTTGAAGAAAACGCGAATTTGTATGTTACAAAAGATTCAGACACGTTGGTATACTGTTAGTAAATATATAAAATAGTCGCTGAATAGGAGTAACGGTACAATTTTCGTAAACATAAGTCTTAAGTGGCATACGAAGAATATTCACCAGTTTCGGTTCAAATTCGTTGAGAGATGGGTCGAAAGAGCAAAACTATTTCGTTTTACGTACGGCAAATGGTCATTTTCCACCGGGACAAGGGACAATCGTATTGCAAAATTGCAAATCTTCTGAAAATAAGTAAGAGTACGGTTGCAAATATAATAAAAAGATACAAAAATGAAGATAGGATCGATTTTGTCGGCCGAAGTGGACCAAAGGGTTTTAAGTATTCGTGATCGACATAAAATTATAAGAGAAATAAAAAAAGAACCGCAGACAAGTGCTCCAAAATTGGCCACGGTGTTTCTAGAAGAACGGGGAAGTGTACACCCAGAAAATGAAGAGTGTTGCGAAAAGACGGCTATAACGGACGGATAGCCAGTAAAAAGGTGCACATTAACGCAACAAAAAGAAGGAAGAGATTAGACTTTATAAAAAACTATATTATCAAAGAACATGAGTGATGAGGTAATGTAATTTTTCCTAACGAAAGCTATTTTGATATTGATGGTAGTGATGGGAGAGTAAGAGTGTGGCGAACGCGAAAGGAAAAGTTAAATGTAAAGCATTTGCAATAAGTATGAAGCACTGTGATAATATCGAGATCGATATGGCTGGCGAAGAATGGGAAAAACGATCCTATTTTTATGAAAACCAACATCCGATTTCAAAATTAAGATAAATATTTTATCGACAACGTTAGTAATATCGCGTACCGATGATAGACGCATTTCATAAATCGTCCAGACAAGAAACAAGAATGCACGGAAAAATGCTGTGGAGGTTGTGCCAAACCTTAATATGTTTTGGCGATTGCCGATTTCCTATGTATCTATCGGCCAGTCTTCAGTCAATGTTCATTTGTACTTGATATTACATTCAGATACAAGCTTCGCTGAGTTTGAAGTTAATGTAAGAATGCAGAATATTAAAACAACGAAATCAATATGGTCAATTAAGGCACCAGACTACGGTGCGCACGCGGTAGGAGGGTGTATTTTTAATAATTTTTTTCGAGCAAACGATGAATGGTCATTTTTATTGACAGGTACTAATATTCAATATATACATATAGAAGATACTACACAAATTGTTTTATTTGAATCATAAGAATAGTTTGCGGTGTACGCCTTTATCTGAAAAATACAAAAACAAATTTATAAACTAGACATATAGGTTTATAGTACCATGCAGGGAACTTCCGATATCTAAAAAAAATGGCGGATCAGCGAATTTGATCTCTTATTTTTCTGCCGCTTCACGAGGTCTTTGGTACAAATTTCTATATGACAGAGTTCAAACACTCGATTTCTGTCGGCGTTCAAGACTTGCAGTTTATCACAACTTTAAATTCGAGTCCTCTTCGACTAGATTCGCAAAATTCAACATCACTCCCATACACTTTACATTCCACGTGCGCACTTATTGCCATAACAAGAGCAATGAAATTTATTAGTCTGTACCCGAGACTTGGATTCACCGTAACAGAATCTAGCTGGCCACTGCTCAACTTTCTCGCAGAGCTACTGCTAGCTCTCGACCCCTCTCTCTCCAATTGATATCTATTAGAAGGACCCGATTATAACCGTTTCTTATCACTCCTTCTTGTTGGTTCTTCGACGACATATCTTTTTGATTTTCTATCCAACACGATACACAGAATACACGATACAAATCAAATGATAGATACGGATCATACGACTGCCGAAAAACAACTCACTCTTTTCTGCCGGATCCTTCTACGCTTAATTACCGGGTTTCCAATCAATTTAGTAACGGGAATTTCTCATCTCTCCCCTCCTAGTGAATACATTACATTTACCGAAATACATTAAGGAAGATAAGGGTTCATAGGGGCCAACAAAGGATGGCCAGGTAGCAAACCTGGCCATTCATGAGTTCAATATTGTCCAGTTCTAGTCGATTTTTTATTAGATTAAACTCGAACGATCAGAACACGTTTATGAATCATGGAAACGGTGGTTTGAACAGCGAAGGTACACAGAGGATCGTGATGTATGGGACTAACAATTGTGAAACTTCATTTAGCGGCTGTTCTAGGCCGTAGATATACAGGCTGATTCGTGTAATCTGGAATTCTCTAATATCTCGATAAATACGCATCGTACAGAAAAATTCGCTGAATCGAAACTTTGATATCTTCGAGTGGGGCATCCGTTGGTACTAAATTATACCCACCCCCGCACCCCCTGTGGGCGGGGAGGGCGGCAAATTTGAAATCTTAAATGGGAACCCCTATTTTTTTATTGCAGATTCGGATTCTACGTCGAAGGCTGCATATGATTTATCCGATATATTTTTCTCGCTTCTCGACAGATGGCGCTGTAATCGTATGAAATGGAACAGAAAGCAAAAGAATAAAAACCCAAAGAAACACGTATTTAATATTTTTCGACGGCCTATTCAACGATGTCACGGCTATCCTCCTCTTTCTGTGAGTGGGATGGTTGGTTAACAAACTACTTTTAGCATATCCCAGGAACAACGACGTGGACGGAGTAATTTTCTGTTGCCTTCGGGGTGCTTGCTTAACGCAAGACCCCTCAATCATATGATTGAACGAATCAGGAATGCTTGTGCCCATATTAATAGAGACATACTTCTCAGTTGTGTACGACCATTTGAAAGAAGGATCGACAAATGTATTGAAGTTCAACGTCACCACTTGGAACATTTACTTGAACAGTGAGAGGCAAGGGCACTCGCGCTAATCCAGTACTCCGAAAACTGAGAGGCAAGGGGACTCACGTTAATCAAGCACGCGGAAAGGAACAGAAAACAACGATGTCCACGTTGTTGTTCCTGGGTTACACTAAAAGTAGTTTATTAACCAACCACCCCGTCCACAGCAGGTGGGGTGGGGTGGGGGGTAACCGTGATATCATTGAATAGCCCGTCGAAAAATATTAAATACGTGTTTCTCTGTTTTTTTATTATTTTGGTTTCTGTTCCATTTCTTACGATTACAGCGCCATCTGTCGGGAATCGAACAAAATCTTTTGAACAAATCATACGTAGCTTTTGACGTAGAATCGAAATCAGCGATAAAAAATAGGGGTTGCCATTTAAGATATCAAATTTGCCACCCGCCCAGCCCGCAGGTGTTAGTACCAACAATTTAGTACCAACGTATGCCTCCTTCTAAGATATTAAAGTTTTGATTCAGCGAATTTTTCTGTACGATGCGTATTTTTCGAGATATTTTACAGAATTCCAGGTTACATAAATCACCAACGAAATAATCAAATAAACAACCATCTTTCTAAAAATAATAGCATAATATTATGGAAGTCGAACGATTTCCTATGATGTCTCTGACTACAAACGATTGGGTAAGATCGATGGTCGGATCATTAGGCAAAACTTTGTGTCGAAGATCAGTGGCGCAAGGACAAAGAATCTCCCGTCATCGCGGAATAAAAATCACTTTTATTCTCATGCATTTATAGTCTCAACGGATTACAGACGATTTCATCGCAACATTCTGTAAACGGAGAAAAAATAAAAATTCGGAAATAAGCGTAATGTCCCACCTCCCGAAATGAATAACGAATACAAAGTTAGGATCGGTGAGTGCAGCACACATCGACGGAAAGAGAGTCGACTCACGAGGCTAGCGAGCGTTGGTCGAAACGACCGGTCTTCGTGGCGCTGACCTCGATCCACGATCCCGCACGCTCGCGAGCTATCGACTCCTTTCACTTCGACACTATCTTCCGGAGGTCTGTACGGACCGTCGGCGAAGCTCTTTAGTCGATGCGTGTACACCGAGACATATCGTTAGCTCCGATCGCGTTTGGTCACTAGACAGTAATCGTGACTTTTGTCACTACGATCACGAACCCGTATAACATCGATAAGTTCCCATGATTCGTGTAAGTATAGTCAGTGATCGGGTATTGCAATTTAAACAGTACTATATGGCGATTTTACCGGTTGAATTTAAAACTATTTTACTGAAATGTAATTACCGGCTATTACCACGTTTATTTTCTACTTTTTATTGCGCATGGCTCCATTTTCTATCACTGATCATTATACACTTTTGATTAATCCCATTTTGAGACATCTACGAGCATGTATTAAAACAAAAAAGAATCGAAGAGATCGTTTTTCAATCGGTCATAATTATCAATGACATTCCGTTTGAGTTTTATTAGTCGGCATGAAGGTGATCTTGGATTATCGAAGGTTTTCCCATTAGCGACAAACACCCAAGTATCGATGTAATGAGGAATAATTATACTAAGCCAAAAATTTGCAATACATGTGTTTCACGCTATAAAGAAAAATGTAATGCCCGGTATTAGACTGTATTTTGAAACATCTTGATAGCTGACAAATTCTTCTATTTGTTAAAATGTGCTTTCTGAATTCGATCCTAAGTATCTATATCATACTTATTCCTTATAAACTACAATAATTTGCTCATGCGAAGATTCAGATTTCATTAAAAATGCCCAAGTTGACTTCACTTCTTTGCTAACATAGGGGCCAAGAAAAGAAAATAACCGGTCAATTAAACGAACAACGATCACCATTAGCACTCACTCATCACAATCTGTCAAATTGCAGGGATTATTTCTACTAACAAATGTTTAAACCGAAAAATGGGAAAATGAAAAATAGTTCAACGATTATAAATTGGGTCTTATGTATATCGATAATAAAACAGGAACAATCTCCTCTTGACGTCCATCCGCAACTGACATTACTTTTTGTTGGAAAAGTTGCATTAACGATCTTGGTTGAATCTTACTGCATTAACGTCCGAACTGTATCGTTTACAACGTCTTAATCAGCTGATGCCCCGATTGATTCGCCATATTATACTGTTACTCGTGCCTGATTTCCTTTCGTTCACGTTTATTACTGTGCATGCGATCGGTGTTGGTGCGATGCCAAGCAGACTGACCGTATTGACTCGTTGGAATATTTTGGGGTCTTTTGAAACGCTGGATTATTTATAAGACCACCTAATCAAATATGAAGGCAACGTTCGTGAGAATCAGCATCATATTGCTCTTCTATGATGGTGAGTAAATTTTGGAACGATATTGTAAAAACGATGTATGTTCCTAATAAGTTTTTTAAGATCGTTATTGATGGCCGATGAAAGTGAATATTTTTCAACATTCGCGAGAGTTCACTCAAATCTAATCGATAATATATTATCGCATTCCCTTCGACAATTTACTAAAAACTTGCTATTCTTTTTCTAAAGATAGTAATTCTTTACTCGAGTATCTACTCGAAATTAGTTATTGCTTTATTAGGGCTAATAAATGAATCTTAAAAGTATAAAATTCGTGTCATCTTGCCCTTCCGACTCTTCGCAGATCAAAAAGACGGTAGTTATGCGTTTATTACGAGTGTTCAGCTGATCGGGCGAGTGCACATATTTGTTAATGTTCTTGAAAATGATTCAAAGCCCTCAATGAAATTTGAAACACTTCGGAGGTAAAAGAGTTTCATGAAATATTGTTTGTTTTTATATTTTGTGAAGTCTATTACTATTTCACTATCTCTTGCTTGATTCGCCATATGGTCCTATATGCCTCTTCATACGTTTTTAAACTATTGAAATAAATAACGAGAAACAAAGTTGGGGGGGGGGCACTTCAGGTATATCCTTTTAATTTATTCGGCGAGTCGTGAATTCTTATTCTCCTCATACAACTGTTGCGCAACGTTTTTTGCCATAAATGAATAGAATTTTGGCATACAAATGAGAATCTAAGAGCAGAAGTGAAGATATTGCACCATTAATACGCACGCATGTAATTTTAAATTCCTAGCTTTAACCTTCACCCCGTTTCCAGTATGGAAAACCTTGAGGAAAGTCACCTTACCGGTTCGATATTATACGAACGGAGAAAACGGTATTTATCCCTCAGAAATCTCAGTAAGAAGCGCCTGCTATTGCAAAGTGAAAAAAAAAACAAGATCTTTTGAATTGCCAATCGATGTCTGTAGCAATCGATGGAGCGAATGAATAATTAACTAATGCGAAGTCTACCGTTTCATGATTCATACAAATCGACCGATGATTTTCTGAAGGAAAGAAATCAAACGGAAACTTCGATGGGAAAATGCACTCTGTTAGACAGCAAACTAAATATTTGCGCTTCGCGAATTGACGGTTAAACATGTATCGTTGCGTCTCGTAGTCACGGATACTCCGTCGTTAATTAGCCGCCATCTTAAGGAGATTTGATGTCGTGCGATCAAATCAGATGTGTACTATATATATATATGTACCCTCATATGATTATTTGCATACTTGATCACGATGAAAGTAAGGATTGATGGTAGCTGACTGAACCAGAATATGTACCTACTTTAAAATTCAATAATATAATCATTATTAATTTATCAATCATCCAAAAGCAGGATTTTTTCGCGTTATCTCTTTTTTAATTTGTAATAGAATTTTACAATGGCCATCTCATTTTATTATTATTGAATTATCTAGAGTAGTTTCCCGTATTATGGCACAACATAGGCCTTTTTAGAAATAAAACTCGAAGTATATGAGATCTATCAGTCTTTATTGGTTATATCAGTCGTTGAACTTATCAGTAATCCCGAATTAAAAGCTTAAGGCAATATAACTTCAAGGAATAGCTGAAGATAGAAGTTTTAGTAAAATTGAACAATCATTGAAATCTAAACATTGTTAGGTATTATGGCCTCGGGCCATATTAGATGTAAATGCCGTGAGCCATATTGCCCGCCAGAGCAAACAATACGAACAATAAATCAGACATTATTTGCGGAACAAAATTCAAATAAAAAATGTCAGTTTCCACTCCTGAGCATTCTGCGTGAGCCCATAGCTTACAGCATAGGCATAGAACATGGACCTCTATCGGATGGGCCATATTGACCGTAGGGACGTTTTTGACAGGTAATATCTAAACTAAAAACCAGTGAACAATTTATATACAAAATTGTCGCCACACTATATATTAAGGGTTTGCTTTCAAAACTTTGCACTAATAGTATTCAAAAATTACTATTCGAGTAACTGAAATGGTTGAAACCGACCAAAAAATAACGTCGAAATACGCAATTCTGGATCGCTGCCTGCAAAAAATAGGATTTACCGCGGAGGTGAGAGATAGCATTGTGTACACGTAGTACGTATGTTTAACGCTAATGTTGGTTAGTTTCGGAGAAATTGTAGTAGGCCATAGATATTGTCCAACTAGGCCGTAATACCCCAAACCACTCTATTATGAATACACGTTGGATTACGTTTTCCGTCCTCTTGTTTCATTTGTGTGTTTTTATCAAGACATAAGTTTATTTAATTCAATCGTGTTAAATATTACTCTGCAAGTACATGGCTGTAATTTGATAACCACATACATATAAAATAAAATATCCCTCCTGAAGCATTGGTACAAGCGAAATTATTCATCTGAAAATTGATTATTACACACTTATTCGCATATTAATCGAGAATATAATTCAAAATAAGATTTTTCTATGAAAACTCACTTTCGTTCGCACAAGCTGTCGCTTGAAAGAGTGGGTAAATCTGAAAATAGCCAACTACCAATGAGTTGGACAATCTACTCAAGTTTCTTGGTGGAATTGCGAGTCAATGCGGCAAATCAAAGTTCGTCGTTCTTATATTTTCACGAAACCCTTACAATAAATTTATATAAGGGCAATGGTGACGATAATGAGTTATTCCAAGTAATCAGCATGTAAGTTGTGATTATATCATTCTGTTTTCTCGATGTACCCTATCGCGATACTTTCGTAACGTCGAAAATAACGATGGTAGTTTTTACATATAGAAAGACTTGCTTTATTTAAAACGAAGTTAGGATGGCATTAATTATTCACCAATTCGGACGATTAACTTATAAACTAATATAGAGATCGAATTAACCAAATTTCTTGCGTACACAGTGACAAACGAATCATTCAATCAATTAAAACATTCGGTAAACAAACTGAGTTTTCAGGCACGATGACAGATAAATTCCATGAATAGTGTGTAAAGAGATACAATTGCTTCTGGGTAATTGTCAAAATTTTCACATTTTTTTTCAGGATTATTCAATTTTTATACGTACCTTTCGAAAATATCAAATATCAAATTGCAAAGCATACAATGGCCCATAATCATTATTCCAGCTCCCAGTATATGTAATGGTCCTTACTCTTATAAAAATTCTTCGTCTTTTTTTATCCCTAGCAATTATTCTCTACATTGCACATTTGTCGTAACATCCTCTATGCAGATTATTGTCCTTGCGCGATAAAATACACAATGAAATGTTCATGCGACACTTTTGCGCCGTTAGAAATAACGATGATGGTGTTTATGCCTGAAAAGATAAAATTTTAAACAGGTTCAAAATGTTTTCACATAGAATTATATATCGATATCAAAAAACAAGAACAACAATATTAGTGCACATTGGGATTTAGTTCGCACTCCCATTATTATCATAACAAATATCATTAATTTAGCAGGTGTTACAACACTGATTATCCCGGAAGAGGTGCCGACCATACTTTCGTTGATCTATTCGAATATACCACCGATAAAAAAAGGCAAGTTATTCTTTTCCAAGAATGTTAATGCATATTTGGAAACTCGGCAACAACTTGTTTCAATATTGAAATTAGAGACTCTTACGTCTCGCGTACCCCATCTTCCGGGTGACTATGCGTCAGAGACAGTGAAAGAGTGTATGTGTGTGTGTATGCGCGTCCGTCCGTCCGTCCGTCCGCGTGTGTGTGTGTGTGTGTGTGTGTGTGTGTGTGTGTGTGTGTGTGTGTGTGTGTGTGTGTGTGTGTGTGTGTGTGTGTGTGTGTGTGTGTGTGTGTGTGTGTGTGTGTGTGTGTGTGTGTGTGTGTGTGAGAGAGAGAGAGAGAGAGAGAGAAAGGTTTGACTCTCACTTTCTCCGCTACGCTCTTTCCACACTGTGACTGTGCAAAATGGTAATAGTACAACGCATAGCCAACGGGTTAGAGGGGTTCGCGTGACGCATAGTATCAACCGGTAATTACAGTATAAACGACGTATTCTCGAATAACCGTACGAGATATCTCGCCGCTCGAAAAACTTCAATGTACCATAATAGTACCACTTTAACTCTCTAATGTCGAAACGCCACGAACGCACACCAGGAACTGACTCAAGGCTCGGGGTTGGCTTCAGACTCGGCGAACACGCGGATTTCCAAATTCTAGTGGAATTGGGACCCCAGAAGGAAACGGAACCGATCGGGAATACAGATGCGAAAAGACGGCGCATGGTGAGACGTTCCTTACCATAGTACTCTCCCGCCATTTGAGCATCTTATATCGAGTGGAGTTTAAATCAATTACCTACGTAAAAAGCACTTTGATTTTATGGCTTTTTGACGCTATCAAGATTAAATTATTTTTCATGCATTGGATCAATTAATGTTGCTCCGCCTCCATCGATACAGGTTTTCCATTTTCACCAATAATTTACACACAAAGTTTACATCCAACTACCGTACGCTGTATGACTAACGACTCACTGTTTCAAATAATGAACAAGCATTTTTATCCCAGGATCTCTTTTTACCATTCAAACCCCAATTTTCGAATGACTTTCGCGAGTAGTAAGAAATTTCTTTTTTGTATAAACTGAATTTCATATAGTGAGCCATAAATGGTTTCTTTAAAATGACAAAGAGGGTGTCTCGTGAATAAAATACAATACTTGGTAAAGGTGGATATATTAACTATTGCGAATATACGAAAGTTTCGAGAGCGCAACATTTTGTTACGTACTATAAATATGGCATATTTATTAGATAATGATGATCAAATGAAAAGAAAATCATACGTTCAGGTCAGTGGATCTGCTTCATTTTACTATGATCAATTCAATGGTCAGTGAACTCTCTTCCTGTGTACGAGTACTTATATACTCGGATGTGTGTTCATGATTTTGTTGACCGTTATTGTCATCAGGCGACTTACGGAGCTGCAATGCGGGGAGAGCTAGGACCTTGGGCACAAACAGTCGCTGAGTATCAAACTCAGCTGAGGATACAAAAAGAATTGGAAAGAATGAAACACCTCGAGGTTAAACTCGCTAATTTAAAGTACGAGAATGGCGAAAAGCTTGATCGTAAAAAGGTTTGATAAATCATAACACATAATGAGGTTTAATTAGCCGATGGATAATCGAATATTGAATTGATATTTTCTCGTTCAATCAATAAAATGAGCTTTCACGTGTCGACAATATAATATCAATGTAATAAATCGCTTCCGTTTAAAAAAAAATGTGGGAATAAATGGTTCCTCGGTGATTGTCGAATGTTATCACTGTAATTTTTACTCAATAGAGACATGATCGAACAGTTGTAGTTTGATGTCATGTTTTTAGTTAAACATGAGCAATCAAAAGTAATTTTTTCCGAATAGAACAGTTCCTTTTATCGAATTGTGTTTTCTTTTATATGAATGTTTCAGGCGTCGAGTAGCGATTGGTTAACGAAATGGAGCAACAGCAAAGTTCCTTCAGACGAGAAAAGTTCGTCGACAATATCGATGCCCGTCGAATCAATCGTCCTTAACGTTAAAAATGATAGACGAGGAGAAAGCAAAATGAGACAAAATTTGGACACCAAGATAACAGATTTGCAAAAACTGCTCTATCAGCAGCCAATGAGTTAGGATTTTCCTAATGATAAGTGAACCAAACGTAAAATATCTCTCTTGCCGGAGAACATTGGTTTGCAGTTAAAAATACGTTGCCGACCGTCGGTCATAAGATTCCCTAGTGTAGATAAACTCCGCTCGATAATATACCGCCAAGAAATAATTACGTTCATCAAATTATATGCCAATTTGGGCGGTTTGTAAAATTACTGTATATTAAAGAATCCATCGCTTATACAGCTGTACAGATATTGCGAATACTTTGTATATTAATTATTAGTCCAGAGCCATTATGTACATATTTTTAATATATACGCAGAATGTAATATGTATACATTTAAAAAAGTTCAAAACGATTATTGTATTCGGTAACAGTTTATTCTCGAGAGTCGCATAAATAAAGCACTGTCGAACTCCCAGAATACCGTTCTATCTCGCCCTCCCATGCTCCCAATGGCGATATGTCTCTCCCACTCGTATTACCAACTGATTGTGAGTCTATTTCAATAGTTGCTTACAGCGCCCTCATGCACTTGGAGAGTCTTGGTCGGTGTTTCGTGTTCTCTCAATGGACAAGAACGACAAAATGTGTCTAATAACTCAGTATTTCGCTGTTTTTATCTTTTGTTTTAAAACCGAGCGCTCGCAAGAGAATTTGGAGGGAAATGTAGAGCAGTCGCCCTCGAATTATAAGTGGCTCGGTCGATATTTCGCATTGTCACAGACTTACGAAACAATGGCTAGGGTAGAAATCGCGCGGGCGGATACTAATGCTAAGAATTTTCTATTCTCATCGAGGGAACGATAGGAAACGCGCTTGACGACTATCGGAACCGAGTAAAAGGTCGGCGTTTAATTTTATCGCGAAACTAATATAAAAACATATCGACGATCGGTAAGAAAATCTTCGGCGCAGTTGAAGCTACCGATTGAAGCTACGAGCCGCCGCTGATCAACGCGAGAGACATTGCTAATTCCAATGTTTCCTTATATTCTCAAAAACGGGCAATATTTAAAGAAATCGGGAAGAGTACCCTTGTGCTGTCCCGAAGGTGTAATAAAGTGACGAATAGAGCTACGGAATTTGTACCGGCCGAGTCCGCTCAGACGGTATGTCATTTCATTTTATGATTTGAGGAAACAGCCAACTGTCGTGAATTAGGCAAGATGCTGACCGCGTTACTTTTGCCGAAATTTCAAACCGCCATTGACAAACAATGACGTAGGACGTATACTATAGTGCCAGGAACATTTAAGCTGCCACGTCATGTTATCTTAAGGTACTGGGTAACCGGTTAATCGCGAGTTTAGCACGAGCGCGTGCAAAGATAAGTAACTAAAGATCTGATTTACAAATTCTCTTGCAGAGCTGAACCAATTCGTGACTCGATCGTGTAGTGGCTCAGCTAAATTTCATCTCAATGAACTGTTTCGTGATTGAAGTAGTCAAAATATGTCAGAATGCGTCTTTAGTCACGTTTCGTCGAAATCGATAGGGAATAAATATTTTCTTAGACATTTTTATTGCGTTATATTACATGAATTAGTCGTATGTATATATATATATATAGAATCTATACATAATATATCACGATGAGTAATTACATTTGGTATCTGCCGATTCGCAAATTACGATTAATATCATAACGATTGGCTTTTATTTTCACCTCGGGGAATCATAGAGATTTACGTCACTAGTACAACCTTCTCTTACGATAATTTTTTTTTTGAGACACGCTGCGAAAATTTTGATACACCCACGGTCCTAATTACAATATGATACATAGTTCAGGGTTTCGAGTCATGTCCTCGTGTACATTATTTTTGCAAACTTATTCGAATCTGGAAACATAAAAGTTCGCACCTCGTCTTTCACACTCAAATGAAAATTTCATGCCGAAGTTTTCTCGTACAGTACTACACGGATTCTTTCTTTTCGCAGTAATTAGCGACAATTGCACCGCCTTCTCGTTGTTTTTTCTTCGTCATTTTTCCAAGTATTTATTGGTGGTTTTTTGCCGGTGAGCTCTATTGAGATGAAGATATCACGAATCTTATCACGTAACGTTAATCTCCTCGTCGTCCTCGTTGTCCGAGTAATCTTCCACTCGTTTCGGACTTGGCAAAGGACTAGTGTCGCTTAGATCTATTCTCGGCTTGTCACCATCCACGTCGCTCAAATCGGGATGAGGGTTGTTCTTGTTCGGCAGTGTCTGTTCCCTCGAGCCACCCTTCGCCAGTAACTGCCGTTCCTTGCTGTTTCGCCATTTCATTCGACGATTTTGAAACCATATTTTCACCTAAAAAATAAAGAATCGTAATTCATGAAATATGCGGTAATAAATTCGAAAGAACATACGAATATTGGATATTTATTGCGCCTAGAAGTCGCATGTTTCAATCGAAATATGAATTTAGCAGCTGTTATTTATAATATTCAAAATTAGTCGTACGAATACCGATAAAAATAATCATTGATGAAACTATACTCGAGGTTTATCAGCATTAAACAATAATTACCCTGAAATCCCAAAATTTACGGTAGAATACATTTACAGTAAATGTATACATTCTCTATCAAATTGATTTTTAATGAATTTAGGCACCGAAGTGTATTAAATAAGCAAAACTAAAAAAGTACTAGTAGGCGTTAAATGCCACGATATTTCTACTCAACAAAAATCGAAAATCATTGTATTAGGGCACAAAAGCGGTTTTTGGAATTATTTTCGTTATACTTTCATACTAGTTTACATTTTTATCTTCCATTGTGAATTCATTAGTTGCAACAAAACAAAAGAAGAAATAAAAATTTTCAACGTCCCGTGCGTGGTACGATCGTGGCATAAGATTGAAAATAATTTCCTCGCCTCGAATCACCGTGGGTGAAAATAAAAATTCATCTTCCCTCGTTCTTTATCGCGTGCGGCTTTTTTGCGTTCTTTATCGATAAAAGAAAGCCGATAGAGCCCGATGAAATTCAACGGTGATAGGGGTGGGAGGGGCCGTGCCGTCGGATCTGGGGTTGCCGTTTGGCATATGCCAGGGAAGCTTGGCGAAGCCCGAGAGGGATGAAGGAACGCGCGACGATATCGGGAGGAATATGACGGAGAGTTAAACGGGGATTACAGCTCGCTAAACGCTCCGTTGGGTATACTCGTGAAGGGGCTTTATTTCAATCTTGCAGGGGTTGAAGGAAACGCGGTTCGCCTTATCGCCGTCACTCGCACCCCTCGGTCCAATCGGAACGTTCCGGGTACCGCCCCATCGCCAATCGTTGCTACGGACCACGGTACTAGTGCTTATATATACGCTCGTTTACGCACACGCACACGCACGCGCACATACACACATACACACAGAGATAGAAATATATTTATACCAAGGTTTTCGTGCCAACTCGATCATCGCCGAAATGTACTCGTCCCAGATCTGATCAGAATGTTTTTTTAAGTGTGATATCGTACCAACTCGATAAGTAACCTAAATCGTTAAAAAATAAATCGATCAACGACAATTTTGTGAATAAATTGTTGAAACTCGAATAAACCGATAATTTGTATCGTATTAAAACAAATATTCCAAGTCGGTACTTGGATCGTTAAACAGTCATAATTTACTGCTATACTTTTCGGAGGTAAAACAATTTTCGGACTACAAAAAAGCGCTCACCATTTGAATACCAAACAATCGAGTCCTATTATTATTATTATTATTATTGTTATTTCGCACTCGCGAAAAAACGATGGTGACCCACGAGCTTATCAATGTTCTGTCATTGGAAATAGGATTATTTTCGAAAAAAATACCGGAACGAGTTGCCAACAAATATCCCGCAATCGTGGTTATTCTTGAATTAAAGCAGAGTGAAAATACTTGGTTCGATGACCAGCTGACGGCGTTCTCCTAGATTCAAAACTGAGGCTCCCGGGCGTTCAAAACGATTTTGCGTTTTGAACCCGATTTCACTCTGTTTGGTTAAACTTCATCCGATTTCATTCTATTTCTACATGCTTGTAGTGCAATTATTGCATTAGTCGTGCGACACGTTTCGATTCTAATTGCAGGGTGTCATAAAATCTCGGGTGTCTTTCAATTGTTATCGTTTTATACTTTCAAAGTTACATTTATAACGATATAATTTAGATATTACCATCCGTGTAGTAGGTGCACGGAAAAAGCGCCCAATGTATTCTATTAAGTATTTATTTTTTAATCGTGGAAAACGATACCTACTGGCTAAAATTAATAACTTAGAAATTACTGCGAAAGTATCGTACAGCATTAGATTCGACTTAATTACGAGTACACAAATAAGACAATATATGTCAATAGGGTCAGTCTTCGAATGTTAAATTTTGCCTGAAAAGATCGAAACTATTCCAACAATAACTTGTCATTCTACCGATAGGAAGACAAGCGCAGCTAGAATCGACTTCGGATTTTATTCAATTCCCCGAGTATGCAAGACTCGAAGGAAAGCCAACAGGCTTAGACCTCGACTATGTAAGAAAATTAAATGGATGACTCGGCGATTAATGATGAAAGGCAAGTCGTCGTTGGTTCCCTCCGCAAACGGCCGGCATATAAATCCCAAAAGTCTTGTACACGGTGGTGACAACCTCATTTCATAATATTTTATAGTAGGTTACTTCGTCCCTATTTCGACTGTATTCGTCTTACCCTCGCGTTTGCCGATACCAGCCTCCTCCGACCCTTTAAATCCGCAGGCTCTAGGTATACGCCAGCAGTTAACGGAGAGACAACGTTCTCCTATTTCAAACCGTAAAGAGCATTTGGATATATTACCTTATATACCCCCAATAAACACGCGCGCATACAGACACACGCACGCACGCGCGAGCGCGCTACCTCCCTGCATGTAGGCGTTCAACGGGCAAACGTCAAATGCACGGCTTTTCCTCGATATCTGCAAATATACCTACATACATATGGAATATTGTCTATGTGCTTTCGAATCCCCCTCGCAATTTCCGAACTCAGACGATATACATATATAATATATACACGCACCCACCCATATGGTCCAGTAACCATTGCGAGCGTACACACGTGTGTGTATATATATATTTACATATATGTTCAATCCTCCCCGCACGTGTACCCACATGTGAATGCGCATAGTACGCGAATTTTCTCAACATTTCCATATTTCGTCTGCTCACGCATATGTATGTTGATTCCGTCGGTTGACGCGATAAGTTGAAAATGTCGCGAGACGGACCATCGTTCCAACGATTTCTTTTTTTCTTATCGGATTTATACAAAGCAAAGATTTACGTTAACTCTCGAAAAAAAAAAAAATGATTCAGTTATGTTACAAGACCTATGATCTCATATTTTCCGTATCGACGGGACGGAAATAAAAATTCTTTCCTTATTTCCGCTAATGGAAATAATTGCGACGCTGGAAGAATTCTCATTCAAATGATTGTCCCAACGATTTTTGAGTGCACAGGGTGACTCTGCATAGCTTAGATAAATTATTGACCAGTTAACTATGTTGATCTCCCTCTTTTGAAAGTGTGTACCTTTGTTCACATTTATATTTATTTTCATTTTATTTCCCCATTTTGTGTCGAAATCTTTCAAAATTCATGAAGCTCAACGATTTTGACTTACCCTCTTGCATTATCCCCATCATTTCAACATTTTATTGACAGAATATAACGAAATTTTAAAAATCGTGGACCATCCAGCTGTTTGCGAAAGACGTATCTTATCGTCAAACTCGTGAGCTGACGCGTTGGTATATATTCGAATTGGGTGAATTCAAGAAAAAACAAAACGAGTTATTACTTGGCATAGACACATTGGTGTATGCCTAAGTCGTCCCATGTGGTTTCATAAAGCGCCAAATGTTTGTGTATTTCAGCTCGATTATGCGTTCTACACGTTTCCGGGCAATTCCGTGGGTTTGCTTTGGCGCGACTGTTATGTATAATTCTCCTATACACAGACCAGTTAGGAATCTGTGGGATGAGTACGTGGAACAACAGCCCCGGGAAAATGTTCCGCTGCCTCAAGGCCGCCTCAAGGGCCGAGTTTCGAGCGGCGAAACGTTGACCCCCAGGCAGCAGTACCGAGCACCGAACACCGAGCAGCGCGCACCGTGCAACCCACCCACCCCCCGCCCGTCCCATCGTCGGGGATTGATTTTATATATGCCCCGTGCGTTGAAATTGCTCGGCTTTCCGAATTTTCATCCGGATACCGGGAGGGGCGTGTGCAGTTGACACCTCGACTCACCACCGACGGCTTGCCTTTTCTCTCACACTCGTTTCGCGCGTATACACCTATACAGCCTTCTTTCGTACTTCCGTCCCGGGCACGTGTCAAATTTAAACCGACGGCACGTTGCCGAGCGACGGCTGCGACTTTGGACAGAAACAGAGAGAGAGAGAGAGAGAGGGACCGAGAGAGAGGGAGTAGGGGCGTTAAGAAAGAGAAAAAGAGAGTGCGAAAAATCAAACGCGATGGTGAGAAACGAGATAAGTTGGACTACACAAGCTCCAGCCACCACCAGCTTACCACCAGGTTCTATTATTTGTATGCCCTTCGTTAACGACGATCGACTTTTTTTTTTATCGTGCGATAATTAAATTGGACTGCCTAATGTATAATTTCATCGCAATATCAATCGTCCAATCCTCGGGAATGCATGAAAATTTCGATCTATATCACTATGTACTCGATTCTTTTCCTATCGTTCGAGAATGTCGCTTATATGAGCGACCGGATTGCAGCGAGGGCGGCAATTACCGGGCGCCTTACCGGACGATATGGCAACGCTACCGGCGTCCGTGCGGGTGAACCCCGGGGCTCGGTACTCGGCGTGTAGTGGTTACGCTCCTTATTACGTTTTCGCTTACAACTTTAATCTCGCGTTGTGTACAACCTGCCTGTGATTCTCGTTCACAACCTTTATAAATCTTTACAAATTCTCGATGTAAATCAAGCGCAACGCACTTTCGATCTCACCATCGCGAGTGCGTGCTCATTATCGTTAGCGTTTTTAATATAATTGTGCTTCGACCAAATGCTTTATCATCGCACCGCGTCTTTCGCGGCTATTTATACAATTTAGCGGACTTAAAACCGATCATATACAGCTCACACCGAAATAATCTGTTATCGATCGTGTTTCATTGTGTTTATTAAATCGTAATGTCGCAACGCGCCGGTGCAATATTGTTTCAAATCGTACGAAATAAAGAGATCTTTTTTTTATTGTTAAGCCCATAATTTTCTTCACCTCGTGTAAAACATCTGCCGGCAAATGTACCTTATGGTACCTACAAAACGATTAAGTAGGTACCTTAAGCTCGGCGGATATGTCAATGTGCAGTTGTCGAATCAAGAACAAAAATGAAGATAGACCGAGCCATCGTACCTCATCGCGAGATTAAAAAATCATGGAGCGACGATTCGTAAAGAATATCAAACAAATGCCGCGCGTCTGCGAGTAGTACCTGTACTCGTTGCCGTTTTTATAGAACCGGTCGAGTGATTTGCCTCAGGGAAATTAAGCTAATGAAATAAAAAATTGTTGGTACGCGGACTCGCGGGGAAATGCGAGTCTTTTTCGCGTTTAGCTTCGTTTCTTCCGTTTCCAGCGCCAATGTCGGGGAAACTAATCGATAGTCCCGTCAAGGGCAGACACGCGGAGCCGGCTCGAAAATCAGTCTCGATATATAACTAATTATTGTTTATATTACGTGCGCATATATACCGTCCGCTTAAATAAGAAACTCGATAGCTCATAGTCGGATTAAGCTCCCAAGACCATTTCCATATATTATTAAAATTGTTTTTATCTTATTTTATTCGAAGAGATTTCAATCTTGATACACATGAAAATGGACTCTTGAAGCAAGTTCGATGGGGTATAAGTATTGATAAGAGGAAAGAAGCTAAATACGATACTAAACTGCAATTTATTCTACAATTCGAGCCGCCTCGTAATCGCCTGCGGAGACGTCGTGTACGAAAAGATCCCAACCTCCGATGCACACCCGTACTTCCTTGTCTCAGGAAAACGTTAATTCTTCATACAAAGGTATCGACAAGATCATCGAATCTCGGCACCTAGTACATCACTAGTTCGGAAGTATATGCGGTAATTCAAGTGCGTGGATTGTGTGGATTAGATATAACGACGTCTGAAACACGTTATAGAGTAAGCGCGAGTGGATAATCGTTAAACGATTGGCTGCAGCCTCGACACCATCTCGTAATATCCGGAATAACCTCGTCTCGGTCCCCCTTTCCGTATCTTGGCCCGGCACCATCCCGAACGGCGTCGACGGTCGCTCGACGACGCCGACACCGACGCTGACGCCAACGCCGCTTCAGCCACCTCCACAGCGTCGTTTGCCGTTTACTTCGCTCCGCGTATACGAGCCACGAGCCAGCGGCAAACCACCCCCTATCATAGACGCGCTTGGAGGTGGCGATGCAGAGCGCCGCATGGCGAGACCGAGAGAGCCTAGAGCCGCGTGTTTCCGTCGTGCCGCTCTCACACTCCTGGCGTCCCTGGAGTGCCGCCATCTGGCGCCGTTTAATAAAAGACGATCGATTATGACGTCGGCCTCGGAACTATATACCCCTCCGAAGAGGAGGAAGTCGGTTCGAGTTACTGGCCAAAACGGGACTCAACGAGTAGTCACCGATCGAAGCCCGGATATAGCTTCGTACCATTTATGCGTACCAACTTCGCACTCCACGGTTTCATGATTTAGGAGATAGTAATACCGCGTGGAGACTATCCTCCCTCTCGTCATGATCGATAAGGAATTACATTTTTTGTCAGGTCTCTCGACGACCGCCCACTCTACTATGACCACACTACTATATGAGCGTAGACTCTGGCTATGCTCATATATGACATTATGGCGGAATTGATAGCTTGGGTGATGATCTATCGGAACGTAGCAATATCTTAAGTTTGCTTAAGAACAAACCACCGGTCTTGATGGACCTATAAGGATGTTAACTATCATCGCAAGGAGTCGATCTAACATTGGCTGGATTTGACGATGTCGGTACTTTGATTACGTGATCGGTACCAAAACAACCAGTCGTTCCCAACGAGGAAATGGGATCAGGGCTTGTACTGCGCGAATAATCAACGGAAAATAAGTCACGCTGGCTCGGCGAATCCGACAACGATATATTTTATAAACCAGGTATACAATGGACCCTCTGAGGCTAAATTCATGATCGATCCCATCTATCGAATAGCGCGAAAAAGAGTTCGCTAAGATCAATGAGCCAGGATGAGGTATCGACTTCACTAACTAAATGCTACAGCTCGAACCACTTAGCTTCGAAGAGCAGCTCAAAAATGTATTTTGAAAGAGCCCTTAGGCATATCAAAAGGCTCTATCGACACTTCGACTTTAATCCGGTGCAAGCTCTGTTAAATGTTCATGGTACCTTAGAAGTTGAATATGTGAACGAAGAGAAAGCGAAACTACCATTATGAGATGATAATACGGAAGGGCTCCCTGATTCTGATGGTATGCTGCAAAGATGTGACGAAGCCCGTACATTTGGTCGTATCTCTTTGGGTTATATGGAATAGTGTCGCTCGGCCGTACCAGACCGAGTATGACTATGGCTTGTTATCATCCATGACACGGATGTTTTAATAAAAGACGATCGATTATGACGTCAAGCTCAGAAGCTACCCCCTTGGCGCTGAGACCACACCAGAGAGTTTCGCTGAGAGCACAAGGAGCAGAAGCGAAGGCTGCGAGTGAAATGGAGTTGAGGGTCCACCGTGTGTACTTATATAAGTATATTATACATACACGCACGAGCGCATCTAAGCGCGCGCGCGCACACACACACACACACATATCCGATACCCCGCCAGAGGTATAGTATAGAGCCGAAGCTTTGCAAAGTGCTTGAAGCAGTTTGTCGGATCAAACGTAAGAGGAAAAAAACTTCGCGTAGCTATTTCTCGCACCACTATAGGGTGCGGGAGCACGTACGAGCTCGTGAAAAGGGGAATGAAAAAGTCCCTAAAAGTCTCGTGTTAATACTCCACCAACCAGGCAAAAAAGGGACTGGAATATATATCCTCGTGTATTTATCGGCCATAACCACAGAAGCTGCGATCGCATAAGGAGCAACCATTGGATTATTGATATCTGGGAATATGAAAGATGGCGGAAAAAGAGGCCGTTGGAAAGCAAACGAGTGCCAGACCTCGAGAGACGAGAGTTTAGGGCGCCGCATCCCTCAAGAAAACTTTATTTCTCTGGGAAAAATAATTCTGACGATTGTCGGTGAGTGCAACATGAATTCCGGGCTACTACTTAGCTGCGAAACATGTTCGACATTTTTCTCTGTTCATGACTCGTTTCACCACCCGAATAAGAATTCGTCCTGACGAACGTAAATCATATACTTTTCCTGCATGTTGAATGATTTTGCTGTACCAAGGAGATGCCCGAAGAACGTTGCTGGTTACTTGAGACAAACTTCATGGGCGTTGCCGTATGAATTGCGTTATAAATATGTATGTGTAATGTTACATGTAAAATAACGTAATGGCCTCTATAAGTTTAGGTAGTAACGACCGATCGACCCAAATGGACGACGTTTGATTCTTTATTTCGGTCGAGGTACGCGCACATAACATATATCGAGCACTGCCAATTAACTATACGAAGCTTGGGCTTACAAGTGCCTCGAGTTTCATAGCGGACGTGATGACTTTCACTGAGGCACCCTCGAAGCACGGAAAGAAGAGGCAAAAGAGAGACTTCCATCCCAAGGAGAAAGAGAGAGAGAGAGAGGGAGAGAGAGTAAGAAAGAGAGGGGCCGCTCACTCTTGCCGCGCAAAACAGCTCTCTATGGTGATTAAACTTTATCCACAAAGGAGAAGTCTGTGGTACATGCATATCATATATATATATATATATATATAATATCCTGAAGCCATGTGCTCTCCCGCGTTAGAGCCGAGTATTGTATATTCATGGTTTCTTAGCTACCGCCTTTGGAGCCGCGAGAACCTGGTACGAGGGAGGCTTACGTCTCTCAAAGTAAAATCCATAATGCATGAAGGTCCGCATGAAGGAGCGAGGAAAGCAGAGAGATAGAGAGAGAGAGAGAGAGAGAGAGAGAGAGAGAGAGAGAGAGAGAGAGAGAGGCGCGAGTTGGCGTGGGCTATATGACTCCTGTTGGCTTCGAGCGTCGTCCGAACCTGCAAGATATTGCCGCGGCGTTATATTCATGTTATACCCTGCAAGAGGCAGCCTTTGTTTTTAATATCTACAGCGCTTTTGGATTATAATGCCATTAAGTTCCGTAACCATATACCTATTTATTGCGCCCGAGTACCTATACGCCTGCATACGCATATATCGTAAAATATGAATCGTCAAATATCGACGGAAAAATAGTTTTGGTACATGAGTTACATATTTAATATTTACGATGCATATTATGCACACAGAAAAGCATGCGACAACATACTGAATACAAATGCATATTATACGTGTACCCACAAAGGGCGTTGTATGTGTTTTTTTTTTAAATGAATAAGAAGATAAGTGAATAAGAACGATTACTGCATGTAGTTGTATATTAATGTTTTGGCACTTCTTTCGCAAAATATCGCTTCAAGCATTGCCACTTCGTTTCATGGAATAATAAATATTATGATGCGGAATAAGAAGGAGCCAAATTGGCTATGATTATACATAAGTCAAAAAATAGGGCTGTATTAAAGTCAGAAAAAGTCACACGACAAGCCTAGACAAAACACGTACATAGCTGATTTTTTACTTGAAATTATTAAATATAATTATCTTTGAAAGCAACTCTTTGTAACACGTCGGAGAAAATTGAATAATGTGCGATTACAGACAAAATTAATGTTAGATTTTACTTACTTACTCTTATTAGATAAGAAACGTTAATAGGAAAATGCGATTTCATGATAGCGAATAAGTCCGGACCATGTTGAATTGTAGAGATTAAACATAGGTACGTATGGGAATATATCTTGTCGCGAGTGCGATTGAGAAGAAAATGTATACGAGAGATACAAGTTTATTTAGTCGAATTCGTTGCAACCTTGAGTGGACGTGGAAATCGGAGTATCGAAGCAAAGTTCGTGGTGCACAAGACAGGGAACAGAGAAGAAAAGCAATACGAAGACCAACTGCGGAATATCGTCGGCTAATGGATACAAATTGATTTGACCGATAGAATCCCGGAAACTCGATATCCTCTCATATGTATGAAACCCGCACCTACATAATGGCCGATCTGTCTAACGTGTGTCAGCATCAGGCCCGTGGGAAATACAGGATCTGCTTCCTAGTCGACAAGATTGACCAGCGAACGGACCGCTCTATACCTCCGTGTGTCGGTATGTACAACATACAGATTTACTGGTATACACGTGGGCTATACACGGTTTACGCCCTTGATTTCTATATTGTGATAACTGAACCTAAATAAATATCATGTTCATCGTGTTCACGGTGATTCATTCGGACATTTCATCTCTCGTATTCGGCTCTCGTGTGGTTAGGGAGCGAGGATGCATTTGCCGGTTTGTGGCGTTTTGTGCCTTGATTTAAAATACTATTCGATTTATATAGATGTATCATCTCGAAAATAGTAATACCGAGAAATGCTTTTAAAGAAACGACTTTGCTGATAAAGAAACGACTGATAAAGAATCGACTTTGCGTTGACGTTAATGGCAGACTGCGCTCTCGGGTTATCTCGAACAACCCTTCATTCTCAGAGATTCGGGCGAACGTTCCGTCCAAATCCTAAATTTGCCAAGATGGTCGTCGCGAACCGTTTTTGAAACACTTAAATACCTCTTCTGTAAGTATTTGTCATACGGGATATAGGATCTAATGAAATCTGGGGGTTTATATTTCCTCGATAATTCCTTTCATCCGGGAGAACGAGTCCCTTTCATGCGTCTTCGTGTAGAAGAAAATTACTCGAAACATAAGGTTCCCGAGGGCAAAGCTCCCCGCGATCTTTGTGGAATTAAAAGGGTTGCGATCGCGGTGAGACTCAATGGTTTTTCATCTCACTCCCGTTCGGATAACGGACCCTCCTCGCTTTTTTTTCTTATAAGTACCTACATTGGAACTGAAAGTCCATTTAATGGTAAGCGCTGAATGAAGTGCCATTATAATTTTATTCGTGATATTATATTCGGCCAAGTTTATTTTGGGAGCATTCTCTTGATTCGTCGCTAAAGCATAATCTAAAGGGAATAAACAGGAATTAGTCAAATCTAGCAATAGAAAATCGGCTGTTTGTGGAGGCGAATCGAATAATAATTATATTTCGCGCCTCTTCCTCGCGATCAACCTTTACTTCACACCGATGTCGTCACAATTTTTACAGCTATATTGTCCAATCTGAAAATCGGCGCCACGCCTCCGCCCCCTGAATCTAGTCATTCTTCTTCTTTGTGCCGATAAGCCACAATCAAACAAAGATTAAAGTGTACGAAAAACACAAAAATGGAACAGAAAAGAAGCAGAAGTACAGATTCAGGAAAATAACACGCCGGAAAACAGTTGGAGAAACGTTTATAACGATGGAAATGGAAATTAGCGAAGAAAAAGACAAAAAAGAAACATCGTCATAGACACGACTCATGGTCGTCCAACGCACGCTCACCGCGAAATCATAATTTCGAGCACAGACGTAAGAGAAGACGTCGACATAAATCTCCTCCGAGGTATGCAAAGTCTTTCATCGGGAAGCAATACGGAAAATAGGGGGAACAATGTTTTCTTTACAGGTTAAATCATCGCATCTGTCAATTGTATTTTGTTGGCTGTAGCGAATTTGGCACTCTGCACGGGCTGTGGCCTGTGCAGAAGAGTTGTAACTCACACCCAGCAAATTTGAAAATGATGCCACTCGCAAGGTTTTACCTAATCGAGGAAGCTGTAGGTAAGGCAAAATATGAACAAGAAGGAGGACTCAGCTGTAGCTGACTTTAAAAAAAAGCGGTGATGTATTACATGAAAAATACCTATCATTTACGGGTGCAGGTTATACCACGAAGTCACAATTTGGCAATGCAACAGTTTGCGAGTTACGGGACATCTATCTACAAGAGGAGGAGGGACACACAGAGAATATTGTTCTCGCATCTCTGCAAGTCGAGACAACATGGAATCCGGAGCTTAATGACTCAGGCGGCTTGACAGAAAGTGTTCTCAAGGCCATGGGGGAAACGGATAGTACCTAGCAGAGTTCAAGCAGCGGAAATTCCAAAGCCCATCGCGGTGCGGTGGGAGGAAATAGTTAAACAGGAAAGCCCGTCGGAGGAAAGGGCAGAAATAATAAAAAAGTATTCGCTTCGAAAAAATTGTCTTTGCAGTGATCCGCCGAAATTCAAGTTCCGAGTTCAAAGTAATGGCGACAGAGGCTGTGTTAAAACGAGATAATCGTATTGTCTCCAAGCAAGAAAGAATTGTGGCATACATGTCAGCCCAAGGAAAAGCTTTGTCGACAATTATAAAGGAAAATAACAGTGCGAAAAACCTCGCATTAATAGAGTCATTAAGCGACGCAACGAGACTCCTCGCAGATCTTCCACGCGAAGAGACTGCGGTCAGGAAAAGCCTCATCTTAGCGTCGTTCAAAATATTAGGTGAAGGACGCGCTGCGGAACCCAACAGTCGACCAATGGCTATGTGGAAAGGGCCTCGGCGAACGATTGAAATCGGCAAAAAAATCTGGAACGCTCACTTTGTGACTTGAAACCTGCAGCAACAAGTCAAACACTAAGAAGATGAAAAACTTTGTGCGGCGTCAGCCTCACAAAGTTATCTAGAAAGAACAACAATTTCAAGAGGCAACACAAAACATCTTTTCTTATCATTAAAAAAACCATTTAAAGTGATCTCAATGCGAACTTTAAGTTCATGGGTTAAATTGACGTTAAAAATAGCGACGTAAAGACAGCAAAATTTACAGCGCATAGATCACGTCACGCCTCAACGTCTGCGGCTAAATGAAACAATATTGATATTGAAGCAATAACGAAGACGGCAGGCTGGTCAGCGAGATCCGATACGTTCGTAAAGTGTTCTCATTTAAACATCAGTAGAGATAAGGATTCCTACGTACGAGCAATTTTAAACTCGTAGTAACAGGAGACTAATATTAAGGTACAATGCTTAACACATACCAAATGAATAATACATGGTTGCCGTTGGTAGCTTTGAACATCTACCATTTGATCTCGAGGAAGAGGCGCGAAATACAATTATGATAGAACTTCATTTGGTACGTTCGTTTAAGGTAGTTCTGTAGGTACAAGTATGAGCTCAAACTTTTCACCGTAGTGAATAGTCAAATCCTATGTCCATATGATGCTGTTGGTTACAAATTTTTGACAGAGCTTGCACACTCCGTATGTCCTAAACAAATACACATCATACATGGATAGGTAGGTCCCCTACACATAGAGAGAGAGAGAGCGCGACGTTGAGGATTTGGCAACCGCGCGATTTTCCTGGGTCGGTAGCATCGAGTGTCAACGTATCAATAATGTCAGTGGCCGCTAAATCGCATTTTTTTAAGTGTTTACATGGCAACTCAAATAAGATTTAAAGGGCAGTTTATCAAGAAAAAAGTGTGTGATAAAAGACTGAAAGCTGTAGCAGGCATGGGCCGAGCAAATGCTTTTAAACACGATGGAAAAGAAAATAACCTCGAGGATCAGCAAGAAAAATGTCATGTCGAAGGCCGTCGCATCATTGACTTGGAATATCTTGCCAAAAATTTGAAGTGTATTCACTGCAAAAAAGATATTTGATTAAGGAAAGCAGTGAAGGAAACGCGATTGGGATTGAATTCCATTTTGCACAATTCCTGTGGCGAGTGCTCTGCTATAACGCAAGTACGCACTGGGAAAATGCACATCACATCCGAGAACAATGTACATGCGATGTTAAGGAGGTTTATCTGGTAACGAGTAAATCAAAAGAAAATTTGTTGTCACTAGCGTAGTCACCTTAGTACGCTTGACAACGCAGCGATCACATAGCCCGTACAGCTGTCATAGAACGAGAATTTTGTCACTCGTGTTGTCGCTTTATCATAGAGCTATCGGACAATGTACCATAAGACACTCTACATTGCCATGATCAGAGAACTGTCAAGCCTAGCCTCACAGAAATCAGGATTACTCGAGACCAATTAGTTTTTTATGAATCTCATGAGTACTCAATCGATTTTATGAAGCTCTACAAATGTTCCTTAGATATTTTCTTATTAGCTCTGCAATTTTCGAAAAATCAGTGAACCCCATAAAGGCCCATGTTAATTTAGGAAATATGTTTTTATTTATCAGGTCTTGAAATTTTAAGAGATGACTTTTTAGATACTGATAACTATATTCTGATTTTTTCATCAATATTTGTTTATTAATTCGTTGACCAGATAAATCTCCATAATACGAAAGTTGTATTGGGTAAGTTATTTTTTGTATTATGCTAAATATAGAAACAATCTGAAGGACGAAAAGTGTAGCGTAAGTACAACGTCGAAATGGATTTTATAACTGCAGTTCATTCTGGCTTTGGAGAAACTGCTCTCAACAGATTATTGAACTGTATTAACATCCCGACCATTGGTTCTCCTATTTTCAAAAAATATGAACGAGGTAATTGAGCCTGCGTCAGAAGCTACTGCAAAAGATTCGTGTCGAAAAGCCGCAGAAGAAGAAAGGAAATTGGTGATAGAAAAAATGGAACAATTATGTCAAGAATTCCAAGTTTTCGACCGAAAAGTCAGAAAAATTTCACATTCAAGTCTCAATCTAAAAACCAATACTTCGTTTTAAGAAATTTGGCGATAAATTATATATATATATATTATTAAGAATTTATATTTTTAAACGTAGGTTATAAAGTGGAAAATTGTACATAATTTTTCGCTGGCGAAACTATGTTTAACCCCTTGGTCGATAACGACGAACGAGACTCATGGTGAGGCATTTGGCCAATAAACAATAAACACAAGCCTGGCTCGTGGCACTTCGCTCGGATAAAACGTAAACAACACGAGTTTCATTCGTGAAGAGACGTATACAAATATATTAGCATATACACTGCAGCTAAATAGCTCGTCGCGTGATCGACCGTCCTGCTTATTATGGCCCGAGCAATCGGCAGATAGCGCATAGGATAACGGATTAATAGATGACATAGCACCGGCACACAAAAAAGTGGTCAGTATATTTGAGCATATCCACGTACCGACATGTATTTCGACGTGCTGAATCCGAATCTGAGGTTCGTTTAGCTCGTACACCCTCAAAACTTTAAGTAAATCGCGAAAAACTGCAGTTATGGAGATGAAAAAAATAATGTGGACCTGGATCGAGTATGATTTTTATGTGATTCGAGCCGCTAAATCTGAATCTAACGTTTATTTGGCCCGTTAGTCCTCCAAAATTTGAGTAAATTTCAAAAAATCGAAAAAAATTGCAGTTATAAAAATGAAAAAAATGTATCGAACACGATTACATATGTTTATTATATATTTTGATGCATTAAATACAAGTTTAGAATCTGATAATCTCAAACATTCATAAATCTATGACAAATCGTAAAAAAAACTCATATAAAGATAAGGTATAGGAAACTAAACATGGATTTCAAACTGTTCTTCGTTTGTATCGACCTCTTTTGTCTTCAAATGACCTACGCAGCGGGTTCCTTTTTCGTTTCGTTGACATTCCAATTTCCTTGATACCTACTCTCTATTTCACTTATGTCTGAATGAAAGCTTTCTCCTTGTTCTTCACTGTAGTCTTCAAGATTTTCAGGAAAGTAGTCGAGGTGAGAATGTAGAAAGTGTAATTTAAGATTCATCAAGCAATCTAATTTTTTTTAATTGTTCAGCAACTCTTTAACTATAGTCTTGTAATTCTCATTTGTATTATTTCCCAAAAAGTTTTGTGAAAATTTTTTATAATTTAGCCAAGCTACTCTCTCATTGTCGTTCATTTTTTCAACGAAATTGGCGTCCTCGAATAAACTCCGAATTGGCGGTCCATCGAAAATTCCCTCTTTTAACTTAGCATCACTTATCGAGGGAAAGTTTTCTCCCAAGCACTGAAAACAATCGCCATCATTGCCCAAAGCTTTGACGTACTGTTTTATAAGGCCCAGCTTAATATGCAGTGCTGGTAGCAAATATTTAGAAGGATCAATCAATTGTGTTCGTATAACATTGTGAGGACCTGAATCAAACTTTGCTCTCGTTGGCCATTCTTTCTTAACATAGTGATTTTTTCTGTCCCTACTATCCCACAAACATAAAAAGCAGGGATTTTTTCTAAACCGCGATTGTTGACCTAAAATTACCCCTGCAATTTTTAGATCCCCACAAACGTTCCATTGATGTTCCGAATACTTTATTTTATCCAATACAATCTGTAAATTGTCGTAAGTCTCTTTTAGTTTAGTTGAATGCGCTATTGGAATTGGTGCATATGTGTTTCTGTCATGAAGGAAGACAGCTTTGAGACTTCTTGTTGACGAATCAATAAATAGTCTCCACTCATCGTCTTTGGATGTTTCGGTTTTAATTCATCAACTAAACCTTTAACATTCGAACAGTATACCAGCGATTTATCATCGTCGTTCGGGAAATTTGCCGGAACTCCTCTTCCCTATTTCGGGAAACTTTTCTCACGCACAAACGTAACAAAACGATTCAGGACTTTTATTACATAGATCGGAGTTACTTGATTGCTTGTGCCTGTAACCAGGGCATGTCCACGTGGTGATGGTGGGCAATAGAACCATCTGGCAGAGTTTCTGGGTAACGGCATGTGTGCCGTCACGGCAGGTACAAGTGATAAGTACTTTACGATGCAGGGATTCGGAAACCCAGTATTGGCATCAGAGCATAAAGTAAGGAGTAAATCTTATACCGTTTCATTAATTATAAACGGAAAAGAAGGAACAGTTCAAAACGCTCAGTGCCACGATTGTGCAGCCTCAGCAGGTAATAAATACTTTAACGAGAGCTCTCCGTATAGAATGCCAAATATTAGTCGAATATCATAATTTGTTTTAGAGGGTAATAAATGTACATATCTTTTCATGATCATTGGTACTTTTGATTTCATTATTTTAGTTTTCGAAACAATCATTGTTGTTAAGTTTCTATTAATAACCAAACCTTAAAAACTTAAGAAAAATCATGAAAATTGCGTTGTAAGATTTGGTGTTCTATAGGTAGTACCCTGTTAATATAAAAAAACATTGATATAATGTTACAAATCTTCTGTATATATATGATTACAGGTGGTTGTAAACACGCATTAGCGTTACTCATGTGGACACCCCGGAGAAGCGAAGATCAAACACCCACTGAAGTTGCGTGCTATTGGAAAAAGTCCCGTTTATCAGGCGTTGGTTCTGTTGTCAAATATGTCGAAGCTGAACAACTTACGAAAAAAGCGACTTTGGCTCGAGTTGGCAATTTGCCCAACTCGACGTTTTTAGAAAAAGTACTTCAATTCGCTAAAAGTTAGCAAATTAATTATCAAATTGGACAGCTAAATTTGCATTTACAGAGTAAGAAAACATAATTTATCGTTACACCGACTTATTTTTCAATTTTATGAAAATTTTGATAGGCAAATTGAAAAATTTGTAGAGTTCGCTGAAACTGAAATGAATGTAGAAATGTGCCAAAACGCCGAACAATTAACAAGAGAACAAAGTGAATGTAAACTATGGCATGAATTACGTTACGGACAAATTCTCAGCATCTAAATTTTATCAAGCTGCTCATTGCCAAACATATAACGGTTCACTTGCGCAGCAAATCATTGGTGCAAGCAAAGTACACGAGACACGTGCTATGTTACGTGGAAAATAATTTGAAAAAGATGTAGTTCTAATGTTAGAAAAACTGTTAGAAACACAACTTACGCGTCCAGGGATATATCTGTAACTCACATATCCAATTTTCGCAGCATCACCTGATGCATTGACTGATACTTATATTATTGAAATCAAATGGCCTTCGAGTCAGCAAACATTACATACGTTTTTACCAAACAGTAACATCGGTCCGAAGTGCATTGCGCAAATGCAATTGCAAATGCTAATGACCGGTAAAGAAGACGGTGTATTCTGTGTTGCTGATCGAGACTTTGAAAACAATAATTCAATTTATATAAAAAAAACTTGCTTTCGATGACGATTATACATGAGATTTAATTGTAAAAGCTTTGTCGTTTTGGTAAAAAAATATATATTCAAAACTATTGAACTCTATACAAATTTAAGACATACCATTATGTTTATCAGTATGATAAATTATCATGTTAACTTATATTGTCAAAAAAAACATCCAATAAATTTGTTTCTCAAACGTATTTAATAATGTATTGTTTACATGAATATTAATACATTTATGTTGAGACAATAGGTGTTTGCAAGTTCACTAATGCTACAGTAATGATAACAATATAATCTGTAAATGGAAGCATATTATGATTTATTACTGCATGAGGTTTGAGAAAATCAAACTCTCGTATTCTTCCAATGACGCGTTCTATATGAATACGTAGAGCAGCAATTCGTTTGCCTTGTAAAACCTGATATTGGGCTAATTTTATGCCCAAAGAAATCGAAGGTGGTCGAATTAATTTTATATTTTTACTGAGAAGAAACGAAACTATGTTTTTAAATCCTCGATCTGCCATGACAGCACAATTTTCGGGTAAAATCTCTAATAATCCACTTTGCTCGAATAATAATTCATCAGAAATTCGACCTCCAAATCCTTTTACTCTGGATCTGTTGGTTTTTCAATTTGGATTTCAAATGCATCAATAATCGCATTGACGTGGCTACATGAATTCCTGAAGGGTGTAGGTAGTATTTTTTTATGCTGCTACGTTCAGGCATATAAATAAGAGTTTTCAATAAATGCGCCAATACAGGAACGGGTTTGTTAAAAATAATACTAGCGTCCCTGGCACTCATACCAAACTGCTCACTCAATCTTTCAAATGTATCTTGGCGTCTTATTTTTCATGAGAGTTAATTTTATACTAACAACATTTATATCCGCTATAACACTAATACGTTCTAACAACATATTTCATTCGTTAGAAACTCCAGTGTCTGCCTTTGCTCCAATGCCTTTAAATTGTTGTTTATTATATAGTCAGTAACTTTCAGCACTTCACCCTCTTTCATCTGAGGTTGTGAGTTACTAGAACTTATAGTATTCGATCCAGTGTTTTCTGAAGGCTCACAAATATCGTGCGAGCTGCTAGAATTAGTATAACTACACGAGGAAATACTTTTGTGAGCCTCTTCGAGTAAATTCGAAATATATCGTTGACGCAATGGTTGAATTGGAGATGTTGCATTATTCACGTTGCTAATTTTAATCGGCGAGCACATTTTGTCAACTCCACATGAACGAAGTTTGCATTGAATTGATACACTTCGAAACTTGAGATGAATATTTGTTTGCGTAATAACAGTGCGCTTTTTAATGTCCGTCTGTGTTCCAACACTGACTGTTTCAGCTGAATTTAGATGTAAAGGAGAAGCATCTATTTCAATATTATCAACATTATGACCTGCTGATAAAGTCTCAACACTAAACGATTGAGGTGCGTTAATTTTTATATTTTCTGACAAAATTTCTTCAAGCACCTGTTGTCTTCGTCTTTTTTCCGCGGCTGGTCTAGGAGTCACACTGGCTTGTCTTTTACGACTGGGTTGACAAGTAAACTTGTGTGGTACGACAGCGGCTTTAATTGTTGCTCTGCCTCTCATGGTAGTATAGTACATATAATTCTCCATATCGTCTTTGAGTTGAAAATAAATAATAATCATCAGATTCTATAACAATATACGAATTGATTATTAAGTCGTTTTAAATTATTTATTAAAACTTCTGTGTTATCACGATTTTGATTTAAAGTTAGTCTCCTTAAAAAAATTCTTGGATCTAACTCTAGGTATTATATTTATGTGAGGATATAAATGATTATTAAATACAGTATATATTTAAATACTTACATCGAAATGATCCTCGCAACAGAAAAAATTTGATGTTGTTTTCGGATTAATGCGTCGCACTGCTATGAACCACTGATGTCTACGTTTAACTTCGTGAGGCACATTTAAAAACATTTTGTCCGGTGCGGTTTTTGTAGTACTCTTACAAAATGGTACAAAACACCCACCATAACTTTTAAGGTTTCCTATTTTCTATAATTTTATCAAACATTGATGATAATAAGAAGAATAAAATGATCGAAAGTGAAAAATTTCTATGACGGCACGGTGTTATTCAGGGAAAGTTAACATTGTGACGTCACATCAAACTATGTCAAAGCTCTGAACAATGATGGCGATTGTTTCCAGTACTTGGGAGAAAAGTTTCCCGCGATAAGTGATGCTAAGTTAAAAGAGGGAATTTTCGATGGACCCCAAATTCGGAGTTTATTTGAGAACACAAATTTCGTTGAAAAAATGAACGACAATGAGAGAGCAGCTTGGCTAAGTTTAAAAAATGTTTCACAAAACTTTTTGGGAAATAATAAAAGTAAGAATTACAAGACTTTAGTTAAACAGTTGCTGGAAATTTTTAAAAATTTGGGTTATCTGATGAATCTTAAATTGCATTTACTACATTCTCACCTCGACTACTTTCCTGAAAATCTTGGAGACTACATTGAAGAAGAAGGAGAACGATTTCATCAAGACATAATGACATGGAGAGTAGGTATCAGGGAAATTGGAATGTCAATATGATAGCAGACTTTTGCTGGACGTTAAAAAGAGAAATACCGAGAGAAAATGGAAAACGAAAAATAAACCCGCTGCGTAGGTCATTTGAAGACAAAAGAGTTCGATACAAACGAAGAACAGGTTGAAATCCATGTTTCGTTTCCTATACCTTATCTTTATATGAGTTTTTTTTACGATTTTTCATAGATATATGAATGTTTGAGATTATCAGATTCTAAACTTATATTTAATGTATCAAAATATACAAGAAATATATGTAATCGTGTTCAATACATTTATTTTTATTATAACTGCAATTTTTTTCGTTTTTTTGCAATTTACTCAAATTTTGGAGGGGTAACGGGCCAAATAAACTTCAGATTCGGATTCAGCACGTCGAAATACATGTCGATAGGTAGGTCTGCTCAAATGTGCAGACTACTTTTTTTTTGTGTGTGCCTGTGTAATTATTCCCCGATTTCTTATATACTTATGATTTTGTTTTCATTCGACCTTACGATGTTTTCAAACAAATATATATTAATTTTTGTATAGTTTTCAATGTTTGATCAATAATGAATAATAATTTGGAATAAACTTGATTTCTGTCAGTGACTGACATTATATTTTCCGTTCCTTCCACTATTAGGCCGCGAGATGTAGTCGACAAGATTTATCCTTTCATGTGGACCCTTCACTATCCCAATAACCCTAATCTTCACCCTGGCACTGTAGACAACAATGTGGATCGAAGAGAGACATTCGATGCAGCAATCGGGAATGTCGTTAACATTATTGTGTCGTATGATGTGGACTGGAGCAAGCGTGGCGACCGAAGAAGTTACAATAGTTTGAATGACTATGGTACAATCGTTGGGTTTCTGAGTGGCAAAGTGCTAGACTTTGCAGCTCGGAATCGACGATGTAAGCGTTGTATCAACGGCCATGTCAAATTTGATCACGACTGCAGGCAAAATTTTTCTGGTAGTGCAAAGGCGATGGAGCCTGATGTTGGAGCTGCTCTAATCAATGAAAGGTCCGTTCTCAAAGAAGCTGGGCTCAACGTTAGAGTTTTAATTGGTGACGAAGATAATTCGACGATTGCAGCAGTACGACAAGGAATCCTCCAAACGATTTTCAAGTTGGCAGACAGCAATCATTTAAAGAAGGATTTTGCGAGTGATTTATATGATTTGCGAAAAGGCTACAAAGAAATGAAACACAAGGAAATTATTCCACACCTACAAATATGTTTTTCTTATGCACTCGTGCAGAATAAAGGACGTAGCGTTGAGCTGGCAAATAATATTTGCAATATTCTGGTCTTGTGCTTCTTGGTCTAAAGGTTCTCATAAAGTTGTACTGAAAGATCAACAACTGTACTATAAGATATCAAAGATCTTTGAAAACTATGCCAGGAATGGTAAAACATTTTCTGTTGCTGCTTCAAGTCAAGAAAATGAAAGCATAAGCAATATCATGGCCCATAAAGCACCCAAGAATTGTTGCTACAACAGTCTTAGTGAATCTGCGGGTTATCGGTTAGCCAGTACTGTATGTGCTAAAAACGATGGAGAAAATCATATTTTGGCCGAAAACTCGAAATTGAATATATCTCCGGGGAGATACTCTGCATAATTCGCTGAGTTATTTGATGGTAAAAGGAAAAAACGAGCGATCAAGTCTAAATTACCAGTAAAAAAAGCTCGAAGAAATTTACTGGCGCAAAAGAAAGAAGCTTCCAGAAAATCGACGGAGTAATCTGAAGAGATCCAGTATGAAACCAATTATGGCATCAACTCCTGTACAGAGAACACCAAAGTTGTCAATTTTGAACTTCTACCAGATATATTGCCAAACCTTTCGCTATCGGTGGATAACTGCAATATTATCTATTTCGATTTGGAAAACTCTGGGTTTTCGAAAGACGCAGAGATTTTACAAATAGCAGCAAAATTTGAAAAATTCACCTTTAGTGTTTATCTCCATCCTTCCAAATTGATCGATGTTGATGCTTCCAGAATTACAGGCTTAAAATACGTTGGGGGAAAACTGTATTTCCATAGCAAAGAAGTACCGACGATTGTTCCTCGTGATGGTCTAGTTTCTTTCTAAGAGTTTCTTCAAGTTTCATCTAACAATAAGCCATGTGTTCTTGTTGTAATGCATCATTCGATTCCTCTTTTTTACTGCGGTACGTTAATAATTACGGTATGATAGAGAGTTTCCGAAGTATGGCCGGATTTTCGGATAGCCTAGCTGTGCTGAGAAAAATGTTGCCCGAACGAATATCAGGGAAACAAAGTTTCCCTGTCCAATCAATTTCATGAAGCTTTATTCGATATCCAGACCCTAGAGAAGCTGTGCAATACCTTTGCCGAAAAAGAAGAGTTTCTTGAAGTGTGTAAGCTTTACAAACCATTGATAATGGTGAAACTTCTGTGTTACCGAGTCTGAAAGACTTGAAAGGCGTGATTTCTGAGAAGATGATTAACAAAATAGCACGAGTCGGAATCCATTACAAAATTCTAAAACAAGTATTTCTAAAAGATGGTGAAAGTGGAAAAAAACGTTATTATCAGAGAAAACAATCTCAAAAAAACCAAGAGTCATACTGGCCAACAAAATTATTGATAAAGTGGTTGAACATCTGAGGAACAAGCTTTAATTATTCTACTATACACGTGCAATGTAATGCTGAAATAAAAAAGTATATCAATGTTGTTTTTAATATTTGTTTTATAAGTATCAGCGTCTTCAATATTTTCCAGGATATATATATATATATATATAGTACAGTTAATATCGTACTGATTATGGTTGTTTTGTAAAAAGCGGAAACGCTGTGTAACAAGTAATAAATTTAAAAAATATGATATATATTGAGCAAATTAAATTCATTGACAGAACAAATTATTTAAAATGCTTCCCAGAATTACTAAAACACAGCAAAATCAAACACGCTTCAAGTTTCCAGATTATACCACGTGTGGATCAGCTCTCCGTAACGTACACCGTTGCCATTCCGTCGCAGCTGGTTCTGTCTGAATTCTGCGTCGACTAAAATTTTCAGTTTTTTTAACTCAATATCTCCGAAACTAAACGGTCAAACATTATCATTTTTTTAAAATTACTCCTACAATAGTATTGCATATACGAGTATTTTTTTATTAAAAGCTCCTAAAATCCATTTAGAACCGATAATAAAAAATGTGAGCAAAGTCCAATCGGTTCATCTGTTGGGTTTAGGGATCGCGTACAAAACGACCCATTTTTACTTGTCATTATATAATAAACTAAAAGGGGAATAGACTTCAAAATTTGGGGTTCAATCCATGAAGATCATATCTACATCATACTTAAATTTCAGGCAGTTCCTAAGATTTTAACAAAACTACCGAACTACCTTAATCATCTAATAAAATTATCCATGATAATCGAAGCGGCTTTTCTTAAGAGCCGCTTATCTTAAAGGTTTCGCTATCAAATATGTTCCGATATTTGACGAGATATTGTCTGTTTGTATATTTAAAAAATAATCAATCAAAATGGCGATTTGATTAAACCTGAGCCTTAATAAAAAAAAAGTTGATTATTCGGAGACTTTCGGAGAGTTTTGATTTTTTTATGCGATATTTTTTTAGCGCCTGAATTATCGACGTAATCGTAGAATCTGGATATCCTAAAGTATTCTAAATAATTATTAAATCTTACGTAGAAACAATTTATTATTGTATAAAAGAGCAATATTATCGAGTAAGCTTAATATTTGTGACTTGTTAACGACTCCGATGTGAACTCGGAATTCGAATCCTGATACCATTAATCATACCGTTTGATTATCAGAACAGAAGATAATGATTGAAAATAATAGGGTAATAGGTTGTGTAGTATATTTTATAACTTTGGCAAGCTACGAAAGTCTCGAACGAGTTAGGACACTCCATGAATGCGATGTCGTTCGTTTTAATTGCCGCATTGTCACGAACCTGGAAACATTGCGAGTTATACGTATATACCTACATACTATGTAGAAGAAAAACCCCTGAAGAATTCCAACCCTGGGGCTGCGGATGCGGCAAAGTCTTTAGAAATCTTGATCGCGACGTCGACGAAGCATCAACATAGCTGTTTTTTTCTTATGCACTGCTTCGGAGAAGAACGATTAATACGGCACGGCATGGGCTTGACAAGCTGCCATGCCGCAGGAAGGAAATCTGGCGTGCGGCGTCGACTCGGATTATTAAAGAGATAAGAAGATCCCCCCCCCCCCCCCCCCCCCCCCCCCCCCCCCGCTTCTGGCGCCTTGGCGTCTCTTTATTTTCCACGCTATTCAATTCCACCGGACTTATGGTGCCGTTGCCCTATCCGTCCCCTGTACCAATCTTCCATAATTGAAAAGCAGGGCCAACTTCTCCTCGAGAGATTTCTGAACGATTAATAACGGCAAGAGCGTGAGAGTATATACAATTTAATTGTACGATAGCGAATCATAAGAGTACAGCAATTAATGGCTTCAGTCAAATGTATTAATATAATAAATATGTAGGACAAAGTTGAAGAGTGTCGAATACGTGTTCATACAGTTTCAAAACAACGATACAAACGTCATTTTTTAAAACACGAATGTAAATTTTAGCAGAGACTGTGCATAAGTGCTGACGCTCTTTTCTAACGCGAAATTCAAATTTCAATAAGTTTATTTAACCTCAGGCGTGTATATCATCTATAATATAAGCGTAAATATTACGCTACTGTCTACTAGTTGACAAGAGGGGCTTAACGTTTATACAATAAACAGTGCTGAAATCATTGCCTGTAGGTATTTTGAAATCGTCGTTAGTGTAATAAAAGTCATGCTTACAATGTAATGGACAGTGATCGTATTCATAAACAGGCAATAATCGCCAGATAACGAGAGGACCTTAAAGAAACGTGTAGCAATGTAAAAGGAGACTTTACGATACAAAACAATAATTTAAGAAAATGTCGAAAATAATAATTTGCGAAGTTAACATGTCGCAACATACTTTGAATACATGTTGTAACGGCGTAGCTTTGTACGACGGGACGTCCCAAAGGGGGCATTTTATTACACAAGTTTTGAATATGCCACGAAGCGAGCCTTGGGACAGACTCGTACGCTGGCTATCGGGAGAATGTCGTAAATACACGAGATCGCATTGCCGATATCGAGCCGAGATTTCAGCCTCTTTGATCGATATTTACAAGATCAGTGATACGTCGGCCTTCCCGCCATTTCTTCGAGGGCGGTTCGTTATTGGCTTGTGCGCCTCGTTTTGTCATCACTGCTCTCTCGGCCATCGCCGGGAGAGACAGAGCACGGCAATTTCAACATCATCGAGTGCTATCAAGGAACTGCGTTCCTGGTCCTAGTGAGCCACTGACAATGAACTCCCCTTGCTTGAAGCATCGTTACGTCATTCAAGTCATCTCACTAGCAGCTCCATTTGCGATATCGCCGCATCTAGTCTCGTGGTTCAGAAATCATATTTTTGAATCTCCTGGCTATTCGGTGTCGCCCGCTCTTAAATCGATCGTTAAGTAAATAAATGGTAGGGCAAGATCGATCGCCCTCGACGAAAACGAAGGAGAGCATTTCCTCGAGGACTCAAGCTTTAATCGTGAATGAGAAGATAGTCGAAGATAGCCTAATGATGCAACATTATTGGATTTATCTACTCAACGAAGTAGTTGAATTGGATATTCATACGACGTTCGTGTCGTTCACTTCTACTGCATTTTGAAAATTATTTCACGATTCCGGTTCATAAAGCTAACCCGATCGCATCTTTTGTACCCATGTTTTTTCATCTTCGCTGTTGATTTCCTTGTCCGATATATTTTCCAATTTACAAGGTTAAGTTTAATAATTGTTTCCCCATCTCTCAGCGGAATTATTATAATTTCTTGCGCGAATACGCCCCCCCCCCCCCCCCCCCTCGTAACTAGCCTTATCACCACAACAGGCTCCGTGTTGACGGACCACTTATTTCCTAACTACTCGTGGGAACCTTATGGGCACCAAACATAATATTGGAGGCCTGGGGAAAATTCTTCTCAGAGGCTAAGGCTCAGCCCACACTGGCCAGACTTCTGCAATTCTAAGCTTGGCGACTTACTCTCCCTAACGGAGACTTGGCAGAGTGACACGAAGTCATACTGGCACACCTATTGGAGGTGCACTTCCATGGAACAAGATTGGGGGAGAGCCTAGTCAAGCACCTAAATTTCATCTTCAAATCTTGTCTTGCAGTGAGATATGTGCCCCAAGCCTGGGGAAAGGTCACTGTAGTGTTTATCCCCAAACCGGGCAAAACCAGATATGATCAAGCCAAGGCATTCAGGCCCATCAGGTTGACGTTCTTCCTACTTAAGGGGTCACGTACAGTTAGGACTTCGAAAAAAGGGGTTTTTTGCGAATTTTTTTTGGGGACACATTTAAATAATTAATCGTAAATCTTTTTCCATACAAAAGACATATATTTTAAGTAAATAATACAATTTTTTCATTGCAAAATATGCAGAAATTTTTCCATAACCGCACGTAACGTAGGGGTCCCAAAAAAAGGTCCTCCGCGGTGATCAGTGCAGCTCGTCACCGGATCGTCCGAAATCAAAATAAAAGTAGGGATCATTAGTTAATGACATAATGCTCCGGTTGATCGAAGGATTTGAAAATTTTATGATTTTTCACAAAATGGTGGATGTTGGAAGTCAAAGTTGTGTTTTCGACCCAAATTTTGCTCACATTTTCAGCTATAAAAAAAAAAAATAATCGCATAGAAAAATCCTTCGTTCATCCGGAGGACAATTATGTCTAGAAAAAGTGAGCAAAATTTCAAGTCGATCGGTAAAGCCGTTTCCGAGGTATAGTGATCACCGTGTTCGAAAACATAGTTTCGAGAAAAACGCATTCAAAGTTTTCAAAGTTACATATCTCCATACCCAACAGTCGGATTCGTCTAAAATTTTCACAGAATACTTTTCAAATGTGCTACTTTTAGAAAATGTAAAAAAAAATCGATTTTTTGAAAATTCTAACTGTACGTGACCCCTTAAGACCATGGAGAGCCTCGTTGACAGGTTCATTAGAGACGTGTGGCGTTGGTTAGAATGCCAGAGCAACAGTCTCAACACGCGTACCAGACGGGCAGGTCCGTGAAAAGCGAGCGGCATTGCGGAGGCGCGTGGTGGGGGAACCGAGACCGGCGTTGTAAAGCCCCGCATGGACTGCGCGTTCCAGGGTACGCGTAGTCTAGAAATGATGACCACGCGTAGAGACGAGCACGCGTACAACGTCTGAACGCGAGGCGCAGCGATTCACGCGCCTCGGCGAGCCAGTATCCACGCACAACGTTTGCAGAACGCATGGTTACTACCGTTGCGGTATTTTTAATAGTACAACATATTATAAATAAAAAAAAATTTAAAAGACCTCGGTGGTGGATGAAATAATTATTACTGCAAATAATGAAGCCGAAAATAACTTGCCAGCGTTTACGGATTCCGACGGGAACGTACAACTCATATTTATCGTCCAAATAAGGCGTACCCGTCTTCTTTGACGCGCATCAAAAAACCGACTGTCGATGGCTCGTCGCGAGCCTAGTTCGCGCGACACGCGTAGTCTGACAATGAATGTGTACGCGCAGTCCGTACGGGGCTCAACAATTCTTGTGAGTGACGCGCTTCAACTTGAAAAGCACACGTAAATGGTCTATTAATTCAGGAATCGTGCGACAAATCATGATAATTTTCTTCTTAATTTGAGGTAGCTCAACGAGAAAAAAATAATTATCCAATTTTGTCAATTTATTCGTTTTTGCAGCCGAATAATGTAAATAAATACAATTATATGCAGCTGGAAGGAACACATAAATTATTGGTTTTTTCAAATGAGCCAGGTTCGTAAGAACGGCGTATATATTCTTAATGACAATATTATTTCGATAATAATAATAATAATAATAATCCTATTGTCATTAAAATTCATCAAAACAATGAAGTTTGCACCAAAGTGATAAATAATTGGAAAAATGGATATTTATGAGCATTCATCGATCGATATTTATCAATTTCATTATTTTTAACAATTGATAATAGTATAATTTATTAATGGATGCGTACATCCCATTTTAATGTTAATAATATTTATTAGATAATATGCCCAATTAATAAGTAATATACAATTTAAAAAATCAGAAAATAACTTAGATTACACTTAAGGCCGACGTCACACTATCCGTTTTCGCCGGTACGGTTTTGACGAATACCGCCGTTCGGTTTGTGACATACTATAGGTTCAAATGAGAGGTGTCACACTAGTGCGGCATTGCCGGATTTGTCGGACGCCACCGCAGCATGCTGCGGCAGATTTATTGCACCACATCGCCGGATACGGGACCAAACCCGTTTGCTTTTGTGCCTGGTGTCACACTATACGGTTCTGTCGCATACGTTTCTTTCATTCAAAATAAAAATGCATAAACCAAACTCAAACATAATAAATCAAATTTTTCATTTTCACCCGAGTGTTACCGTCAATCTTTCTTCTGCACTTATAGATCATCTGAACTGCGTGGTCTGTTTTGAAATATAAGGTTTCAAAATTTCCAATAATTTATCGAATGAATTTCTTGACATTCGATAGTATTTAAAAAACTTATCCTCAGAATTGCGGATGTTTGTATAATATTTTTCAAATCATTGTCAAAAAATGTTTCCCACTCATGTTCAGATCTTGGCTGTTCGAACGAAACTGTCCGGTGAAACCACAGCAGTGTGACATGTAGTTACCCCTCCGGTTAAGTCACATCCGTTTTCGCCGTTACGGCGAAAACGGATAGTGTGACGCCGGCCTAACACTTCGTCTGTAAACGTTTTTCCGGTACCTTCTATCTGTAAACGAGGGTATTTCAAGTCCTGCTGTTTCTTCACCCAGTTAATACACTTAACGAAATTTGAAAAAATTCATGCTATTGTTCGAAACCCTGAACTTGAAATATCAATCATAAAATTATCGGAAAACAAATTTATTCATATATGTTTGTTACATAAATAAAGCAACTCGGCAGGAGCATAGTGTTTTACTTGAAAAATCATAACTTAATAACAAATAAAGATAACGTAATGTAAAAAACGGCAAATTGAAGGAGTGCAGCTATGAGAAAAAAATACGTTGTTTCATATGTTTAAAATTAAAAGCTTAAGTTTGGACAGGTAAAGGGGCAATAAATCATGTGCTATGCATTCCTGTTAACGCATTACATTACGAAAGATATTTTTTTTCTTCCATTTTACAAACTTAAAACTATTATCTGTACTGTTACTCGCTATCTTCATGTCCGAAATAAACAATTTCCTATGGATGGCGCAGAGTGCGCGTCACCTGTCCAGGCGCTGGCTGCTCCATTTTGGGTAAAACTAAGAAAAAATATAGATTTCTTTAAAATTAATTTTCTGTATTCATACTGCAGTATCACTGACCCAAAGAACACGTTAAAAGGAAAAAAAATCACTTACCTGCACGTCGAGTATACGTTATCTCTAAACAGGGGTCGTTCGTATCCTCTCCAAAGTTCACCTGCTCACTGCAACTGTGGCAAATTCCTCCTTCGATATAACTTTTTCAGGGGGAGTTAGCCACGCCTCCCTGCCTTTTTCTAAAACGTTACAAGCCGAAATCTATTTAGCTCGGACACGAAATACCCCTGTTTACTGACGAAGTGTTAATAATAATAAACTTAATAACGACTGTATATTAACCTATCTAAAGTTTCACTATTATTTTATATCATTATCATTATTGTGTATTCATATCAAACTTCATTACCATTTTCATCATTGCTCACATCGAATGGGAATGTTATATCATCACTATTTTCGATAATATTATCATCTTCATCAATACTACTGATGATAATATTTTTATTACACGATTGTTCGTGGTATTAACAGCAGTTACCCTCCTATTAAAGACAATCGTTTTTTTATTATATCTTGTGTCATATTCGAAATTAAAAATCAATGGGTTACGAATGAGGATTTCGTCATTCGTAAGAGTCATTGGCTTATTTTTATTTTGTTGTTGTTTAAAGACAGCGAAGGTGTGTGTGTGTCACATCCAGTAAAGGCGTGTATAAACTCGACCAAGTGTTTCGGTGCTCGATGTTTTTAATTATCTGCAAACAATTTTTCGTCTATGTGTCCTTTGTTAGAAAGGTCTGATTAAAATCACAAACGTCATTGCAAACTATAACTGCTGGTTTAACTATTGTTGCTTCTGGGATCGGCTCAACTACAATTACTTCATTCGCATCCTCATATGTTTGCTTCGCCTTGAAACCAGCCGCCAACAATATAGTCCGCAACATGGATATTAATTGATATTTATGTTTAATATCGTTAAGAAATTTCTTGTGAGCCCGATTAAGTCAATAAAACTTTATTTCTCGCATAATTTGTTGCCCTCTGCGTTGCCTTCCAGTAGTTTTTAGTGATTTTGTGAAGTTCTACGGAAAGTCATCGAACACTATCATGGCATTTAAAGTGTACTGCGTAAGTACATACTTAACAGATCGTTTGAGTATCGCATTGAAATCTTCCCCTTAATGAGGAACTACTCTATGCAATACAAATCCGTCATTTATTATATAAACGTAATTATTTAATGAAGGTTTGACCTCCGTTGGTGTAAACCGTGTAAATATACCACGATTCATTTTTTTCCATTTAATTTTCTCGACCCTTCTCATGCAATTTTCTCATATCCCCATCATACCAGCCACATCTCCATTTGTCTATTCAGTAAATTCTCATTTTTTAGTGCTATCCTTTATTTGTTATAATTTAAGGAGTTTCAGTAAAATAAAGCAAATCCTCCGCTAGGGAAACTAATAAATATTCATCGATAAATCCTCATAAATATCCGTTTGCTTAAATTATTTAAACGCTCATATTTTTTTCAAAATCGAAACGTTTGTTTCAAATTTTTCGTTATTAAACGCGCTTTTCAGAAACAAAATACAAACAAAATAATCATGTCATATTCTATGAAGTTTTTCATTTTTTTTTAGAGAAAACTATCACTTTCTCAAAAAATCCATTTTTTATTTTTATTACAATTTTTTTTTTTTTCGATAAATCGGGATAATCTATTCTACGGTTCGAGAGAAAATAAAGTTGCCACGAGAGATCGGCACTCTCGTGGATAGTGCCGTTCTACCGAACAAGCATGCGCATTTGTGAGCAAAATACTGTTCTTAAACGGTTCTTAAAACGTTCGCGTCACGGCCTGTCGCTTATGACAAAAACATACGTCGATATTCAAACCCAAATGCAAATACGCGATTTGAAAGTTGCGCGGCCATATCTAATTCTGCAAAAGAGAATTGGCATTTTTTGCAAACATTGTATCGTAAATTCAAAAATCATACAAATTGCATGATTAATCCATAAATCTTTTTGTTGCATCACACGTTATGTATATACCCAAAGAATTCGCCACATATGATTTTTGTGAAACAAAGGTCTCCGAAATTTCGACATCTAGGTACGAGCATCAACAAAATTCCCTGACCCCCGACTTCTGCGAACGCTATTTCACTCCAGTGCCATAGGTAAGGAGAACTATGATCAGGTTAATTTAAAAGCTCGTTCCTTTTTTGTCAAGGACAGTATTGTATATCCGTTCAAAGCTAGAGCAGATTTTAATCCTTTCCGGAGAGAAAGATTATTATTGTATTTGATGTACAAGCAGGCTATTAAATATTTCTTTTTTGCAGGGAGCTGTGGCCCATCGGTGTACCGAACGCGTTTATCTAAAAATTGATCAATTCATCTTTGTAAAAATAAAAGTTGTGACAAATATACCTACAGTATTATTTCTGATGATAAAAAGTATAATTGTGCACATATATAATTTACATCGTTTTCCAAAAAAGATAATTCTTTGTTAACTATCGTCTGCGTCGCAGTGAAGGTCTTGAGTTACCAATTATTACTTTTGTAATCTGATTTTTATAAAACTTGTCTCACAATAGGTCAACACAATTTTGTAAAATCTTCCAACGAACTTTCAAGAAAGCTTTTTCATATTCTCGAACTTTGCAATTTGCTAACAATGCCAGGTTTACATAAACCATTCGTTTTAGACAATCGATTATCTAAAACCAAAAAGGCGTATATAAATACAGGGTGTTAAGCAACTGACTGGACACAGAAAATACCTAGATATTTGGCGGCGGTACCACCCTATCGATAAATTCCGGGCTTGTGCGTTTTTGTAGATCTTGACAAAATAACTATTAATAAATGAATGAGGAGTCGGAACGACACGAGAAAATATTTGTTTTGCCACTCAATCGTAGGGAGCTCGACGGCATTGTTTAAACTTTTAAACTTTACGAGTTAATATTCGGGGCCAATTTTCATCGTAGAACAATTTAAAACAAATCGTATTGTTTCTACCGACGTTATCTACCTAGGAATTTTCTGCATCCAGATAGTTGCCTAACACCCTGTATACATTCGTATATCTTTACGCCGTTGGCCCATCGACATAATACTTGCATGTATATGTATATATGAATATACGGAGTAATTGTAAGCCGTAAAACCCACGCGGTAATGACGGTTAGGTTAAAACTTTCTTTAATCATTGTAATTGAAGGGCCGAAATGATGATAGCCCAGCTGAAAACGCGACGAGGGGACATCCCTTAATGATAATAAATTAGCATCGCCAGTTTACGACGGTAAATAGCGAGCTTCTCCCCAGTCGCGCTGAAAATAAAGCATCAACATACGAGAAGAATCGAGAAAAGCTAAGGGTAGTTATGAAGAGGGAAAGAAAGAGAGAGAGGCGAGAGAAATGGGGCCATGAGTTAAGTCTCGTTCACCCACCGTCAATAAATATTTGATATTAGTTATATCTTGCCCCGAGAAGCTGGTCGATACCCTTCACTCTCACACGGCATCGTAAAGTGTACAAAAATGCTGATCATATACGAGGGTAGTTTGAAAAGTTCATCCAAAGTTTTGGATAACACATACCTACTTTAAGTTTTTGTCTGTTTTCCCGCGTTCTGAGTTATTTTGAAAAAAATAGCCGAAACAGAATTTCGTGCATTGATCAAACAATATTTTTGAAAGGCAAATCGTCTCAGGATACCAAAGTGAAACTCGATAAACATTACGGCAAATCTGCATCTTCGATCCGAACGCTTTATAAGTGACGTTGACCACTCAGGGCGCCCTGTGGAGCCCACTAGAAATCTACTACTCACAATCAGAAATAAAATTCATGATATGGCGATTAATGATAGAAGAGAGAACGTGCGCCAGATCGCATACCATTTTGCCTGTCAACATTTGAATATGACAAAGTTATCCGCCATACGGATGCCGCGATTGCTCACAGTTGACCAAAAACGAAATCATTCGATTCGTTCGACGGAAGGACTCACAGAACTTCGGGCGTCGTTTCGTCACTGTGGATGAAACATGGATACACCACCGTGCGCCTGAAACCAACGAACAGTCAAAATAATGGGTTTCCAGCGAGGAGTATGCGCCAAAGAAGTCGAAGACGGTTCCTTCGAAAGAGTTTGCGCGACTGTTTTTCCGATTCGTTTTTATTATGGATTTTGAAAAAAGTAAAACTATTACGGGAGCATATCATGTATCCTTATTGGACCGTTTGAAAATCGAGCAGCAAGAAAAACGTCTACGACTGGCTTACAAAAAAGTTCTCTTAGATTTATAAATCGGTAATTCTATAATTAAGAATATATTGAGAATTATTTAATTCTGTTGTGAAAATAATTATTGCTAACAAGATCGAAGAATCGATGGAACATTATGAAATTTGGAATTTTCTCAAAATTAGATTGATTGCACGCTGCATCGACTAACCGGTTTTCAGAATATGCTGTTTTCAAATTCTGAGAACTGCCGGAAGACGGAGTGAGTTCTCAAAAAATTTACATATGTTTAGGAAAATGAGCAACAAATAGTTTTGGTCTAGTTAAATAGACCATTGGACCATACAGCTGAACGCGTCATTGATTTCTCAAGTTTTCGAAGGATAAAATATTAGCGAGATATAATATGCAGCCTGTTGCAGAATACATATATGCTAGGGATATAAAAATATAAACAGATAATAATTATACATTACAACGTTTATGTCGGAGATACAATTACACACGAATTTGACGGTACCGTTTTCTCTAAAATACCGTCATTTTGTATTGTAATGTTTACGCATTTGGCTCTTTTTCAAAAACATTTTACGACTTTATTCATTTCATTTTCAGTGACAATTGCGTATTTCTATTCAACGGCCATTTGATTGGTCATTATTTATTTACAAGCGATAAGGAAAGTCTAGTTGTCTATTAACCGAAGCGTTCAATGCATTTCATGATTTCATAAAGCAGTTTTCAAATGAAGAAGAACTATTATTGAGAAATACGAAAAAAAATATGGAGAATAAAGTTTGTCAAAGCAACTTTTGTAAGTATTATTCTTCAGCTCTTATTGAAGAGATAATAATTTCGGGACACACAACATTTGCTTATTCGATTTTTCTTAGAGAATGCATGTGTTCAACGATACATGTGCAAATACTTGATTATACAAGCTATCTGCAAATAAAAAATAGCACTTTCTTGTCTGCATTGATATATACAGTGCATACCAAATAATTGTCATGGTGAACAATATTTTCTTGACGGTGACATTTCCCGAGTGTTATAAACCATTCTGCACAAATATTATAAGATTCATCGATATCGCATATACTTCGACACGAAGTGATGGCAGCAGTATCAACAAACCGTCAATGTCGAGTGGGCATGAATACTGAGTCAAACATTTATCGTAAAAAGGAATTCGTACGTTTTGGCTGGTCTCGGAAATCAACGGGTACAATGCAGCAGCCTTTATCCTATACTGTATGTATTTTTGTAAACGTGCGAATCTATGTGTGTGCATGCGTGCGTGTGTGTGTGTGTGTATTTATGACATAATGTATATATACTTCTCGATAAAATCTCGAAATCACGTCACTCCTGTTTGTACACATTTCGGGGCTGATCGATGTGTCGATAGCAGAAGAGCATGTATAAACATGCACACCTACCTATACGAACAGTTATCCAATGATACGAGATACCTCGGTTTTGACTGTGCCAAACCGTCGGTCTAAAACTTTGTGTCTTTTTAATTAATATACCGATATTCCGAATACTAGTGAAAAAATTACGGCGTGATTACGTTTTTATTTTAGTATTTTAACCGGACCGCGGTCTATTTGATGCAACCTAGGTCCGAGGATTTCGTTGTATTATCGAATTCTTTTATCAAAGTATACGTATACGTGAAAGCATATAGGTTGGCTCGTTACCGCACGAATCTTCGGCCAATGTAGACGTTTCTCAGGATCGCACGTTTATGGAATTCTAATAATTTACTTTAGCTTGACAAAGTTTGGCACTCCAGTAAACAAATATTTCAAAGATTTGTATCTCGCTGACAAATTCTTGATAATGTGAAATGTTCTTAAGGCGATCGGGAATACCGACTGACTCGTCTTTAACCCTTTGCCCGATTTGCCCGTACGACATACGGGCAAAAAAATGGGCGTTTGCGAATTTGCCGGTACCTGGTACGGGCACCCCGGCGAAGAAATAGCTCAAACAATTTTAAAAACCTGCCCTTTTTCCAAATAAAACTTCATTATAACTCATTAGTCAAAGGGTTAATGCGAGGGAAGTAGCACTACCCGCGCTTCGAAATTCTCCCAAGTGATCGAAGTCTCATTGTCAGGCACAATGACGATGAGAATAGTAAACTACAGAATCATTAAACTCAATTCTACTTTTGCTCGAAATATCACTATTCATGAGCAACGATGGACTACAAGCTTCTCATTACCGACCGAGTCCATTGCGTATTTGTCATAAGGGCCAAGACAATGCAATACCGTAGAGTATACGAGTAACGTAGCTACCGTTCTACCTTTATACATTGAACTAAATATATTATTTAGGTACGTATTGGCAAGTGTCGCTCGGTAAGCATAATTTTTCAAGGCATCGTTCGACTAATTAAATTAACAGTGTAGAGTTCTCAATGCCAAGTTATTAACAAAATTTATATATGTGGTATAAATATGTGAATAAAAGACAAATGAGTAGAATTACGCTGTTTCTTAATGATATGTTACGAAGATAATACGTCAGTAAGATCAATTCCGAAATTGGGACATTCTTTTACGAAAAGTCAAACGTCAAAAACTAAAGATCGCGTGTCAAATGGTGATCTCATTGTCACATGTCTAAAATAAAATTTTATCGCGACATACAATTTTTGGGCTCTGCGCACCATTCCTGGATTGTTTTGTTTTTGCGTTTTCATTTTTACGTTTTCTTTCTAATTACACGTGGTATGATGCCAAAATGAGACGCAGAGTCGAAAGGACCAATTACCTCGAGACGACTTTTCCACAAGGGATGCCAGAGGCGCGTTGGAGCCAAAAGGAACGAGAATGAACGGGATAAAGGGGCGAAAGTGCGGAAACGGGAGGTCGAGATTTGACATCACGTGTACCGGCTGTTATGTGTGCCGCGGAGAGCTGCCGAGAGAGCCATCATCGGACAATAATCGGTTTTATGGGTGTTCGTGCGGCGAGCAGTGTGCGATATTAGCTGGCGGGGCCGTAGCGAAAGCCGGCATCAACCACTATAGTCCTATAGTTCTCTCTTGAGCAACGAAGCCTCGCCGCTTCGTCCTCTTTTCCTCAGTTTCCACTTCCACGTATACTCCCTCTCCCTTTTTATCCCATATTACTCGAGCCCGGGTGAACTCGAGAAAATCAGTTCCCGTCGAGTAATAACGTTATAGAATAACTTCTCGTTTGCGCGTCGACCTCAGCCATCGTCCGTATGACTCGTGCGCCTCCTGTGCTTCTACAGCCGTTATTTCTAGAACATCCGGTATACACCGTAATCCGTTTAAATCGACCGACCGGGGTAAAATGTTTTGCCTTAGCCTTAACAAAATCAACCGGGTTTCAATAGCGTTTTGTTACACGCTTTACCGCGTTTCATGTACGTGCAAAGCGGGCTTCAAAACGCGCTAAAGCATGTGAAAAGCATGTGAATTTGAACAAAACCACGTTTCAAATACGTACTTTACTGCGTGCATAACGCGTTTCGAAAAGCGCTTGGTACGCGCTTTGCGCGTAGTATTGGCCGGTCTGAAATAGGCTTGTCGCGCGCTTTACCACGCATCCGTACTACTATGAAATAAGAATCATCCCCAAGATAATATTATAATAAAACACTGTAATATAATAAGCTGCAAATAAGTTAGAGATAAGCCGTAGACACTTGTTCTTTTTCGGGATAGTGGATATACTCGTGCTTTTCATCGCGGTCGAGAGACTGATTTTTCGGCAAAGCGCTCGCGTTTATAATCTCACTGGGGCGTCGCTTCGCTCTCGAAAAACGCGGGATGGCCATGCGCTACCTATCGGCCGCGAGTAATACAAAAAGCATGTGGCAAACGCGTTTCGAAACGCGCTTGAAACGCACTATTCTGTGGAAGAAGTCGGTGCCGACGGCACGCGAAACAGCACGTTTCAACTGTGTAACGGAACGCGCTTTAAATCTGATATTCTGCAGCCAGAGTACCTTTCAAGTCTGTTCCCTCAACGAAACGTACTTGAAACGGTCTTGGCACACACTTAAAATATCCTTTTCCGTAGCAGGGTTTGTAAGCGTGGATGCTCAATTAGTCTCGGCTGTTTCATTCAACCTTGGTAGACCTTGAACCAGGACACACGATATATTTAAATCAACGATATATTTAAATCAACGAGATTTAAATCAACCATATCAAGCAAGCATTCCGGATGCGGTCGTCAATTTAGAACGTTTCAAGGTTGCTACACACTATACGACACGGGCCGTCACGTAACGGACCGGCACTTAATGGCAACGGTCCGTCAAAACTTTGTAACATGGATTTCAGTGGGAGCGTACACACTAGACGGCAACGACCTGCATGTTCCGGCAACGTAGCGGGACAACTACGGCCGGTCGCTTTTTCAAATGTTCTGCCGGTCCATGACGGTCGTGTCGATGGTTAACCGTGAATCCTAACGGATTGACAGATTGACAATCTGTCACCTGACGGATGTCTGTCGGTGCAATGTGATGAACATACACGCACAATTGTCGTATCGGCGCCGGTACGTGCTGGTCCGTTGCGTGACGGTCTGTGCCGTATAGTGTGAATGAATCTTCTTTTAGTGCCGATCGCTCCCAAAATTATGCAGCGACACTTGAGGAGTTTTTTGGTAATGAAATATTTTCTTTTTCGTACAAACGTTAAAAACTATTTTTTTTAACGTGTTACTAATACTGATCAGTCTGAATAATTAAAAGATGTTATTTAAAAAATCCTTACCTAATGTATATATATACCCAGAATTTCTAGGCCTTCGGTAATTAATGTAGCCTAACATTTTTCAATAGTAAATATGTGGTTTATTAATCGTAGCCCAAGTCCAGAGAACCATTGAAAAACCGACTTGCCTATATGTATAAAGGAGCGTCTTATTCGATGCTTAATTTGTTTGCAAAAACGAAAAATGTCCTTTGCGATTACGCACAATGGTAGATTGAGAGATATATGGAAAACCATTTTTCTAAATTTACATTTATAACTTTTTCTAATAAAGTCGACATAAAAATATTATCACTTCGCTACTTTGGTAAAATCATTGCGTTCTCTTTTTACTTATTTGTAAGAGATATGCTTCCATAACTGAATTTAGTTAATTCAATACAGTCGATGAAGCGGAACACGTGCGAGCGATCGGAAACTTGTTTTGAAAATCGAATTTTGCGATATTTCCTAGCGGATTTGTTGACCGGAATTGTTCAATCGTAAATTTTCCGGTCCTACTTGAAGTCGTTTCTACCGAATTTTGTCGGTCGACGGAACAATTTTCTGGTATTAACGAATATGACCAGCAGACGGGGACTTATAACGGGCCCCGGAATGGGTGGTTACGACTAATAATTTTCGTCGTAACAACCCACGAGCGAAACCCGGTGCTCGGTCTGACGACCGAAAAAGTTCGGTAGAAACCACTGCACTCACGACCGAAATTCCGGTCGCAGAATCCGCTAGGGTTATTTTCGAAAAAGTCGAAATAGTTATTTCATCTCTTCCAAGTGCCTTAAGCTTGTAGTCAGTTGACAGAAACCCCGTACACAAACAAGTCGATCTTTAGCTTTACGTTTAAAAATAAATGGGAAAATTAAAAAACGGGTGCGTGGCCGCTACGCACGTTAGAAGTGAAACTTCTGTAGAAGCCGATAGGTGGGGAAGGTAGAGGGTTAAAGCGACGAAACCACGTTTTGTAGCTCCCGAAACGTGGAGCCAGCCGTGGCGTGGAGCCAGGCGGGGCTTTGGAGGGTATTGGGCCCTGGAGAATAGGTTGAGATGGTAGGCTATTCGATTCGTGCTTTTCGGCACGCCGATTCTGCCGCCGCTGATATGCAGGAGGCCGTCTGCGAGGCATGCAGGATGGCCGATTAGTACGAGGTACTTAGGCTTAAAAATGACAAAACGGATGCACAGGCCAAATTTATGAGGCCAAGTAGAGGGTCATTAGAGATGCCTAAATCCACCGGAATCCAACAAAATTTCCTTGTGCTTTCTCCGCCATCTTGAAAAACAGATAATCCTCGATATCTCGGCTCCTGCTGGTTAGATTTTCATTTTTCTTTTCTAGTTTTGTAGGGAAAAATGTCCTCTGCGACTTTTGTTTGAAGACTTTTTCTATATCTATGTAAGGAAAAAAGTGACCATAAAAGAAGTGTGAATAATTAATGTTTACAATTGTTTATTGTCAATTATAGCGCCCCCTTTCGATTTCATCAAATTTAAAAAAAAATAAAACTTGTAGAGGACTCAATATCCAACAATTTTTGTAGAACTGATTTTGCGATAACTCGGATATGAGCCGAGATAGAAAGCGTCGAAGTTGTCTTTGTTCATTATAATTGGAATCCAAATGCAATTGGCATCCAACAATGCAGGATAACCTAAAAACATTACAATTTTATTATTATTAATTTTTGATTAATTATATAATTATATATATTATACTAATAATAATAATAATATATTACGAATTCATTATGAATTCATTATACGTTCATGCATAATAATAATAATAATAATAATAATAATTAATTAATAATTTATTATCGGTAGAAATCTCGGTAAAAATTACATTGAAAACTTGAAGCCGGTGACAAATGTGCAAACAGTTAAAAATTAACACTATTATCAAATATTTTATTTTCAGACATGAAAAAATTGTAGCATGTAGCATAATTTGTACATTCCTCTCAGTAAAAATTCTAAGTATTTACAGTAAAAAATACCTGGACAAACTTGAAATCCTTAAAGTCCCTAGCGAAAAATTAATTCCCTATGATTGAATAAATACTCTATATACTGTATTTTTTCATCAACAGCTAGTAAGCAATAGTAATAATAATAATAATATATCATTGCTAATATTAATAATAATAATAAATAATATTTTATTTATAACCAAACAAAAAATTATACAAAATTGGTCTGAAAAATAAGAAAATAAGAAAACTATCAGGAATAAAGGCATGGACGACGACGTAAATTGATACTTACATTCCGCGGATCGTCAAGATTTATTCCATCGTAAAATTAAACACTTTTTTCATCTGCTTTTTTCAAACATTTCTTATTAAAATGTCATTAATTTTGTTCTTGATTGCTAGACATTTTAGTATAATATTTTCGTACCATTTTAGGCGTCGTTCATCGAAGTTTCTTCACACGTTCGTATGTTTTCTTGCGTATAACACAGTAGACTCCACGAAACTCTCTTGGCACATGCTTCGTACTGTAATTCGCAAGCGCGATGCCGCTGTTGCCAAGAAACGCGGGTCGGCGTCGTTCACGCTCGTCACACACAATCACATATTCAGGCGTCTATATACAAATTCACGTCCGACAGATTAGAGCTCACGTGTTATAGCCAGGCGACCTAGCCCTAACTGATTTTACTGTGAAGAACGTAAAAATTCTGGTGGTCGCACGGGAAATTTCGGGTTCCTTTTTAAAATTTTCAAGACAAACACGCAAATTTCTCAATACGCACCGTAAACCTTCCTTTGTATCAGCACTTTTTTCAACTTATTGTAGTAATTTTTACGTTTCACGAAAATTTACTGTTAATTTCAGTAAAAATTCTTGAAATTATTTTAAATTTCTGTCACGCAACAGTAAATTTGTACTCATTTCCATTAAAATGTATAATGTATTTCCTAAAAACCTGAAGAATTGCACATTGGTCACTCAGTTACTGTGATTTCCCAGCAAAAATTACTTAAAGATTCTATCCGTGTATTATTATTTTTATTATTATAATGTTTCTATTATTATTATATATATATAATTACTTAATTAATAAAAAATTAATAACGATAGTAATAAAATTATAATATTTTTAGGTTATCCTGTAGTGTTGGATCCCAATTGCGTTTCGATTCCTTATAATTATAATGAACAAAGACAACTTCGACGCATTCTATCTCGGGTCAGATTTGAGTTATCGCAAAATCATACAAAAATTGTTGGAAATTGTGTCCTCTACAAGTTTTATTTGAAAAACAATTTGAAAAAATTGAAAGGAGGCGCTATAATTGACAACAAAAATTCTTAACATTACTTAGTCGCACTTCTTTTATCATAACTTTTTTTCTTACATAGATATAAAAAACATTCTTGAAAAAAAAGTCGTAGAATATATTTTATCCTGTAAAATTAAAAATAAACTGGTGTGTGATTAGACCACACGGCTGCAGTGAAACTTTTTTCGGACATTTTAATGAAATTCATATGATAATGAGCAGGGGGCGTCAGAGCGAGAAGAAGAGCAACAGAGACTGGAGGTTGATGCGAACGATGGCACTACTACGCAACATAGTACATATTATTATATAAAAATCAAAATTTATTTAATTGTTTTTCGAATTTCTATTAACACTTTATGATATGTAATTTTCTATAATTCTATCATTGAAACAATTAGCTTGTCATACCTAAAATATGATATAAATATTCTTGACTCAATTTTGTCTAAATGTTTTACAAATACTACATCGAGAGTTGTTCCTGATCTCGTTGTCGCTTCATTAGGATTATTTACCATTTCCAATGATAATTTACTTTAAACAATTTGTATTAATAGTTTTGATTGTTCCGATGCAAAGTTCACGTTGAAATCTTCACTTATAAGCATTGTATTATAATTTTCATTAAACAATGCCGAACCCTCAACCGTAAATGCTAATAGAATTCGGTGGAAAACTCTATTATGTTTTCAACAGTCTCATCATGTAAAATATATACAGTGAGGTTATGTTCCTCATTATCAGTGTGAAAAACAGAAATTGGGATTTTTGTTCATTTTATATGAACGTTAATGCAATGATCATTTCATCTATTTCTATTGGGCTTTTAAAGTTCGCGCTCTCAAGTGCGATTCGCGGATGTGTCCACCGCAGCAGCACCTCGCGACAAAAACGCTCGCACTGAGTCTGCCTTCTTTATTGTAACCTTTTCTTTCCTTCTCTCTAGGCGTGTACGATCATTCACGACGACTCGCTGATAATAAATGTTCTTTTGCAAATTACGTTGTACGTATTCTCCGATTTTGGTCCCCCCCCCCCCCCACAATTTCTTGTGGTAGCAAGTTAACCATTGTATTTACGGAAACAGGCACGACAATTAGAACAGATTACTATTTTATCCATTTCAATATCCGGTAGTATTGTTTACAAAATTTCTTCATATTCTGCAGCGGGCTTTTTTAAATCTTAAGTGAACCATAATCGATTGCAAACAGCACGCCTAGCCAAAGTTGTTATTTATAAATTTAAAAAAAAATTCATTATGAACTAATTTATGGCGTTGAAAGTCACTATAAGGTTGAAAAACAGTATAATTAAGATTGCTGATATTCACATCATTTAATATTGCACTTGTTGAAGGTTTATTTGTTCACGAGATGTGAGGTTACGTTCCCCAATATCAGTGTGAGAAATGGCAATTAATAAGTGTTTCTTAACACGAAATTTTCGCAAACGGTCTGTTGAACTTTTTTCTAGATTTTTCGTCACCCGTTTTCTATTACGACATTCTCTTCGGCGTTCCGCATTTTTTTTCGGCATCGTCAACGGAATATATATTTTTGTATATTATATGAAATGCCAATGAAATCGAACGCGTTGGTTAGGTATAAACTGTGACGCACCATAACTCTCTCTCTCTCTCCCTCCCTCTCACTCTTTCTCGTAGTTAGACTATTAACCCTACGCAACACTCGCACTCGCCTCACTGCATTCGAGCGGCAGAAAGCGTCAGAGCGCGTGCTTGGCTTACCATCCCCACCACTTCCGTTACGCATTTTCGTTTCATTCGGATCGGTTTTACACGTACCGCGCATAATAAAGAAGTTTCATTTCGAAAATCCTACCCAGTAGGAACCGAGATATCATCGACGATTATCTGTTTTTCCGTCTTTTCAAAATAGCGGAGAAAGCACAAGGAAATTTTATTGGATTCCGGTAGACTTAGGAATACCTAATGACCATCTACTTGTCCTCAAAAATTTGGTTTGTCCATCCGTTTTGTAGATACTTGCTACTTTTCGATCTATCTTATACTCGACAAAATAATCATAGAATGCTAAAAATTGCTTTGGACAGCGTTGTGCTATAATCTTTATTCAGGTACTGCTTTGCGGCACATCCGTGAACGAGAGCTGAATTTTCGGGCAGCTTGTCACTTTATCATGCCAGCGGGCGACGAGTACGCTGGCGAGAGAGCGCTCGGCCATGCACCATCCGTCGGCCGCTGGCGGAACTACATACTCGTCACGCGGTGAGCACGTAGAACGCTATATTAGCTACCACTATGCCTCTACTATAATAATAATGTGTAACTGTCAACGACGCACTGGCTCTACCTCACACACTGACAATCAGCAGTTAGTAGTGGGGGTATAATAGCGGAACTGCCAGCCACTCGAGAGCGAGGAACCCGCTGGCCTTACTCCTCACACTCACAATCAGAAGTGAGTAGTGGGGAATAGGGCACAACCGGCTGTGTAACGTTTTACACCGACTATCTGTGGTCAGTAAGAGTGGGGAGAGTATTCCCCCACTTATTGCCCGTGTAATTTTTCGTGGCGCGAATTGCGTGACGCGAAATAGGCTTACCCCTTGCGAGAAGAAGTTTCACTTTAACATTAAAATAGATTGTGATCAAAGTAGGATGGCAGCGTAAAAATTGCTGATACGAATGCGGTGGGCGCTGAACGCCCTGTATAAAAATGTAGTTAGTTCTATTGTGAGTGGCCACCCTTTTTTCTCTTCTCTTTCGCCCTTCTCCAACTTCGTTAAAGCCTTCCACGGTTTGCCCACAGCCTTTTTTTATAAGTATCTCATTCAAAGTCAATGAAAACCCACGCTAATAATAAACTCTCTTTTTCTCGGCAAAAAACTAAAGCACGTACCTATCGTCAAATATGGTCATATGGCATAAAAATTGTGTCGTAACCATCCGCTTTGGGGCAAAATATAGTTATACATATCCTTCGTATTCCCGCCACGTTATGAGTAAAAATAAATAAAAATTATGATTATGACATCGTAAAGAGTACCCGCAAGTCTGCTGGTACCGTTACGATCCGAGAACCACCCCTCGATACACAATATACCTTCCTATCCCCACTTAAACAATCCTCGGTTCGCTATAATCCAACGATCACTACTTGGTACACTATTAGTTTTTGTTATCCCCGCTTAAGTAAATCTGAGCTGCAGTTATCCAATAGCGATCGTTTCGACGACATTGAGCAACTGACCGTTCATTCTCTCATTTCCCCCTTCTTTTAAAGCCTCATTTGATGTTACCGCGCTCACGCGAGCATTGCTCTCTATCGCGTTAACTCCTAGGAAAGAGGCTCGGGCTTCTGGTCGACGCACAGGTACTAAACGCCGCGTAACCCAGAAAATATTCCGACACGCGTTGAGTATGAGGTGCACCTATGCACATCACATTTCTTCAATACTAGACAATAAGTTCGCACTCTATCCTATTGCAATGACGATTATGACTTCAAATTATAAGGGAAAGAGATTCGAGTTGTTTTAGCAAAGTTCGCTCATCCAATCAAAAATAACTAACGCAAAATACTGACGACAAAAATAAAAATATTAGTCAATCAAAAATTCAACTATCTCGAACTATTTGCAGAAATTTGTCATAAAAAGGCCGCTTTTCCAACGAGAAATTAGTTCTTTTTAAGTCTCAACCCTTACAACCTCAAATTCTTGACCGTTAAGATCACCTAAGTAGGTAAAAAGTTGTCACTCATCGAGACTAAAATCGTATATTTTGAGAAAAAAACTTAAACTCAGTAAATTGTGTGGTGAAAATAAAACTCTGTTAACCAAACTCGTGTATCGAACATACTCATCTCACTTTCCACCGAGTCTCCGAGAATCACCCCTGTGCCGTGCCGAGCTTCGTCACATTACCAACTCCGCACTATCAAGGAGAGAGTGAGTCGAACTTTGCTTATAACCTTTCGCATATTCAAAACTAACCATCGGACTAGTCGAAAATGACGATGCCATCCTAGTCGAAAAAGTCGATGCCGTCCTAGTCGAAAACCCCTCCACTCTGTATGTAGTATACTAACAATTAGACGAGAGTTTAGTTCCTGAGTAAGAGGCTCAATTTCCTCGCCTCGAAAAAAGAAGTAGAACATGTTTACGGATCCTCAGAGTTGATCGAGTCTAGCAGGTCGTAACAGTGCTGTCGAGAACGTACCTACAATATTATAATATATTGTCGTTCGATATTGCCTTCATCCACTCAGAAACAAGTTAGGTTTATACCGATGATAGGAAACAAACACAACAACCCTGACAAAATCAACCGCGTTTCAACCGCGTTTCGTCGCACGTTAAAGCATGTGACAAACGCGTTTCAAAAAGCGGTTGAAACGCACTATTCTGTGGGAGACCTCCGTGCCGACGGCGCGCGAAAAAATACGTTTCAACCGTGTAACGAAACGTGCTCTAAACGCGCTATTCTGCAGCTAAGGTACGTCGCAAGTGTTTTCCCTTAACGAAACGCACTTGAAACGTTATATATATATATATATATATTTTTGCAATCATTCTATCTAACATACAGTCACGTACAGTTAGAATTTTCAAAAAATCGATTTTTGTTTTTTTACATTTTCTAAAAGTAGCACATTTGAAAAGTATTCTGTGAAAATTTTAGACGAATCCGACTGTTGGGTATGGAGATATGTAACTTTGAACGGAAATTTTTCTTCTGCATGTAAATCGTACTGAAAACTTTGAATGCGTTTTTCTCGAAACTATGTTTTCGAACACGGTGATCACTGTACCTCGGAAACGGCTTTACCGATCGACTTGAAATTTTGCTCACTTTTTCTAGACATAATTGTCCTCCGGATGAACGAAGGATTTTTCTATGCGATTATTATTATTTTTTTTATAGCTGAAAATGTGAGCAAAATTTGGGTCGAAAACACAACTTTGACTTCCAACATCCACCATTTTGTGAAAAATCATAAAATTTTCAAATCCTTCGATCAACCGGAGCATAATGTCATTAACTAATGATCCCTACTTTTATTTTGATTTCGGACGATCCGGTGACGAGCTGCACTGATCACCGCGGAGGACCTTTTTTTTGGGACCCCTACGTTACGTGCGGTTATGGAAAAATTTCTGCATATTTTGCAATGAAAAAATTGTATTATTTACTTAAAATATATGTCTTTTGTATGGAAAAAGATTTACGATTAATTATTTAAATGTGTCCCCAACAAAAATTCGCAAAAAACCCCTTTTTTTCGAAGTCCTAACTGTACGTGACCCGTTAAGGGCTCAAAATTTAGATCTGTCGATTTATTAAAATGGAACTTTCATTCGACTTTCACAGTACTAAAATAGGTATGAATAATAATGAAGAAATGAAAATAATCCTAATGACGTTCTTTAAGCGGCTTACACAAGCTAAACGGCCGCATAATTGGGTCGTCTCGAAATTTCGATATTATCAATGATTTGAAGGATGTGGAATGGTAAGTTCGTTTATGTTTTCTTATTGTCTTTGTAAAACTGTATTCTACAATTAGTATATGATTATAAATCACAATAAATTCGTGCGAATTAAAATAAGACCAACGTGAAAATCGGATTTTCTTTTAGGCATCGCGAGGTTCAGAAATACACTAACAAGTGGGAGACTTCTACATCACATATATAGATTCTAACTTTGGCCTTGGGACGAGAGTGAGACAATTTCTAAGATCAAGGGAGCACATTCGATATACAAGAACATTGACAACGAAAAAGTAGAGAGAAGAAACCCCGATGCGAAAGTCGTGGGTCCCTATGTTGGCTGGTAAGATCCTCCGAGAATTTGAGAGGTTCGAGAGTGGGATCGGAGCTTGCGACATCTAGCTTACCACCCCTACGTGCATGAATACACACACACGCGCGCACACACACATGTATACACAGGTGCGTGTATATTGAGAGACCCTCGGCCAATGGCGGTTCGGGTATGGCGCTCGAAGTGTGAATTATACATGAGAATACATTGGTATATATACATACACTCCCTGCATACCCTGAACTCTCTCCCGCCCGCCCGAGACCGGTCAACCCTCTTGGTGGAGAGTCTACCAGCCCTGTTTTCCAGGGCATACCATACGATCCGTATAACTTTGGTGTTACTGGTACACCTATAGTCACGTCGCTCTAGTTACACCCTCGAGTGTAAAGAGACCAGCGACAAACACGAGACTGCGAGTGAAAGAGAAAGCGCGGTGGAGGGGGAGAGAGAGAGACCGAGAGACCGAACTACGACGACCATCCTCGGTGTTCGGTCCGCATGTTAGCCAAAGAGGTTGACGTTATATGCATACCGCCTTCTCGGCAAAGACAGTCTCTGTGTACTAACGGTCAGGTTATTCTCGTGTTAACGCATAAACCATTTAGGAATTACCATAGATATACCTACGTATATTCAGCTATATTGAGCTACGAAATTGTCCGGAGGTACGTGTATTATAGAATACTTATCTCGATTTTTCGGTATCTTGAAAATCATTGGGCTGTTTCGAGATTCATCTGCCGCATTGACGTAAACTCAATAAACTATCAATAATCTGAGATATCGTTGCATTATTAAATTTTGTGTCTTGTTGATGAAATTTTAATCTAGAATCTGTTCTAGTTTTTATCGTTCGATTGGTCTGATAAATAGCGATCCGCCCGAGTAGAAATCCTGCTCCTGCTACAAAAATGGCTTGATCAAGAATCTTGATCAAGCCCTGGACGTTTTGGTGACATTTTCCCTGACTCCGGTCTGATCAGGGTAACACATCAAGGCTTGATCAAGTTAAAAAATCAAAGCTCGATAAAGATAAGATGACCAAGGCCTGATGAAGGTAAAACATCAAGGCCTGATCAAGGTAAAACATCAAGGCTTAATCAGTGAAAAATATCAAGGCCTGACCAAAATAAATCATGAAGCCTTAATCTTGTTACAAAAGGAACACTTGAGTATGATAGAAAATCAAAGCTTTATTATATTTTTTTTGTATCGACTGAAAACATTTATCAAACAAATTTTGTTTATTATATTTTTTTATATTAAAAACTATCATCTATCTATAAAACTCAAAGTATTTTTTAACGAAAAAACATAAAATAAACTCTGATAAAAAAAAATAATACTTATCCATAAATACGTCTACGGACATGCTTTAAGGTATTACTATCATGTGGGTTTTCTTCTTCATCTTTGCGGAATTCGTCATCACGACGGCTTCTTCTTCGACATGCGTCGATGTCGATGCTGTTCCGTCAAGAACCATCTCTTCAGATTCTCCATCGCCAGAGCTATTTACTACCGCGCCAGCGTTTGTTAGCTCTAGACTCTGAGGCTGGCTAACAGTCGTTGCAGAACTTGGTGCGTGTTCTGGATCTGTCGAATGTATAAAAAACAATATTTCACTCAATTTATATCTAATGGGGCGTATGATTAATTTATAGCCTGACATTAAATCTATTTTATACTCAAAGATTTAATGTATCTACATAATCATAACCACACAATAAATTTGTGAGGTTATAATTTTCTAAAATTCATAGGAAAACGTAATTATTGTTATACTAACCCGTTTGTGTGTGAATTCTTCTTATTTTTTCCTTACGCCATTCGCGCATTCGTAGTCGGTGTGCAATTTTCTTGCGTTTTTCGTTACTCATCACAAATGTTCAATATATAACATAGATATTACACGTGAAAATATAAGCGCTCATTAGTTGGGCGCGCGCTTCTCTCGGGTTACTGAAGCCTTTCACCAGATAAGGTTAGGCACGTTTTTCGCACCAAATGGTATACGTCAAGTTACGCTATAATCGCTTGACACTAACCGGTTCAAGCGAATTTAAGTCAGCTGTAAGTCCACTTGCTTGACTACCGCCTGAAGCGGGCTTGATCAAGCAACTGGAGGAAACTGTACTTCCAGTTGCTTGACTATCGCTTGACACTAACCGGATCAGGCAAATTGCGGCATACCTTAAGTAAAGCCTCCGTACTACAGCATGACCAAGCCCGGATCAAATATCAAGCCAGCCTGACAATATTTCTATTCGGGCGTTTGTCCATCAAGCGCTACGCTTCGCCCACTGCTATATAGATGGCGTAAAACGAATATTGTTTTCGCAAGCGAAATAACACATTAACAGGGTGTAAAAACTAATAAAATGGTGCAATGCTTTGAACACGAGGTGCTTCGTACGTATCTAGTTCAAACGTTGATTACAATCGTAGGCCTGAGCTCATATATTAATATTCCTGTGACATTAAACATTACGGCGAAAATCATGTCCCAAAACATCGCAAGATTAATTAGTAGGTACTACAGAGTTCCCCATATCAGATAAATTGTTTGATGAATTAAAGGTTCGATATCGAAAAATAATTATTATAATGATGTATAATCGTACGAGGAAAACATTCAAATAATACCACAAAATACCGAGCGATATGGATTTACGAAAAAGCGGACCGATATTGTAGTCACAATAGCGGCCAAGTATAACGGTGTCAAGGAATCGACTGCATTGCCAGTTCAGCCTTCCCGAGCAGAAAGTTCATCAGACTGAGATTTACCTCGAATGAGGCGTGTCTTATTCCAATTGTGGTCCTGATCGGGCAGACAATTCGGCCCTGAGTAAGGCTGTTACGCTATACCCGATCCCGCCCGAATCCATTTCCTAATCTGGACCTGATATGAGCCGGGTCCAGGCTGGAGACGGGTCAGAGAATAGCGTTGATTTCGTGGGGTCAACTTAACGCGTGACAGGAGTTAAAAAGTCGCGAAAAAACAAATACATAGAACTGTACATAGACATTTACAGTCGGCGTGGACTGCAGCAATGATTGACTGTGAACATAGCTGGAATGGCGTGGCAGTGACAATAATACTCGGCCAGAAATCGGCCTGATAGCTGAATAATAACTTGGGGCCAATACCATTGCCGATAATCTGGTTCATTATAATGAACGCCAGTAGATCAATATGTTGAACAATATCGGCTCAATGTATTGTTCGATATTGGCCCAATACATATATGGATGTTGGCCGATATGCAATTACAGATACTCCGCCTGCCATCCGAACGCAACAAAATACCGAGTATTTCCGGTGGCCCATGAGACACATATCGCCATGAGGGCTCTATAATCGCCTACTCTACTCTATTCAATGAGTCCCTCGATATCACGTACTGGAAGGGTAGTTCCTAGCAAACGTGGTCAAAATTGAGCGAAAATTGAAATTGGCGTCCGTGCCCCATTGTTGTCAAGTACAAGATGTCTCGAAAACAAGCTTGTTAACCATTTAGTTGTCGTAACTGCAGTTTCCAATAATAGTTTATTTATTTTGATTCGTGATCTAGGATGAATGAAGAGATAGATAAGACGGATAAGAAAGAGGATCCATTCAAATGAATAGCGATGATCGACCCATCTAAAGATACGGCTTAACATTATAATTTCGTTTTTATAACGTGGACGTCTCAGATATTGTAATGTGTGAACATAAGAAATAATAAAAGTTATCAAAAGGAAAATACAATAAATTGATTACACCGTCTACCAAAAAAACAGCGTCATTAACATCGAAATTGTCAATGTCGAAGTTCTCAAAAACAAGTTGTACAGAGCCAAGCTTCAAGCCTGGAATTGCAATTAAATCACCAGTTATAATAATAATAATATTGTATAAAGTAACGTGTACGTAAGGCATTAACAATAATCTGTTATTTCTTTATCAATGAAACCTGCAAGTGACGGATCTCAAGCAAGCTAATAAGTGGACAGGACTCTTTTGAGAATGCAAACAAATTCTCGAAATGATCGAAACGATTACAGAAACGAATAAGCAATAAATTAATAGAGGATTCCCGATAAATATATTTTTTCGATTCGGTGCGCACTTTCGTTGTAGATTGTCAAATCGAATCGATTTCCGATGGATTCCATATTTTTCTGAACGATAATATTTCACTACCGACATTGATGATACAAAATCGCTCCCAAAATAATTTGTAGGCACTATACATAATTAACAGCTTAATGATTTTGGTACCGGTATGTTTGCCTGCCATTGACTGAAAAATTTGATTCACGTACTAGAATAGTTTCTTATATTCTTCTACGATTACTATGCAAAACTGTACACAGAACTAAGTACCGAAGAGTTTTCATGCTACATAGGTATAGCTGAACACTTGCGGGATAAAATTTCCGCCGAAGTAAGGTGTAGACAATAATCGGCCTTTATTCGCCAATTCGGGGAATTGGCTTTTCGATTTTAGGTTTCTCCTATAAGAATCTGTTTCATCGTTGCTGAAAATCGATGCGGAATGACGAATTTTGACGAACGGATCGAGGGATGAGTAGTAATTAGACTAGTAACGGGGAAGTACCGATTAGAATCGCATTAAGCGTGTTGTCCAGCTATTGTGCGCGTCTAGTGTGGTCATTTTGTCTCTTGACAATCATTCGGTCTGCCCAGAAACCTATCCTCGTTGTCATCTTCAGGAGTTTGTCAAAACGTTTGTAAGTAGCAATACATTTGCACTCATCGCTCAATTAGCAGAAAATTACTAGAAAATTTGTGCGAAATATTCATACCTCTCGGTCCTCAAACGGTCCCCAACCTTGAAAGTGCGTTTCATATATCAATATTCCCTAATGAAATAAATGTTTTTCGTTCGTCGGAAACGGAAAACCCGACTGGCGCCCAATTTATTTCATTTGTCGAAATTAAATAAATTAATATAGAGCCCCGACAGCTCACGGACCGCAGCCGCATCGGGTAGGTAGGTACCTTCTTTATCAAAATGATTGTCAAAAACAGAAGTACCGGTCTCAAAGAAGATTGAAAGATCGCACCGAAACGGATTAAGGTTGTTGATAAATCGGTTTTGCGGATGGGGGTATGTGACCTCAGCAATACCAACTTATAGATAGTGAATGATTATGATTCGCACGAACGAATAATGCGAAAATTTTCAAATATATGAATGTTAATATTTATTTTATTCGCAAATATATTTATGTTAATCACTTACAATTAGGATTATTAGAATATTTGTTCTCGATAACTCAAAACTACGCTGACAGAAAATCCAAGTTTGGCAACGGCGCGTGATTCTTTCGCAGCTGTTAGATTGGATGCAGTGACACCTATGACTCTATGTTTACATTTTACTTGTGTTACCGGGCGTTTAGGAGGTTATGAACATGTTGCAATCTCGCTGATGGAAAGGACGATTCGCCAATTCTTGCGTTTATAAGCAGAAAAAAAGAAAAGTGACGTGTGACGAAAATGCCGATACTCCTGAATCAATTGTTACAAATGTCGAGGGTCGTCGTATTTTCAATTTGTCTAGATACGCCAAAAAAGTGATTTGTATATACCATAAGTATATACATATGCATAACTAAAAATATGTGTACGTGTTAAATACTGATTTGATAGTTCATATTTGGTCTAATAAATTAGCGAACAAGTTCTCGTTGCTCGAATTTGCGCGCTGAGTCGTGAATCGCTCCCGCTGGTGTCGTAGTTGCGACGTTATCACGTTTCTATGCAAATGTCTCAGTGAACTCGATTTTTTTCGTAATGTGGTTGCATATTTTCTCTGATTTCTTCTTAATTAAGCCGGTGACCTGTCTGTTTTCTTTCATTCAAATCGTGTTTCACGTTGCCATTGACCGAGATCTCATTTTTTTAGTATTTTTCTTCATGCATACGGACGATATACTCAAAAAAGTTCGAGTGTAACGGCTTTGTCCCATTTAAACAACGCAATGGAGCTACTTTTTCACTAAAGTTCAACATTTAATTTCACCAAAATGAATTCGGTGATCGCAGTTTTCCTTTCACCAGTGTCTTTAAGAAATATGCTTTAACAAGTAATACAATTTTTACATAAAACTGTCCACTTCAAAATGTTTTAGCAACAACCTTAAATACTAAATCACTCGAATCAGATGAAGCATATTGTATCGATAACACCAGGTATTAAAAAAAAAAGGCATACGTTTTGTCATTCGGCATTTTAAGGAACAATGCACATGAATCGAAACTTCGAGTCGTACCTACCGCCATGAAATCAAATAAAACTAACTCCGAGCCGTTTTCAGGCTTCATTGGCAGTTTCATTAGCGGCGGTACAATACCTAGTGCCTAGCGAGAAAGAGAGACGTAGCGAGAGCTAGAAGTGCAGCTGGGGAAACATCATCCAGAACCGCAGCAATAGCATGTGCCAAGCTAAAGCTCTCGCGCAAGAGGGACGCGCGTGGTAGTGTACCGAACGCGATACTCGCTCACACCCCTATACACGGGGATGCGTGCTGCAACTAATGAACTGGCACTGCCCGATTAATCTCAACCCGATGGTATTATGTGTCTCACCGTGTGTACCACACTGCTGGCTTGTATCTATATATGTATATCCTATATATATTACTAATATATGTGCATATATGCACCTGCGAATATACTATGGTACCTACGTGGAATACGTGCCGAAATACTGTTGATCCTTTAGTGGAGTTCGCGTTTAATGCTCTACTACTAGGATGTTCTATATTCCTGATAATCTCCAGGAGAGTCCTAGATGAAATGTTCAGCCGAAACTACCGTCATCGTGCTGCAATATGGCTGTGCCACATAAAGAATTTATATAAACTCAAGTATCACAGTAAGGAATGATTTCGTACAAGTTACAAATAAGAAAATAAAAATAATATATTTTGTGGGGAAACATTTAACTGCTATCGTAAGAAAAAGATGAGTTCGATAATAATACGCGAGTCTAACCAATTTTGTTCGTACATAATCCTCGTATATAAAAAAAGGTTAACCTTTCCTATTTACTTTCCACCACAGATAATTTGCCGCATTGCTTTGTCGAACTCTTGCAAATAATGCACTGAAATTCAACAAAATCAGTAAGTATGTACCCTAGAGCGGATGTGTATCATTTTTGTTTTTCAAATTTAGTTTTATTGATTCTACGAAGCTTCTTTATAGGCAAAAATCCAAAATTGCCGAACAATGGAGCTACGTTGTCTTCGGTCTGCCGATAGGCCAATAATTAAGAAACATCGAGAAAAACTACCAAGTCCAAGCATTGCATAAAACAGCCGTATCTATTTCGTTTTCACCTTAATACATTTGTGAGTTACCCCTAATTGTAAGTATGAAAAATATCAAAGCAAATAATTTATAAAGTATGCAAGACTGTGATTGGATCATTTACAGTTGGGTACTGTCTACGCAAAAAAGTATGAAGAATTTTTTAATCTAGAACTTGCGATTTATAGTTACTAATGTTTCAAAAGTAATTAACTTTCCGAAAATTAAGTATTTATTGAGATTTGTGAAAATTTATCGCTGAGACTGACACTGACACGAGCTCAAAATATAATCAACGATTTATTCGTTCTTATATTGACCAAATACGAAGAAAAACAATCGATCGTTAGTTCAAATCATGATTCCATTATTTGAACAAATTCATAAATAATTGAAATCTTAATGTTTAAGGTGTGATTTTCAAATGAGGCTGAAGTTAGCCGATGATTTTTCAAAGGGAATTTAAGCAGCGTTGGATTCCAACGCTGTTCAAATCCAACCATGGAAAAATGGTTGGATGTAAAAAAACGCATAGCTCCGTATTCGTTATAATGAAATTTTATCGGGTATTTTTTTTCATCATGAAAGCATTTGTTTAACATTTAAAAAATTCATACTCAAAAAATAAACAAAAGTGTTTAACGTCGCATATGTCGAGAGGAAAATATCGCAGGCGAAAAATTTTAAAACATATGGTTTCGATTTCAATTTTTCTCAATGGAATATTTTTCTTTCTTTATTATGAAAGTTCATTTTTTACATTTTGGTTATATATGTTCCAAAAATCGATAAATTTACATGTTTGATTCTGCTTATCCGAGGAATGATGTATCACAGGTGAAAAATTGCACAACAATTTTTTTCTTTGCTTATTTCGGCCCGAAAGTTGGCAGGATGGGCTTGAAAAAGTCATTAGGTATTTGAAGAATAGACGAGCAAAAGTAAGTATAAGGGCTTAAAAATAATGTGGGATTATTCAGCATTCTTCTCGTGACATACTGTGGGCAGTAATATGTACTCACGAGCGCTTGTTTTATAATAACTGGTGTCCTTGAAATATAGTTCACGGTGACATTTGTAACACGTATACAAATTTTGTGTACTCAGTGTATTCAAAAACCTGCGTATACCAACTTTGAGGAAAAAATGACAAAAAAGAACAATTTGATCTTGAAATATCGATTTTAAAGGTCGAGCATGCTTCTCGGAATCTTTACACTATTGTTTTCATACTCATCGTATCAAATTACGTAGGAAAATACTTTCAAACCTTCGCATCAAATTTGTTACAATGGACTTTACTTGATTATCGACTGCTGGTCGATATATCGACCAGCAGTCAGGTTGGGGAGTCCACGTAAGAAATTGATTGAATTTATGCATAAATTTCACATCTAATAAAATGTCGCTTTCAACGTATGTATATATATATATATATACGAGGTTGTATACTGATGGATCAGTTTTATTTAGAGTAATTTGACTAAACATTCATTAAAAAATGAACTCGCTAACGTACTCCGAACAAGGAAGAATAAATTAATAGTAAATCTACGGAATTATACATCAGAAAAGTATATCGTGAGAAGCAGGTGAAAAACGTAAACATACCTATTTGTTCTGTCTCTTTTAGAGATGTTACGACGCGTGAACACAGTCGCCACTTTAAATTCAATGGATGTTGTTGAGGCAGGACAACACTGTACCGGTCAGAAAGTAAGCTTTTTTTCGTGAGTTTTTTTTTTAATTTACGTGATGGTTTTTTTGGGCTTAATTAAAGATAGATTATTCCACATATTCGTATATTAAAGCAGATTGAAGTGAATTTTTATTTAAAAAAAAAACAATAGTTGCAGTACAATAAATTTTTCTTGAAACCACATTTTTCGAACCGGTGCGGACGGGAACTCGAACAATTTTTTTTTCTTATTTACTATTTCTTGAATAAAAATATTTTAGGTGAAAATAATACTTTTTATTTCGAAACATGGCCATATTTCACAAAAATTGTACATAGTCAATTATTATTGCTCGAGTTATCATCCGCCCAAGTTCGAAAAATGTCGTTTCGAGAAGAATTTTTTGTTACTTATTGTTAAACTATTGTTTTGTTTTGTTCAATAATTTTTTTTTAATCTTCTCTAATGTTTGGGGAATAATATATCTTCAATTGAGCTAAAAAAAACCGTTCAGCGTATTAAAAAAATTCATGAAAAAAGCTTATTTTTCTGACCGCTACAGTGTTGTCTTGCCTTAACCCCTTACGGCATACAAAGCCATATGTGACAGCTAAAGTTTCTTTTTTCCAGTATGTTACAATTTTGTTTTCCGTTGTTTTGCTTTGCCACAACAAAAAATACGTTCTGTTACAATTAGCTGATCGTATCACAGTTTACTTAGCGTTAAAATAGATGGCATTGTTACGAACTGTAGATCACACTTGTGTTTTAGCTTACCTTTAAACAGCAGCCATGCACCAATGTTTGAACCTTCATCCGTATTTAATGGTACACTTACGGTCGAGGTGAAGCTTAAGTTCAAGTATAAAGCCCACTGCGAATTTCAGTTTGGGATTAGGGTTCCCACCGGACTAACGTGATTGAACACTTCATTTCATATGCTTATTTCGAAGGGAAGTATAAATTTTAATACTTGATCAGTCTCAGGCATAAGCATTAACTCAAAAATGAATGGGAATATACATCGAAATAAGAAAAAAAACCCGTTCTTGGGGATACTAGAGTGCGCATATTATAACAATAAGGCACTTTCGTGAACTTTTAATGTCGCCTTTTGATAATATGACTATATATATATATATATATATATATATATATATATATATATATATATATATATATATATATATTATATTTGATATATATGAATGAACGAGATCCGTCAATTTGTTTTGATCTTCCGTGCGTTGGAAAACCGTGTAGATTCCTAAACGCTTTATCTACGGCACTCTAAAAGCGTGAATTTCATTTTCACGACTTTTATTAAAGCCTTGAGATACCCCATTCGAATGCTCAGAGTCAATAGCTATGTTTATTCAGTTTCTGCGTGAATACTGACCCTGGACCTCCACCCTGTCAATTATAAGAGGAAAACTCCACGAAATCTTGATTACTCGACAGTTGGGTTGAACGTTTAATCTGAATTCAAATATACTTGCATATAGGTATTTCTGATAAATTAGGATATTTAGGGCCTTGATTAATAATGCTTAAGGATATGCACATCTTTGCTCACCTGTGAGTCTTTGAGGCCCAGCTTGTCCGCAAGCTTTTTACGTTCCGGTTTGTTGATATATTTCTGGTGTGTAAATCTCTTTTCGAGACCTTTCCTTTGCGAATCTGAAAATACTGCTCTTCTCATCATCCCTTTCCGCGGTCTTCCTCTCGTACTGCCCGACCATGGAAAAGGTACCCCCATGCTGGAGAGGTCGGCGATGCCCCCTTGTATCGCGCCAGGAAATGATCCTCCACCGCCCTGAGCAGCTGGATGATGGCTGCCCCCACTGATATTTGCCACTAGTAATAAGACAAATGAAATTGTAACATGTACGGTCCAAAAAATCAAAATAAAATATAATTTTATTGGAAGAATTACGGTACTTTGTTTATTAACGCTCACCGTGTGAACCTGAGTCATTATAGACCGCGATAAATACATTTGTTGGGATAGATCGAAAAATAGCTACTGTAGAGTAGCTATTTTGACTACTGCCCTTCTCCATTTTAAAAAATCGTTGAGTACAAGGGAGTGTTGGTGCAACGGGTCACTTTTGTGCGTAAGTTTATACCTGAGTACTAAGAAACTCAAATCTTTCAGAGTTAAAATAGAACCAGGTTTATATGGAACCTTATTCGGCAGGTTTACGATTCGAACGTTAGGATGCATTTTACATCTTTCACCGTTTTGATAATTTTTTTTACCGGGGTAAAAGATCCTCGAATACAAGGTACGCAAAAGCTTACGTATTAATTCCACATTTTCCGATACTATGATATTTTGAGGGGCTAGGTTAATTGCCTTGAGTGGCAAGGTCATTCTACGTTCCATTTTTTTTAAACAAAAATGATAGAACACAACTATCGACACGTACTTATTTGTTACCCGCTTGGTTTATGCCGCGTTACCTCAACTTGCGACTGAAGAACGAGTAATACCTATATGTTTCAATTAGATGTAAAGCTATCGTCTCATTGTTGAATCCCTAAGCCCGTATTATAGTATAGCTGTATATTCTGGTGGAGACCAAAAAATAGATCTTTTTGCAATTCATGTATTTATATGATATAAAAAATACGTGCGTGAAAGGAATTACTAGATAGGTGTACGTACGGCGCTCTAGCTACGAACACGAAAATCTTCAAACGCGTTTTTATCGGGCCCAGATTACGTCTATCTACAACATTAGCATATCTGTTACTACGGTCCATATCAGGATCACGAAAGAATCATCTTATTCAAATTTTTAAGTATCTTCGAAAGTGGAAAAAACCTAAAAAGGAGCACAGCTTTGAAACTCGTGTCATATTTTTAATTCTGAATATATTTGTTTCCTTTCTCTACTAATTAAGAACCGTTTTGGCCTTGTAATTTGAGGTATGCAGGATAGCAGAAATGGTGAGAGCCACGATCGAATTTTCTTTTCATCATTGACTTCAAAGTGTTTTACTTGTCGACGGTTATCATTATTTTTTATGGGTTTGAATTACATTGTTTCCCTCGATTAATAAGTGCGCAGAACAAAAAGCTTTTAGGTATTACTTATAAGTATTTTTCGTACAAATGACTGTTAATATTTGTTCGTAAGGAATTATGGGAAAAGTGAAAAATTAATTCTCGCTACGTTAGAACTATAATCGAGTCGCCCCGAAAAACTTACTGTATATTCAGGGTCCGAATACAGCTAAAATGGATAATTGGATCGTATTAAAATGAAATTTGGAAGTCGGACAAAACGAGAAGCGTTATCTTTGGATTCCCGTTAAATCGTGCCATCTCTCCTCTACGTACTTAGTATATAGATACCCAACATGTATCGATGAAATTTAAACGCACTTGTTGCATGCGCGCATACATACATGTACAACGTATTTTGTACGTTCTATGTGCTGTTTGAGTTCATACAGTGCGGCGTGCTGGTGGAACTATGCTGTATGCACCGATATTCTGCACAATCGCACGCGCATTTCGTATCCATAATAGGATACGCGGGTGCGCGGAGAGTCAACCGCGTGCTTTCACTGCACTTCATATGCACTCCATGTCCCGTGCGAGTTGTATGCAACGATGAAGAGAGTGTGAGAGTGAGAGAGAGAGAGAGAGAGAGAGAGAGAGAGAGAGAGAGAGAGAGAGAGAGAGAGAGAGAGAGAGAGAGAGAGGGAGCGAGAGAGAGAGAGGGAGAGACGGAAGGCCCAACACACGTATAACAAGATATCCGATAGCCGGTGGGTGTCTCTCCGGTAACTCCACTCTGCGTGTCAAGCCCGCGTATATAAATATATACGTACATACGGTCTACAATATAGTTTACTATCGTGTATACACATCGTGTTATTTGCCCCAGTACGTACCTGATACGTGCACGCGCTACCGGAGAGTATCTACGTACCGAGCTAAAAATCGTTGTACGTACAACTTCCATAAAAATATAAAAGGGAGGAGGAACAAAAAATTCAACTGAAAACACGACAGAAGTGCGGAGCTCTCGCGTACGAGTCCCGGGAAATGGTGGTACGCGCGTCTATACTCCGTATAGATATACCTATTTCGTACATAGACACGCAACGAGAGTCCCGCGTCTCGAAAGCACGAAACGAATCGACTCGATTGTCATTAATGTTGTAGATTGAATTTCTATTTCGATCGAGTATTTTGTTTCCGTCGGATGCATACCAGCATAGGTACTAGGACTACGGACTATCATTACAGAGACTTCGAGCTACGATTTTATGTGTTCTCTTTCATTATTCCATCGTACGCCGCGATTACAGCAGATAATATTTTATTTCCATTCTAATGGATCCAATTGTTGTATTATTTTTTATTATTAATTTTTGTTTTCAAACACTCACCCGCCATGTAAGATCCTCTGCATGCCAACAGTTGCACCGTGTGATTGCTTCCCTGGTAATGATGTTGCGGCGGTGGATGATGAGGATGATATGCCGTTGGTCTCACTATTGGTTTTGTTATTATGTAACCGCCCGCGTGTTGCTGTAAATTGTAAGGGAAACCGGCATTCCCACCGCTCTGAAGTCCTTGGTAAAAATTTTCTGAAAAATAATAAATTAATGCGATAAGGAAGTTTTTTAAAGAATTCGGAAAGTGAGATTGATAATGACAATATACATTACCAGCAAAGTATTTTATTTGTTGTCTTATAGGACTATATGTATGATAAATCAATAAATTAACTAGGGTAAGGTTGCTTAAGTAGTACCACCGCCTAAGTACCCCGGTAATATCTCGTCTGATACTTATATATTGCGCTTATATATATATATCGAGAGAGAGAGAGAGAGAGAGAGAGAGAGAGATGAAAGAAAACGGATCGCTCAAGGGAAGGGACACAGCAAGCTAAGGCGCACCTCTAAGGTGAATCGCGTACTCGGTGTGTTCCTAAATATTGTGGACCGGCGCCAACAGAACAACAAAGGCGCCCAGTGAGTCGATAAGCCAATTAAGCCGAAACATCGGGCATTACCACAGTGGAATGAGCGACGAAGTCGCCGATTAACGGACGGTGTGGACAGGTGTCACAACAACAGCAGTCGATATCGATACTACCAGCATGATCAATAACGACTATGCGGAATACAAATGTTCCGCATGTAAAAAAGGAATAAAAAGCACTGCTATACGGTGTATTAAATGTAGGGAGTTATTCTACCAGCCTGGATGCGTCAATAAGCATAGGGTACACAATCATGCCCAAGAGCTGACAAAATGCGAGGGTTCATTTGAGGAAATAAAAGTGGAGAGAGAAAAAGAAGAAATGAAGAGGGTGAATGCATTGGTTAGTAACAGCAACTAGAGAAATGAAGGAGGAAATGGTCGGCAAAGAGAAAATAAAGGATATGATTACAGATATAGTAAAAAATGAAAGAGACAATTTGAAGAAAGAAATGGAAGAAATGAAGAGAATGATAGGAAATTTTAATAAAACAATGAAAGAGGAATTACAGAAAATGGTGAATTCAAGAATGGAAAGAAGAGAAGAAAAAAAGAGTTATAGTGGAGCTGTAAAAGGAAATCCGACGGAATCAGTGCTGGCAATTAAACCCAAGGATGGAGAGATGAACAAATCTACCGAGGAAACAAAAAGAGACAGGTTAGAAAAATTGATATCACAAAATTAGGAGTGGAAATAACAAAAATGGAAAGACTGACAAGAGAAGCAGTTGTAGTCGGTCGTGAAAATAGAGCACACGCTGAGCGGCTGCAACAAGAAGTAGTGAAGGACTTTGGGAAAAGGGATGAAATACAAATACCAAAGAAGAGAAAACCGAAGATGAAGATATTCGATGTCGTCAATGAAGATTGTGATAATATACAGATATTCTGGGAGAAGATAGAGGGAGAAAACGAAATGCAGAGAGACACCATCGTGAAAAAGATGATACGAAAAGTGACGAAAGCAAATGTTCAAAAGATGGTGATTATAGTGGAGGCAAATGCGAAGACTAGAGAGAAGTTCCTGCAAATAGAGAAATTAAAAATAGGATGGAACATGTGTCGAGTGCAGGACTATATAGGGATCATAAGGTGCTACAAGCGTTGTGGTTTTTGTCATTTCACGAAGGATTGTACAAAAAATGAAACTTGCGGAAATTGTGCTAATCAGCATTCACCAAAGGAATGTAAAAGCGAAGTAAAAAAATGTATAAACTGTGAACACAAAATCAAGAGTTACAGGTTTAAAAATTTAAGGACTGATCATTCGGCGTATGACAGTAATTGTCCATGTTTGAAAAAATAATTACCGAAGCAGCACGAGAGAATTCAAAGTAATAACATATATCAATCAACAAATGTAAATGAGAGTACAAGTAAAATTATTTGTTTGAATGCGCAAGGTTTCTTAAAACATAAAGATCAAATAGAAAATGAATTGATAATAAAGTATAAACCTAGTGCAATAGGATTCACGGAAACTCATGTAATTACACATAAATGGGTATGTATGAGTACGAGGTGACTCCGAGTCGAGTAGAACAGGCGGAGTATTGCTATACATAAAGGAAGGAATTAGGTTTGATATGATAAGGTGTGAAAAGCGGAATGGAAAATGGTGGGCAATAATGGTAAAAATTAAAGATAAAGATTATATAGGAACAATTATGATAGTTTATCATTCGCCGAAAGGAAAAGATGGCGAATTTATAAATTCTTTGGAGGAAATATGTATAAATGTAATGCAGAATGATAATGCTATAATAATGGGTGATTTTAATATTGATGAGTGTAAATAATTATAGTAGAAATAGGTTAGTTAGAGTAATGAATTCGCTAGGATTAAGACATCTGGTACAACAAGCAACTAGAATTGAAAAGAATTCTGAAACTTTGATTGAGATTTGATCTGTGCTAATGTGGAAATGGAAGGTGAGGTATGGCACGAACCCAAGTTAACGGATCATTTTGCAATAGTAGTATAGTGGAAAATATATGAGCGAAGGGATGAAAGTAAAGCGATTACATATAGAGATTATAAGCGAATGGATAGAGAGAAATTTAAAGAACTGATAAGTATTGAATTGAATGTAATTGCAGTAGATAATGTTAATATAATAGCAGATTTAATGGTTAAAGGGATAATTAAATGTCTTGACTTAATGGCACCGTTAAAGACAATAACAGTAAGACAGACATGGCAGAGAAAGAAGTGGTTTAGTGAACATATTCGGTTAATGATAAAGCAAAGACATGAGGCATATGAAGTAGCTCGTATAAGTAAAAAGGATGAGGACTGGGAAGTATTTTGATAGTTGAGGAATAAAACGGTTGATATTTGTAGGAAGGCGAAAAGGGATCATTTAGAAGAACAACTTGATAGAAATATAAAGGATCCAAAGAGTATGTGGCGTGTGTTAAAGGAAATGATAAAGAATATAAATAAATGCAACTTGAAAATAGAATAATTTACAAAGTAGAGCGGATATATTTCATTGTTATTTTATCAATAGTGTTAGGATATTAAGTAGTAAACATTATTTAAAAGATGTTAGAGAGAACAGAGGATATAATGATAGTGTTTGGGAAGTATTTAAAAAGATTGCAAAGGAAAGATTGTGTGCAATAGTAGGGAAATTGGAGAATAAAGCAGGAACAGAAGAGGCTATAAATGTAGAAATAATGAAATGTGTAGGCCAATCAGCAGCAGAAAAAAAATGTTATGTACTTAATATATCACTGGAAGCAGGAGTGTTTCCCAGGGAACGGAAGGAAGCGACGATAGTTCCAATACCCAAGGTGCGAGGGACTAATAGAATTGAAGAATTCAGACTGATAAATAAATTGCCGGTATATGAGAAAGACTTGGAGATAATGGTACAAAAACAATTAATAGAATACTTCGAGAAAAATGAACTGCTCGCTAAATGTCAATTGGGTTTTAGGACAAAATATTCATGTGAAACGGCATTACAATGGGTTTTGACAGAATGGAAAAGAAATATAGGGGAAGGAAAAATAATAGGAGTGGTATTTTTGGATTTAAAACGAGCCTTTGAAGTAGTAGATAGGAAAATTATTATTAAGAAATTGGAATGTTATGGAGTAAATGGAGTAGTGTTAAATTGGTTTAAAAGTTATTTGGAAAAAAGAAGCCAAAGGGTAACGTTTAACGGTAGATTATCGGAGACTATGAATGTAGATTCAGGTGTTCCACAGGGGTCGGTATTGGGACCGTTGTTGTTCCTAATATACATAAATGATATTGTAGAAGTTGTGAGGGACAGCTGTGAAATAAGATTATTTGCGCACGACGCATTGATATATGTGTACGACGGGTTACTCAAGTAGTGAAAATTAATGAGAAGGTAAATGAACAAATGGAGAAAGTGGATGAATGGGTAAAGATAAACAAGTTGTGCGCAAATGTAGAGAACACTAAGGTTATGGTAGTAAGAGGAGTTAGAAAAAAATTAAATGAGGAAAATATAAAAATTACGTTAAGATCTAAGGAATTATAAGTAGTGACAGAAATTAAATACCTACGAATAATCATCGATAAAAATTTAAACTTTGCGAAACATGTCGATTATATAAGTAAAAAAGTAGGAGCAAAACTAGGTGTTATGCGAAGAATCGGTAAGGATATATCAGCGTATATGAGATGTGTAGTATATACATAAAGCAGTAGTTGCTCCGTTGTTTGATTACTGTGGGTCAATATTGATAGGCGTTACCAAGACAAATGTGCAACATTTCCAAGTATTACAAAATCAAGGCATGCGAATTATTCTCAGGTGCAACAGGAGAGTAAGAATTGTCTATATGCTCGAGATATTGCATTTTATGTCAATCAAGGAGCGAATAGAGTATAATGTTTGTATAATTGTGTATACAATTTTGAAGGAGCTTGCACTAGACAAGTAGGAAATGTATATATCGCCAAATGTAAGACTAGTGAGGAATAAAAAAGGTTATTGTACGAAGGGTTGAAAATGTACACTGCGTTACCAATAGAAATCAAAACCGAAGAAGAAGTACAAAGTTTTAGAAGAAACTTAACACGGTATATTGTGACGAAAGAGAGAGCAACAAATGGGCAGTAGAAATGTATTTAACAGTGATAGTGATAGCATGTAAGCGAATGAAATTGTATTGTATGTTATGTATTGTAATCATGTAGCTACCGCAGCCAATAAATGGCATTCATCATCATCATCTCTCTCTCTCTCTCTCTCTCTCTCTCTCTCTCTCTCTCTCTCTCTCTCTCTCTCTCTCTCTCTCTCTCTCTCTCTCTCTCTCTCTCTCTCTCTCTCTCTCTCTCTCTCTCTCTCTCTCTCTGGCTCTTCTCCCCCTCTCCCCTTCCACCCGCCCCTTGTCTCACGCTTCGACACTTCTGAGGATAAGCCGAGGAAATATGTTGAAGTCCCACGGATTTGAGCTTCCTATACACCCTACTTGCTTATGACCGCAGCTAATATTACTGACATTCGTTTTGTATCGGAATTTAAAAATCATTCAAAATCATTCGACATAAAAATATAAGCCGCGAGCAAAGCCCAAAAACTCTTTCGTCCCGTCTCATAGATCACTATTTGGAATCATTATTTTGCCCAGTTGCTTTCTATATTCCCAATAATTTATTAGATTTCGCCAGAGAATTATTCTTTTTAACCCTTAGCGGTCGTATGAAGTTAAAAGAAAGTAGATTTTGGTGGCTGAAAATAGACATACGACCGCAAAGGCTTAATAACAATGGTTGGGCACATTTTTTTCGAATAATAATTTAGCAATGTTGATTAGAAAAATATATAATTTTTTACGAGGCTGAAGTTAGCCGATGAACTTTCAAAGGGCATTTCAGCAACGCATATTGGCTCCAAAATAGGTTGGATTTGAAATAAACGCATAGCTCCGTATTCGCTAGAATGAAATTCTATCGGGGTATTTTTTTGTTTTCGGTGTCCATGGTTTTTTTTCGATAATTGTTCTGGTATATATGCGATGTTAATCTTATTTTAATACAAACAAAAAATAAAAATCCTCTGTAAATTCAAAATTTACCATGGACACCGAAAACAAAAAAATACCCCGATAGAATTTCATTCTACCGAATACGGAGCTATGCGTTTTCTTTTCAAATCCAACCATTTTTGGAGCCAATATACGCTACTGAAATGCCCTTTGAAAGATCACCCTGACAAAATCAACCGCGTTTCGTTACACGCTTTACCGCGTTTCAAGTACCTACATGCAAAGCGCGTTTCGAAACGCGCTAAAGCATGTGAAAAGCATGTGAATTCGAACGCAACCACGTTTCAGGTAGACACTTTACTGCGTACCAAGCGCATTTCGAAACGCGCTTAGTGCGTACTTTACCGCGTACGCGGTACGCGTTTGGCACGCACGTAGTATTGTCTGGTCTGAAGAAACAGGCTTGTCACACGATTGGTACACACGCTTTACTACGCTTCCGTACTACTAAATTTAAATAAAAATTTGTAATTTAAATAAATTCAAATAAAAATAAAAATCATCCCCAAGTATTAGTTGGGATAGTATTATTATTATCGTAATAAAACACTGTAATATAATGAGCTGTAAATAGAGATAATATAAATATAAGTTAGACGTAAATCACAGAGACTTCATCCTTTTCGAGATAGTGGGTTTACTCGTACTTTTCATCGCGGTCGAGAGATTTATTATTTCAGCAAAGCGCTCTAGTTTATAATCCCAATGGGGCGTCGGTTCGCGCGCGAGAAACGCGGGACAGCCATACGCTACCTATCGGCCGCGAGTAATACAAAAAGCATGTGACAAACGCGTTTCAAAACGCGGTTGAAACGCACTATTCTATGGGAGAAGTCCGGGTCGACGGCACACGAAAAAGTAAGTTTCAACCGTGTAACGCGAAACGTGGTTCAAACGCACTATTCTGCAGCCAAAGTCCGTTTCGCCGGCATGCGAAAAAGAACGTTTCAACCGGGTTCGCTCAACGAAACGTACTTGAAACGGACTTGGCACACACTTGAAACGTACTTTTCCGTGGAAGATTTTTGTCAGGGCAGCGACCAACTTCAGCTTCGTGATTTTTTTCTATTTTTTCTACTTTCAACTAGACCTTACAGAATCGGGGATATAATGGGGTCGTGATACCTGGTCGACCAAACGATGAGACAATATGTGAAAGTTGATGGCGGATGGAAAAATGGGTGAAATTGGTAATCGCGTACGTTGAGTCTCGGTGAAGCATCCAATGAAAGAATAATAATACCTAATATTAAAGCGAGGATAATTTTTCGGCAGCATGCATTTTTTTGCGAAGAAGATTCTCACTCCGAATAATATCGATGCCGATGATAGAACCATAGGTATGAATCCGTCGTACGTTGCATATTGAACGTGTTTGGTCTACGTCGTTTCGAGGTCGTACAAAATTTGATCCAGACAAGTATAAGTGACCCATCTTTATGGTGGTTTCTGCCTAGGAACGTGTACGATACAACCGCATACATTGCTAAAGAGACTGAAAAGCGGGGCGACATAAACGAAACGCGCTGCTACCATAAAACATCTCCCGGTACGGTCACCGTAAACCCGTTGCTTCATCACAGTTTCCTAACTGTGCCCGTATTTCTACTTTAGAGTCGATCTACTTTATCGTTTATAAACGTCCCAACTGCACGACTACGTAGCCCCCATCCTCTTCCCCTTCGTAGGTACTCGTTTTCCTTTAAAATGTCCGTTAATGAATTTATTTTGGAGGATCGAAATAATTTCACTCCCAAACTAGTTACTTTTTGCGTACGCTCCGACACACCGGGACCAAAAGTTGGGATTACGCCTAATAGGAAGAACCTCGATTTCACTACTCTAGCAAAAGGTTTCTTAGTCGCATATAACTATCTTCGCCTTTCGTTCTCAGAATTTGTTGACATCCGTCGCATCTTCGTAAAACTCTACTATGAATGTAAATGAAAATGTGATAATTGTTTCTCCTATATACCTACTCTCGGCCGTAGCATAACATGAAATGAAAATCATGGAAAAACAAATGTACCCTCAATGATGGAATTATTTTTAAACGAGCCCGTCGGATATTTATAAGTAACATTGAGAGTTTAGATACGCCAAGTGCATTGACGTTAATAAATTATCCCTTCTACCAATCGATCCTCTATCATCTAATAATACGCGTCGTAACTATCGGTAATTTAAAGGTCTCTAGAATTATTGGCAAAATATCACTGTAAATTGGAGAATCGACCAATCTTACGGTAACCGAATAAATAATAATAAATAATTCAAATTGTAGAAGTATACCTAATAACTATTAAAATGACAAACGTTAAGTCCTCAGAAGCATTGACGTAACGTAATTTTTATTTACTTTTATTCGGCTGTTCCCTCGATGTAATCTTTCGATAATATTTGAAATCGAAAATCGAAAATCCTCGAAGGGGCTACGAGGATTAGATAAAGTACGAAAGCTCGGGCTCTCGATCTAGCATTCTCAGGTTTTTTATTAACTTATAGGAGGTCGGCATTCGCTCCTGGATGACAAATATTATGATTTGGCTGTTATCTTAGCTTTGAGCTCGCGTTTGTGCATCAATGGAAGCCTTTGATGCACAAACAAAAATTTACGCCAAATTTGACTAACGAAGATACAGCCTCGGAGATAATAGGGTAAAATAAGTTGATTCGGTTGGATCGGAATTAAAACTCATCGATTATTTAGCAGATAGGACAAATCTCAAGTACGAGTGCGTCTCCTCGGTCTCCTCGGTCTATAAACAAAAATTCTCTGAAACAAAGTTACTTCTATGAGGAAGCATAATGACAATATAAGTCGGTCTATTTGACAATGTAGCGATAACGCCTCGTAGTCCAGCCGCGAGCATATGCGTATATACTGGTTTAATAATGCATCAAATCCTAATCGGTAAAAATAACCACCGACCTATACAACTCGAGAGATGGAAAGATGTGTCAAAAGAGCGTTCGGGGTAACGTGAAAAAAGCCCGGGCAACAACTGTAACAACACGCGCGAGAAAGAAAAAACGAGAACGATAAATAAAGGAAAAGAGACGAGTGTTGAACGCGTGGAGATTTAATCCCGCCGTGAATTCGAGCAAGCTCGTAAGGATCTCTGTGCGAGTGTTATACGTACCTACGAGATACGTCAAAAGAAAAAGGAAGAGACTATTTCGATTAAATGTTTCGGTTGGGTGCTAAGCCGTTATTAGATGCCCTATATCATGCCGCTTCCCCTCCTTCCTCCACTTTTCTATTCTGTCATCAGGTTGGTTAAGAAAACAACGATAAAAAGAGACGAGAGAGATGAGTATTTTATGGGTTACCGAAGTAACAATGGGTTTGCTCGTATGAATTGGGGGACCTTTTATTGTAATTGTACGTGGAGAATATTCGTGGGGACTGCCCGGCCCCGCATACATAGGTTTCCATACCTCGTTCTCTCCTGTTTTGCCTCCCTCCAACCCTCTCTTATAAACCTATGCCTATTTTACTCGACATAATGCTCTCTATTATTTTATTATTTTCCAAACACGTCACTCTGCCTTGTACATCTTGCTGTTATTTTCATATATTTTCTTTTTCATCGATGATGCACTCACTTTGTGTATTTGACGATACGGCCAACTGGGCGTGGCGGGGGTCTAAGGGTTCGTTACCAGACCGAAAAAAATGTTGCAAATAAGTATGACACGGGGGCTCTGACACGCCTCTGGAAAAGCCGGGTATGCCTCGTTACATTTTTACTATTCAACTCCCCGTGTACAACCTCTCGGCGTGCCGTCGTGGAATGAAAATTATGTGACGAGCGCAGGGATACCGCGCGTCAATCGCCACTTTATCATCGATGATCGACACCGACCCCGGGGGTTGATGCAACTTTTTTTTCTTCTTCTTATAGGCGTTACCCCCTATTAAAAATTATCGCTCTTCGTCGATGATAAATATCGCAGAACATGGGGAGAAACGCGCGCCCTCCACGAGCTTCGCGTATAACGTTGAACGTATCTTACCAGTTTGCATCTTTCGAAGATTCGCCTTCTGTGGGAATCTCGTATTTAATTATATATTTAATGAAAACCGATTATTTTACATTGCATAACAATCCTATAATAATGCTGAATTAAATTAACTATTGTTATTTAATAGTTATTGTAATATTCCGGTCAATTACATTTATTGTGTGCTCAGGATAAACATTACTATCGACAAATGGACTTCGTGAACAAACCAAAGATTTCGATAATTTTAAACGTCTTTACCAACGACAAAATTATCGAGTCGTTTCAAATGTACAATTGCGAATGACCTGATAAATGTTAAATAGCCGTCCAAGTGTCCATATTTTTCAATAGGTACATCGTCTTTAACGTATCGATTAGACATGTGTTTATTCAGTCACACGGTAACGAACTAAAACTTGAATAATATTCATACTCCGCATTCTCCGTAGTCTTAGAACTTCGGCTATTTCGAGATAGCATATGCACCTCTCAATTGCACGCTTGTTAAGTATCAAAGTGTCCCGAAAAATAGTAGAAAGCTGTACCGTAGGATTATAATAGTCTCGCATTGCCATAAGATTCACCCATGATCGTTTGCCCCTGGGGCGAGCCCTCCGACGACCGTGTAACCGCCGAATCCGATGTTTACCTACTTTACGGTGGATCTCTCGTTAATCTTTCAACAAAAAAGTAGCTCGTCCATACTTATGTAGCTCGACTAACGATGACAAAGATTCATCGATATTGTTTCAATCACCCGCTGAAAAAGCGAGATTTTCTCCCTTTTTTAAACACAAAGTTATCGGTTAACTGTAATCCGGAGTAATTTGTAAACCGTTAATCAGATATACATCAAGATTGGACCGACGATACGCAGATTACTCTAGCCCGAGTAATCAAAACATTAGGTTATGGTGGGTAGATGCGATTTGTATACGAAATTTATATATAATTTTCGTTTTTGGTGATTCGTTGGTTGCAGTAATATTAATGCTGTTTCTCAAAGAAGCGAACAAAAATTAAAAATATTATAAAAAACATGAACCCGAAATAACGATTTCAAGTTCTCCTTCGAGCTTATGTCGTAGGTACCTACTCGTACCATCCACGGGACTTTAGTTATCGATAATAAGAATATCGCTTTTCAATAAGTTTCCACATGCTCGCTACGTTGTGTTCATTACTTTTGAAAAAAATAATGTTTTTTACATTTTATTACAATGCAACAGTTCGAGAGTCTTGGTTCATACATTTGAGAACGTTGGGATGAATATTCAAGGAGTTTTACGTAGACCTCCAAAATGTACGCTGGGGGCAAAAGCGCAAGCTTCTCCAACAACTTTGAACGTTTTGTTCCCGAACGGTGTTTTCAATCAGCTGGGATTTTTACAAAACTAATGGATCGATTTTCTTCGAACCTTACATCGTCGCTTCGCATAAAATAAACGTTACGCGATCGAAAGATTTTTCAAAAATGCAAATTTTCCTTTGGGAGACTGCCGCCTTGATTCCATACAAAATTCAACAGTCTCTGGCATATAGTAAGTATACGGAGACTGCAACGTTCGATATGCTTTCCGAGTCTTGACCAAATAAGCGTTTGATTTTTTTTAAATATTTATACATTTTTAACGTGAGACTTTTTCAAATTCGTCGATTTTGTTGTCATCGAAGAGTGGAAATACCTAATACCTACCAGATTATTATCGAATATACGTAGAGGCGCGGACACGCTCCAATCGCAAGTGTAGTGTATAAACGCGACCAATGGTTTTCCAATAAACGAATCAATGAATCGAACATTTTCGGGATGACGCGTGTGTACCTACATGCATCTCCGCAATATATAGGTACGCCTATAATACGCGAGGCTTGCGATCACACGAGGGGAAGCCGCCGAGTGAACCTCTCCACACTCATCCAACTCACTCGTGGGATCCATCGATCAGCCAACAATGAACTGTGATAATAATCATCGGATATGCCAACGGTCCTCGCATATCCCCTTCTATTTGCATTCGATAGCCGCACGAGGCCAAATAAAACAAAACTTGTACAAATCAATAACTGATCGTTTCATTAATTTCATTTGCATAATATTTAGTATTAACAGTCGCGGTAGTAACTCGAAGGAAAAATCTAATGAACCGAGAGAGCTTGCGCCGCGACTTACCGTCAAAGGAATAACAGTCCCGCGGTCACTTTTTGCCCTTTTTCTTTTTCTTCTTCTTTTTTTTCGTTATTTCACTCGAAAGATTATACTCTCTTATCTATTTAAAGAAGGAATAAACAAATACTTACAATTAGTTAAAGTTAACAAAAATAACGTTCGCAGGCACTCTCTAACTCTCCTAATGTCCTACCTACTTACGATTAGTCTTCACAAACTTTCCCCAATCACTAATGGTTGCAATTTTCCTATCGTCGAGTTCAAACTGTATTTCAATATGAAATATCATTGAACAATGTTTAAGATTAAACGTCATTAAAAAAATTGAATTTTCGAATATTTCCAGTTTGCGTAACTAAAGCTTTAGGTTAGTACTAGGTATCAGGTCGAGTATTACTATATAAAAGGTCAGGAATTGGTAAAGTCGTTGAGATTTTAAAAAGAAATTTAACAAAACGTTTCTTCTTGTAATGTTAAATTTTTCATAATATATCTTTAAACATTTGGCCTTGAGCTAATTTTAGTCAATATCTATGGTAATTCACAAAGTGGTAAGTTTCCAAAAGACAAATATTTACACCTATTTAAACATTGCTCGATTCGTGTAGGAAAAAGTTCGTTACTTCGTATTTGTGAAAAAAGTGTAAAAATTCCTTCAGTCGTCGCTTCTTTAAAAGTGTATAAATATTTCCGTGAACGATCGGATTGTGATACGATACACAATCAGATCGTGCGTATCTAAAATGAGTATTTCGATAAATCGTCGCGTCTTGTTATATATTCCGTGAAAAATAGAAACAAAAAATAAATAAACAACAACAACAAAAAAAGAAATACTTACACAGATGGAAGCGAGTAGAGAGAATATCAAACAAAAACGGACGGAAATGAGAATACTATATGAAGTGGGAGGCGAAAATTTCATTTCGTTGGTAGGCGAGCGAGGTTGGAGAGAATGTGAGAGAAAATACGGGGTACCTACCTACCAACGGTGGTGATGCATCTCCGTTCGTTATGTTCGGGCGGCAAAATACGTGTATTCGTATAGACCGATATTGGGAACGCCATGCAGTCCCGACAGCGGGACTACCTCGTCGATGAATTTCGAATTTGTTGCCGATCACTTTTTCGTGTGCAATTATTTCACGACATCTCGACATGACGTATAAACGTGGGCAGAGAGCGAGAGACAGAGATGGACAAAGAGAGGATGCCGGGGCTGGAGGGTCAATTCGCGGCGGATTGCATATCAACGTATTATATATATGCGCGGACGCGCGAATACACGGAAGGAGGAGTTAGGGATGGGTGTTGATGGCGCGGAGAGTTCGGACGCCTGGCATTCGCACGGACCCGGGAATCAGGGAGGGTGGTTTGAGGGTGATTCGAGGGTGGTTCGAGGGTGGTTCGAGGGTGGTTCGAGGGTGGCAGGCTTGGTGCGGATATATATATATATATATATATATATATATATATATGTGTGTATACAGGAAGGTTGTAACATATGCAGGTGGCAGTGGCCGATGCATCCACGGAGGTACTATATATCCGACAAATGCATGAAAACCCACCGAATCCACCAACGGCACAATCCCAATTCTGAAACGTATATATCATACCTACATACGTATGTTTCGGTGATTATAATAATCAATGAAATATCTCCTCGCCTCATCTCACCTCCTGTCATCCCGCTAATTTTTCGTTTGCCCTCACTTCGTAATATTACAAGTACGAGCCTTTTTGTCAAAGATTTCTCGCGCAAATAATTTTTTACAGCATAAATTTATCGCTGTCTTTAAATGAATTACAGAGCGAAAGGTAGGTAGGTACTTACACATTAATATTAAATAGGTAATAATAAGACAAATATCTTAATTATCGTTTTAAGATAGTTGCAATGATATCATTGTGAGCACACGCGGAGAATCGAACAAGATGTAACGCGACACCATGCAAAATGGACCACGAGAACTTTTTTTCAAGCTGCCCTTCCATAATATATCCTCATACTAAAAAAGAAATTCCGTTCTATCTATATAAGTATTTTTTTATCATCCATGAAATTATATGGTCACGCGAGCGTACACTCACACATCTATGTATACCTATGTAACATCGTGTAATACAATACAATTTGCAGATATGCAAGGATGCGCTGAGAAGAGGTGAGTTGAATTGTGGTCGAGCGATCGCGATGTTGTACGAGAAGGGGATTCGGTGATAGGGGTACAGTAATGCTTCATCCTTCATTTTAAAGGCCAAACTTTATGCTACTTTATGTTTACTTCGCAGGAGAGCTGACCATTTCATGAACGCAACTCATCTTGAATAAACGCTTTTCCATGCAATATGATGGTGCCATGTTTTTTTTAAGTTTTTAATCTCTCGTGAACAAAGCTTCATTTCTATGAAAAAAAAAAGAAAATCTTGACTTTTCATCTTTTTTATAGTACTTATAACCGTCAACAATTCAAACAATCATACTTCTCAAAATGGTTTCCATGTATATCGAACTATTTGATACTTATTCGAGGACTGATGTCGCGACGAAAATTGGAGCAGTCGGCCACCCATAATTATTTCATTTGTTCCACTTTATATCCAAATCATCAGAAAATTCCAAGTTTGCAAGGATTTTTTATTTTTCGGAAAATATCATGGTGTTCGCTCCAACGTTCATGTGTTTGTAACTATCGAGCCAAAAATATATAAAACAATACACCGAAAGGATGGCACTTTGTTAGTTCGGCATTCATTGTGACTTTGTGTAGAATCGCTCGAGGAGTTTAATATTGCGAGGACAACCATGTTTGATATTACATTCGATCGTGATCGATACAACGATTTGTATTTTATATAGTGAACTCGTGTGTTTATTGGCTCGACTAAAGAACCCGTTTTTCACAGAGGCTACTCACACATAGTAGGCAGTAGGACGTACATAGCCGCAAATTTCCACTCTCGCGTATTTTTTTTCAGAAATAAAGTAATCACAGTTCGCATCGACGACCCAGAATATTAGTTTCGACATTCGAACATTGTAGCATTTCTCCACATAAATCTAACCGAAGTGGCACCATGACCCATCGTTACCAGGTCATTACCATTATCAGATCGAATGTTCTTGAACCTGCTCTGAATCTTACATAAATCAGCCAAAAAATGCCTGAAACAGATGTGTTCGATAACTAACAATTAGATTCTGACTGAAATACCTTTGCCTATTTTTGGAGTACAGTAATCTAGGCCTATTATTGGTTGGGGCGATTACCTCGAGCAAGTGTCTACTAGCTATTAACAAATTTGAGCAAACAGGCGATATAACTGCCGACAAGCTATGTACGTTTAATTGAAACACCAAAATATACATATTTCCTGTGGGTGCCTCCTTTAAAATTCAATCTTTTGTATATTTATAATATTTTTTACGAAACAAGATTTTCCAAACACATTTTGTAGTTTCCATTTTGCTCGAAATAATGGATGCGTTGGGTCAAGTCCATTTGAATCAAACTCGAAAGATTCTCTATATCGATATACCGATCAACAACGTACCGAGAGATATACAAATTCACAAACGGAATCACGACACAAGCCCAAACCCCCCGCTATCCTATGTTCAATCTACCGCTGTTTCTAATAGGATTTCCAAACGTTATCAACGTTTAATAATCGTTTAAACGATAAACAATATTTGTTTCCAAATACTTAATGTTCCAATTACGATGGGTGTATTATTATTCTCATTCTCTAACACGATATACTATTGGTATTATAAGTGCCAACATACGGTCGGTCATGATAATATTCGGACACCAGCATAGAGTTGCTTTGTTGTTCTCTATTTCAACTAGATATTCGAAGAACCATGAAATTATGGTATGATATGTTAGAATGTACCTTTTAGGCGACATGAACGCAAAAAAAATTATATCGTACGTACGATTGTTTAAATAATGCGAGAGATTCGAAGAAATGACGAATTTTTAGGTCACAAAAATATTCAGACACTGTACAAATTTAGCGGTGATGATTAGCTTGATAAAATTTAATACCGTGTTCTATACTTATTTTGGCAGCATTTAAAAAAAATGTTTATTATAAAATGCTTAGGTATTTGCACTTATCGACAATACCTTCTACGAACACTAATTCGCCCATTTCGTGTGGCCAAACAAAGCCCCAGACTAATACCGAACTCCCATCGTGTTTCTCAGTTGGTTGTAATTTGCTTTCGTTAGGAAAATTACGTCATTCCACCACTCATTTTTTCCAATCCGAAGTATTTGCAACCAACTGTGAAACACAGTGGGAGTTGACTAATGTTCTGGGGCTCTATCTGGTCACACGGAGTGGGCGCTTTACTTTTCGTCGAAGGTATTGTGGACAAGTGCAAATACCTTAGCGATTTACAAAAAAAAATCGTTTTTTAAATGCTGCAAGCTAACGATCAATGCTACACGTTTGTACAGTGTCCGAATATTTTTGTGACCTAAAAATTCGCCGTTTCTTTGAATCTCTCGCATTATTTAAACAATCGTACGTACGAAATAATTTTTTGTTGCGTTTATGCGGCCTGAAAAGTACATTCTAACAAACCGTACCATAATTTTATGATTCTTCGAATATTTGGTTGAAATAGAGAACAACAAAGCAACTCTATGCTGGTGTCCGAATATTTTCGTGACCGAATGTATTATTAAGCTCAACGTGTCCATGCTTTAAGAATTTTTAGATAAATTCCGATACAGTTGATACTCGTCACGAGCTATACCTACACCGACAAAAGTATTTATAAGTTAGTTTTGTTAGTTAGTACTCGTGCACGTCATGCATATTTCCTCGCAGATTCAATATCTCGTTAGTTGGCCGATAGTCGGTGTAGCGGTCGCCTAGATGGAAAAGGAAAACCGAGGTCATAACTTGGCAAGCCTTTATGTTAGACTATACTTCGTGTACATGATCGAATTACGAAAAGTAACGAATTATATTATATAAATACGACGACAAATTATCAAAGGGGCATATAGAATTACGAAAAGCGTTTAAAGAAAAAAATGTATAGTAAGTATAGAAAAGAATATAAGGGAATATATGCAAAAATGAGCATAGGGCAAAGATAAGAATCCGAAGCGTAAAAAACACTGAAGTTTGGAGCATTAATTATTAATTTTGTTATCAGACTTTCGTCGGTTAACAAGTGGTTGCAGTATAGCCCATAAATTGGTAGCGGGTAATAGGAGTTCATCGAATTTCGCAGCCGACTGCAACAATAACTTGCATCGATATCCATGATCGCACGGACTGGGAGATCCCGAGAGGATTTTACTTATCGATAAGATTTCCGACCCTGGAATAGGTCGCAAGTGGGGTAAATTGATTCCAATGGTCAATGTAGAGATCGTAAATGCTCGTGGTAAGATAAAAAAAGCGGAGAGAAAAGAAAAAAAAACGCAAGTTCGCAGGGGATCCGCAGAGTGAAATGCGAGGGAGGCTTCATACGTCATTGGATTCTGCCGCTTCTCTAATATTATAGGCACCAATCGTAAGAGCTTAATATTGGGGTGAAGCTAAGTGGTGTACCAGCTGACGTCGTTGCCTCCGGCCCCTATAATGTATACGTGCGTTGGTGTGTGCGTATGGCGCACACCGTTTTCTCTCTGGCACCCTGTTTCTCTCAAGCGCGCCGGCCCGCCCGCCCGCACGCACGCTGCGACTCGTCTTGAGGGTGTGCGGATGAGATTTAGGGAGAGCAGCGAGAGAAGCGTCAAGCAGAACACAAGTCTGCCACCGACACTGATTTGTAGTGAGCTTTGTTTCAACTCTAAAAGTCCCCTATATAACCAGCGTGAACGCTGCTCGATGAACGAGAGCACGAAGTGAACCTTACTTCCGTATAGTATTATCGTTTGTCATAAACGCGAGCCTATTCATGATATTTCCGTGTCTTGACTGCAATTTATTCCTATATCCATCTGCTTGGTTAGTAAAGACGCACGTTTTATAGCTCATGGTTGACCCTTGAGTTCGAGGGAGATAGTTGCGATACGCAATTGGTATATTCATCGACACGGAGCAGTCGATCGCCGTGAATCCCAGAGGTCGGTCATTTTTTGCCACAATTCTACGTCGGCTAAGCTTCATTCGATCTCGATCTCTTATGTCGCACTGGACGATTCGCGAATCGCGTTTTCAAAACGATCGCAGCTTCTGAAATACTGATTATTAACCTACCCCTCAAGATACCCGCTATTGGCCGACAACGGAATGCGATTTATTACGCACATAGTTTGGCCGAAACGGCGATGAGAACGATGTTATTGTAAACGCGTAAACATTTTCGTATTTGAATCGCTGTATTAGATAGGTAGGTAATAAACAATTGCGCTAGGTCCATGCACACTTCGGTATACAATATGGGATACTTCTTCGGCCTTGGTGCTGTCCCGACTGCCTTATTATTCGAGTTTGAAGTTTCACAGAAATTGACGATGTAACGACAAGATTAACGTAATCACTTACCTATCACTACTTGTGAGTATCGATATACGAGTATATTGGAAAATTCGCATTTTGATAACTGATCGAGTCACCAAAATATTTATCTCATGTTACATAATTTGAATTTTTTTACGTCGCTTGAAATATTGGTTCTCGGAAAATACGGAAAATGTGAGTTTTTATTCTGAAAAAAAACACGATGCCGAGATTTAATTGGATCCATGTGCAATTTGGCGATATTCAGATACAAATATGTGTTTTCTAAAGACACGTGATATCTGTTCTTTTCACCTGTCTCGGTTTGTATTCACACGGAAATGTTGAATGAACCAAGGTCGCGCCCGTGTTTAATCAAATCGCGTGTTAATCTTCCACGTACCGGAGGTGTTTGCTCTTATACCTATACTTATTCTCTCGGGTCTAGAAATGGTTTATGGTGAATGATTAAGCTAGACATGGTTTACGGTGAATGATTGAGATACACAGGCCCCTTGCGAATCGCGAATTCAATTCTAATGAAAATATTTGACAAAGCGTCAAGTTAAAGAATAATTTTCGACCGTACGTTTGTTGTGCGATTCGTTGTATTAGTATTCGAATGAGATTCCTGGTCGAAGAGTGCTCATCTCCCTTGACTACCTTGCCGTATTATTTTCCGAACGATCATAATCCTCAATTAAATGATCAACGACGATTAAGGAGGCCTCGGGATTAAAGAGTACAAGTATAGTTATGAAACACATCTGAATATTACCACGGTTCGGTCGTCTGTTGTAATCATCGCCAAGTATCCGCCGTACGCTAAATTTAAGCTCGGGATTTTCCTTCTCTTGGATCCTACGACTGTTACAGTCTTCCATACCGTTACACTGTTCATCGCTGCATGTGCACGTCTCCTCACCGCCTATACTGCTATCCTCGCTCTTCATCACTCCATGAACCTTACTAGATCGTCCAGTTTGTTGGTGCCAATGAGCCGCCTCGACTACCACGTCGATGTGGCCGTTTACTCTCGCGGTCCCGAAATCACCTAATCTACCATGAACCGGATTACCGATCCAGCAGGAGGTGGCCGTCATGTCGACCTGCCCCGAGGCGTTCGACTCGGAACGTTCGTGATCCGGTGGAGGCCCGATTTCGTGATCACCGCCCGATGTCTGATCGAGTTCATCCAGAGAATTAGCCGATTCGGCTGCCGAATTCGAACGATTCTCGGCTCTCTCGATCGCCGGCCTAACCAGATCGAGTCTGTGGACCAGCATATTATTGTGCCTCTTGAATCGTTTCGTGTCGAGATAAATTTCAGCGCTCGTCGAGCGTATCACGTGATAACGTTCGTCCAACGCATCGGGACATTCCTCACGGCTGCCGACGCAATTCCTACCGGCAATCCCGTGACCCGCCACTGTCAATCGGTGCTCATGGCCCTCGATACTGCTCATGTCCAATTGTCCACCACCCGTGGCGCTCTCGACCGAAGCCCTGCCCGAATTTTCGAGACCCTGTTGCTGCTGCTGCTGCTGCTCTTGCTGCTGCTGCTGCTGTTGCTGCTGTTGTTGCTGTTGCTGCTGCTGCTGCTGCTGCTGCTGTTGTTGTTGTTGCTGCTGTTGATGATGCTGTTGTCTCAATTGTTCGGGGTTCCCGGGCTCACCGTTTGTTATCATCATCATACCCCTCTCGAGTCTAAGATATTCGGCCGCTTTCTCATGTTGACAGGCCATTAGATTTGCTGCCAGATTCAATGTAAGACTAAAATTCGTTCCCGGGGTATCTTTACTCTGGAGTAAATTTTCCATGAAGAAATTTGACGCAGCTTGTCGTGGTAGGTTTTTCAGCATCGCCGTCGGCGAGGGAAACATATCGAAGATCTTCCGGACTTCACAAAACTAACACTCGCTAAACGTGAACACGTTAATGAAAGAATCCGATTTTCGGAACGGAGGTGTCTTTATCGCACGTGGTCTACTTAAATCATAGACAATTGTCCAGATACAACTTGACTAACCGCAAAATACAATCGTTTTATCTAAAAAATTGCACAATTACACGTAAAACACTACTCTTTCGTCTCTGCGCGTGCCACAATCCCAAAGGTATATGTCATTGGTACGAAGAAGGGTCTTCGCAACGTTTCCAATTTAGGATTTTGCGTTTCGGGGGTGAAATTTAAATTCCGACACAAATCTACTCGTCCGTCCCAGTCAAAGGTGACCACTTCTCAGAATAACATCGCAGGCTCGTCATAAACATTTTTTTGTTTAATTGCTAACGGGTGAACGATATCGGCAATGTATGATTACGATTCACCGCGCACAAATGGAGGCACGTCTCGCACGTCTTATCGCGCCGTCTCCTCGTGGCACGAGATATCGGCCAGACTTAAAGGTTCACGGTCCGGTGACGCGGTTTACCGGTCGATAATACTTATCCGTTGGACGATGTAACAAGAACAAGATGGATTTACAGCGATAGGTTACGAACTAATGATCCAAGTGGCAAAACGTCGGAATACACACGGGGGCTCCGAGAGCCACGCGGTCCTGAACGCAACGCAGGAGACCACGAATCGTGCAAGCTGTGCTCTGGTGAAAATCGAGCAGGGGAACGAAGAGAGGGACGGCAGAGCCGCGCGGAATGCTCGTGAGCATCGTGCACAACCCTCGAATGCCCCAGAGCCTACACCACAAAAGCATAACAGCAGTGGTGGTGGTGTACTATAGCGACTCGGATTTCATATCGTCATAGGATCTCTCGAGCCGCCCCGTCTATGAAAACCAACCCCCTCCAAGGGAAAGAGGGGGCTCGCACCCGAGCCCGGTGCTTATTTCCCTTTCCTCTGACATCACCGCGGCGTGTGTCCGACTCCCTCTCCTTCCTTGCGACTCTCTATCTACCTCCCACTCTTCGTCAACTCTCCAAATGAGATTATGTAGACTATAATCCGAGCAACTCAGGATTCGGCCGGACCCTCTCCAGCCAGCCGGGTATCGTGGTAATATCGTAATAAAATCATACTCCGGTGTGGCAAGCGCGCTTTCTGTCTGTCTGTCTCTCTCTCTCTCTCTCTCTCTCTCTCTGCACGAAGGCACGTATGCCCTTTGAGCGAGGAATAATGTACAGTGGATGCGTGCGCGGGAAGAGAGCGAGAGAGAGAGAGAGAGAGAGAGAGAGAGAGACGAAATTGCTCGGAGTAAAATAGCAATCTTGGGAGTAAATCGGTAGAGGCAATTCGCAAAGGGGTTGAACAGAGAAAGAGAGATAATCAGACGTTTGAATTAACGATACGGAAGAAAAAGAAGGGATGGTGATAAATGCTGGGGGCCAGGACCTTTTGCGATGTAACCTGAATCCTTGGTCGCTTCCTCCGTCGCGTACACAGAGGGGGGTGTATCCCGGGCCGTGGCGTTACCGAAGGGTCGTAGGGGGAGAAAAAAGCTGCAGAGATTCGGATTCCTTTGGTCCCGACGATTGGATTTTATTTGACGAACCCACCCCGTGCATCGGCCAATCGGCGCGAACTTCCACCCGGTGAAACGAGCCACGCCCACACCTCTGACTCCTTCCGCAAGCCCCTCGGAACCTCGACCATGGGTAGGGGATTTTATACGCTATATCCAAAGTTCTGTCACCGTATATAGGTAGTAGGTAGCGGAGGCGATACATCTAGACGATTTTCTACACCCTTATCAACTTTATTATCTCCAACCTAAAGCCTATAGTCTATATAATACGAGAGCAGCGTTCACTCGGCCATGGATCGCTATAACGTCATCGTATTTTCTTCCCTACCAATCTTCCCAGCACGACCAATTTTAACGGAATATTCAAATAGTATATCACACAAGTACCTACTTGCTCTTTTATGCCGGTGGCTGCGCTGATGGAACTACAATAGACAACGCAATTTCGAGCGATGGGTCAAGCATGCTTTTAAAACGTCGTCTCGACAAAATTAAACGACTTAGTATATATCGTAACATCAGTTCGTTAAGTAATTTATTCCTTACATTTGTCATTGTATACCGTTCCTCTAATTATTGTAGGTAGATGAAAGTTATAATTTTCACCATTTAACTGTATGTAGATACTACCAAATACCATTCGAATCGATAAATATAATTTTCAGCGTTTTAAAAATGAATACGAAAGAAGTCAAGAAATCTGATGTTGTAGGATTTTTCCGTCATAGAAATGTTTTGCATCAAACAGACGTATAGGTACAATGGATTCAAATTTAATAGTAAGTATGTAATAATTTTCCAGCCGGTACAGCCTGTTGTAGGTAGATAAATGTACATGTTACATACCTACATCGAAAAACGCAAAAATGCAGCCGTTGATTGGCGAAATCTGGACGGAATAGATGCGAAGCTTCCTCCATCATTACCTATAACTATTTAGAAATCAAACGACTCATCCATCGTAGAACATTTCTGCAGGACTATTAATTTCTCGTCGTCGTCGTCCGCGTCGTTATTTCCGGTGTGCAAAACGGCGACGAATGAGGATTACGATGCGGGAGCGAGAAGCTTCGACGTACGACGGAAGGTAACATACATACGGCCATTTCCCTCGGAAATGTTCCAAGAGATAATAAAATTAATGGCGTTCGGACGAGAGGGCGCCGGCCGCGGATATAATCGTAATATGCGTAGGCATATAGATATCTACACACGTACATGTGTCCATGTAAATATAATACGGTATAGTTAAATAACGTATGTGTATAGAGATATAGAGTTAGATGTTAAATTGTGGACGTCGACGAATCGAGATAACGATTCGTCTGGCCACGTAAATAACGGTGGCCAGGCGCGCGACGACTAACCGTAATAATCGCCGCCCCGTATAAAGTTGTTCGCAGATACCTACATATTAAACGGTTACCTATTAAGTATATGTATATTAGACGCATTCGTTTAAGCAAATGCGAAAAAAATCATCGCTATCATTACTCGTCAGTTATGCTCCAAGTCGGTGAAACGTGACGACAGTCGGCGAATAAAAAGTTTTTCCGGCATTTACGAGACACTCGAATCTACTTTCGGCCAACTCGAACGGACCATACCGTCCGCTAGATAAAGTTAATCCATATAAGGAAAGTAAAGATAGACCGCGCTTTAGCTACGGCTCGATCGCGAACCAGCTGCCGAAATATGACGCGCGGTAGTCACTCGACTAACAGTACGTACATACCTAGGCACATATTCGGGCACCGACCGACTCCCGGCGTTTGCATACACGCTAGGTATACCACCGTGACCCGAATCACGAAATATGGGATTTATTTGGTATTTGAATTTAGAGCTTTGGACTCGGACCGGAGTACTTTGGTCCGAATCCAAAGTTGTCACGCGAAAGTGGGCACAAATTTAAATGCTCCCGCCCACTTCACGTAGGTACTCGAGTATCGAACTTAAGTTACAATTTTACTTAAGCTTAAGTCTGAATTTAAGGGGAAACCGGGGATAGTTAACCAACTATCAGTTAAAACGCTTGTATTTTTATTGTTTTAGTGTATATTATGATAAAAACCGATAGATCTCATAGATACACTATGAATCTTTGGAAGAAAACAAGAAAAAGCTCGCTATCAATGATAATATAGTGTACAAACTTAATTTTGTAGAACAAGAAATACTAGTCAACCTGCCCTATACCTGATGAGGTTGGTTGACTATGCACTCGGGGTAAGTTGACCTATGAAGTAATCATTACAAAATCTACGGAGAAATATGATCCAAAACAGGATAAAAAACAAAATTGTCAATCTTGACAATTTAAATAAACGTGATAAACTTTAAATTAGAATAAACAATCAGATATTTGAACATTTTATAAATGAAATACTTAGAATATAATACTTTTATCATTAAATAGGTGAAATAAAACTAGACAACTTATTATTAACTTCAAACACTTGATAACAATCAGTCTTAACTAATATAACTAATATATTTATCCAGGGTGTCCCAGCAAGGTCGGGACACCTAAATATCTCTGAAAATATAAGTTTTACCGAAAAGTGTTTCAGACCAAAGTTATATAATGTAAAAATATCTATTCACTGATTTTATCAGTTTGCCCTTGGGTGTCGTCGGTCAACAACGTTAGGTCAAGGCTGCATCAATTTTTTTATATGGAACACCCTGTTTTCCATTGCATATTCTTATAGTACATCTCCAGAGCTTTCCGAAACATTATAAGAAAATATTTTTTCATTAGGTACTTTTCGAGTTATGACGCTTCAAAGTTACAGTATCGACGGCACTAGCCAAGGTATACCACGCGGAGGTTGCCCAGGCGGAGTGGGATGTCTTTTGTGCTCGGAGAAAGATTGGAGAATAATGCAGCCAGTCAAGGCACGCACACGCGCGCACCCGCGCACTCACGACAACCTTTTGATACATTTTGACAAAAGACTGACTTTATTCCGTGTAAAGTCCAGACTACTATGAGATAGGTTGACTAGATGGGCAACCAACCCCGAAAAAAATTGGTCTCCCAGCCCCGGATCGCTTTTTAATGTTTAACCACATTGTATAATCTCAAAACTGCCGCCAAATAAAAACGAATGGTATGTAATGAATAGATTAGCAATCAAACTGTTACTTTAAATTATTTTAAAGTACATAACAACGAGTATATATGCGTTATTACGAAAAATATGGCGAGGATGATCATAACTTGCATGTATTGTTTTGCGATAATACGCTCCTCCTCCCAAACGGCGTGCCTACGCGATGCCGCGTTCCCGACGAGTGAGGGGGGGGGGGGGGGGGGGGGTGAGATGATTCCTCACGCATAGTTGGATATGATGCAATACTTTCGAGTACGTCGAGTTTTTTACAGTTAGTCTACCTACCCCTATAGTCAACTATCCCCGGTCTCCTAAACATCGACGTTAAAAAAACTTTAGTTCGAATTTTCCGTCTTACCTTGATATTTTACAAGCTTAAGCACTAA